>VXAK01015943.1:224775-303419 GCA_013399435.1 Arenaria interpres
CCTCACGGCGGCCGAGAGAGGTCAGCCCCTCAGCCCGCCTCGGCGGCCGGCCCTCGCCTCAGCCCCGTTGCCGGGCGGCGCCGGGCTCTGAGGGAAGGCCGGGTGTGGTGGGCAGCCCCGGTTGTTTAGTGGCATCACCGTACGCCCGCCGGCCGGGCTGGGCCCCCAGTCGGTCTCCACTACAGCCGTCTGGTTAATGAGAAACTCCCCGGCGGGGGAGATGGAGCCTGTCCTGCTGCTGTGCCCGGGCCTCACCCCGCCGTGCTCAGGCCCCAGCGGCTAAAGTCCAACTCCCAAATCGGTACTGAGGCCTCTCGCTGCCCGGTTCCCTCACAGGCAGCCGGGGTTCCACCTCAGGACCGGAGGCAGTGATCCAGCCAACGTCCTGGACAAAGCCGGGGTGCCCTTCAGCGCTCAAAGGGGTCACTCGGTACCAGAGCTAGTCCATCCCACTGGAATTAAGGTGCTGCAGCTCTTCAGCAGAACAAAAATGTGATATTTTTACTTTTGATACTCCTAAATAGGATGCTAGGCCTTTAAAGATGCTGGATGTAACAGGGCTTTGTTAGTCGTTACCTAATTAAACGCGCTCCGATTGCGCGGGCCTTTCTCATATACCTACAGAATCCAGTGTAGAAAGCAGCCCGTATGGAGTGAAATGGCCCTTTGTCAGCGGTTGTCCCGCATGCTTTCGCTATGAGGTCACCCGAGTTAGCAAAGCGTATAATGGTTTATCCTGGCTCCATGTTTCCAAACCGCACCCTGGCACTTTGGGATGGAAAAGTATGCGCAGCCCTTGTATCGTCTTGTCCAGTCTTTTCCAATCTTGTTGCCCCTTCCTGCTCCTTCGATTTTGGAACTTCCCAGATCGAAAACTGGGTAATTAAAACCCTAAAATCGTTTCCAGCAGCGTATTTGCCCCTGAGTCACCGTGCCAGTTCTTGTGTTTTTTCTGGTACGGTGTCTCTTTCTTTTGAATGTTTTCTTCTTGCTGTTGCTGGGCGGAAAATCTATACAAGTTACAAATTAAGCTGACTGACTGCAGAGCGAGTGAACTATAAAAGTGTAATTCAAAAGATAAAATTGTAGGTATGGGGAATTAAAGTTTTTATGATTACAATAAAACAAAGCCTCAGTACAAGTAAGCAAACTGCATTTATTAAAAAAATTCATTTTTTTTAGGTTGGCAATCATTCTAACAATTACTTCATGTGGTTAACCTACAGCAACATAAAAGCACAGCTGAAATGGAGGCTTTCTTGTGGAAGAAGTTTTAGCCATCTCTAACTTACGACTTGCTAATAATACACAATGCCTGCAGTGAAGGTTTTAGCATGGCGTGGCTCAGAGCCTTTTCAGAGCCTCTCTGCTATCCCTGCATAGGGGGAAACTCCTCCCTGCTCCATTGGAGAGGCTGTTTGGAACCACACTCCTTGCTGCTTGCTGCCTTCTTCTTAAAGAGCGCAATAGCCTCGTGGTGGGGCTCATTCCAGATCACCATCCCTCATACCTCTGATTTCAGGCTCTTACTTCCCATATGCCTTCTGTTCCTTGGAATAAACCCACCCCTAATGCTTAGCTTTTCAATTTGGGGTTTTTTGGGGGGCATAGCATATTATCTGTAGTACATCAAGCTGTTTGATGCCAGAAAAAGCAGCTTGGATCTCTGGTTAATCTCTATTTTCTTTTTTTTTTTTTTCCTCCAGAATTCTTCACTAATTTGCAGGAGCTCTTCCCAGGCCAGCTGGAGCAAACCAGTCTCTTCCCAGGCCAGACAGGGAGCAAACCAGTCACTTCAAGCCGACCTGTGGAAGGGATCGAGGGATGGAAAGTGGGCCAGGGAATGCGTCCTTCAGTCTGAGGCACTGGATGGTGAACTTCCTACTGCTATGGGGCACAGAGTCGATCAAGACTGAGTCTTATATGGGACGAGGTTATTTGCAGCCACCAGTTCGGTGGGAGAACAGGAGAGAAAACAAGTGGCTGAATCTCAAGAAAGCCAGGGAGTGGAAGTGAAGGTTCCAACTGATTGTGTTTAAGGTTAGTGTCCATGTCAGCTGTAGGGCAGGCTGCAAAAAGAAGCATTTCAGAACCATGGAGTAAAGTTACAGCCCCTTAAGGGCCGACTGCCACGTTGATTAGAGTAACATTTCAGAACCATGACCACTTAAATTACTGTTGTGAAGGATATTGCATGCAAGTGGAGTGGTTTCCTTTTTCAACTGAAGCCAAACTGACAGCATTTCGTTAGCCTCTTTTCCCTCCTCCTCCTCTTTACCCCAGCTGTGTGATCTAATACAGCAATATGGATGCTGGAAACTTGTTTCAAAAAAGAGCTGGATACATTCATGAAACAAAAATGCATCATGAGCAATTAAATGTAAAATCTACCTCTCGTTATCTGTGTGATGGATCCCTGGAGATAAAGGGAGTATTCTGAGACGTTTGCTTTGTTTTTATACGCTGCTTTAGGTATCCTCTCTTAGCCTCTGAGGCACGACACCAAGTTAGGTGGTCTTCTACTCGTTCTGGTACATATTTTCCTATACTCTTATATTCACTTGTTCCTGGGAATTTATCAGCATTTGTGCTATTGGTAATCTCATTCTTTTGGGCTCAGTGTCTGTCATCCTGGATCCATAAGATGATATCATCTTACCACTATGGCATAGTTAATATGTGCCAGAAGTGCAAGGCCTACACATTGGCAGCTGAATTACCGGCAGACATGTCACTAATTATCTCTAGAGTCACACTGCCTTCTGCAATACAGAAATTGAAGTGACACTAAAAGTTTCAGCAAGTGTCTGTTCCGCTGAATGAAACATTCACTTGTAAGAGGCTTCCACTGGATCCGTGGTTCATCCTTCTGGCCTTGTGAGAAGAGAGGGGAGAAAACAAATCACGATTACCTCAACTATTACGTTGACAGGAAGGAAGGAAAGAGCTTCCATAGAGGGATCCAAGGAGGATAGGCAAATTCCCCAGCAATATGCTAGGAGCCATGCAGGCTCTGGAGTGACCTCCCATTTCATCCAGTCAGTTTCAGCACTGAATATGGGTTCAAAATATAAAGAATATGGGTCTTGTACTGTACAGCAACAAGCAATGTACTTTAAAGGCAGGTTTAACTAAAATCCACCCACAAATACGTGAGTCATTACTCAGAAGCACACTCCAGTGTAGACATCTCCTGAGTCACTTCCATCTCAGAAGCTTATAAATATTTAGTTAGCCACTTAGCTTTTAATTTAGCAGAACAACAAAGATTCATTAGACAAATCTCCAGAATTATCTTTCACTAAGCAGCTTCTTAAATACTTCCGCTCTTCCAAGTTCATTTTAATTTTTATACAGCTCATAATTATTTGATACATATATACTTATAAAAAAATATAGTTGAACTAAGGATGCATTTCCCCTGATTCTGGTCCTTTTTGTAATGAATTTAATCTATTTCAAATGCCAGCTTTGCTCATTGCAAGAATTGTCCTGGTTTGAGGACAGGTTTAGTAATAACTGGAGAACCCTAATAAAAACATGACTCCCCTGATGCGGAGTCGCTTATCGCCATTCCTAAACACCACCGTCAATTCTACTGGTCCAGCACATCGTGCTGGAGTCAGTGGGGACGTACCTGGACAATAAGTATGTGAAATGGAAAATACATCAATCTGGTTTTTTGAAGAACAAGCTGAGGGTTTTGGGGAAAAAAAAAAGGTTTGCTTGTATCTCTGTTTTTGGCAGTGACAGGAGGGGAGCAGAAGAATGGTAATATTTAAGGATATAGCACTAGGAAAAAGCAAATTGTTATTTTATAAAATAATATATTTGTTGTTATGACTACAAGTATTTCAGTTAAAAATATCTGTTATATAAAAATGCAGTTCTTGAGATTACATCTCTCCAATTAACAGATTCAACCAGAAGCCGGTGATTGCTTTACAGACCATCTTTCAAAGCCGACTCTTTACAGATGCTGGAGGCCCATGAATCGCAGCCTGAACCGCGCTCCTCTGCGGCAGAGCTGTTTGAACCCTGTAACTGAAAGGTAATCAGCAAAGATGAAAACCAGATTGGCTTGATGATTTCTTTTTTCCCCTCGGTCAGCAGGGCTTTTTCTGTTTGCTGTTTTGGTTGGTTGATTTTTATTTCAGTAATTCACACACGCAGATGCCACATAAATGTGTTTGTAAACGTTGATAAAGCAAAACGTCTATTCATGTCTTTGCTGTACCATAGAAAAAAAATACTGTGTTATTCTCTACAACACAGACAATAGGTTCCTCTTTTCTACAGTCTAAGTAAAAGACTTTCCATCCTTACCAACAGGGAAATTGTTGTTTCAAGAAGAGCACGTGGATAGTAGCAGAGCTAATCTCAGAGGTCCCTTCCAACCATGATGATTCTGTAATGTCTGTCTGGAAGAATATAGACTTAGGTGAACTTGGCAATGCGTCAAAGAAAAGGACTGCCTAAAGGCCAAGTGAGCAGAATATTTCTGGTGGCTTCAGTATAGGTGATAGTAGGAGCAAAGCCTTCCCCAAAAAAGAAAAGGCAAAGGCAGAAAGCAGCGCCTCCCCCCTGAAAAAAACCCCAACAAACAAACAAAAAAGGGGAGTTGAGTTCCTTTTGGGTTATTCCTCTTACTGGAACATGTGTTCCTGTTATACTGAAATTGCCACAGCAATATAACTATAGCTATTTATAATCAAATGAAGGGCTTAATCAAACCCAAGCTTCACAGGTAGCAGAACCCTGATGAACACCCAGCCATATAGAGCTGGCTTCTTATTTTCCAGTGAACAATAGAGGGCTTAGATAAGACATTTATTATGCCATTATCGGAGCAAGGTACCAAAACAAGAGCTATATCTAATTTTGGGTGCTTTGTCTGAGGTTGAAGGTGACTCAAGGCACTACAAAACCAATCAACATTATATTAGGGTAATTGAAAAGATGAAAATATGAGAAGTGTCTACTTAGTTTAAAAAATAGAGATGATTTTAAAAACTGGAGGTGACTGTTTTCTGTTTCGTACTCAAAGGATAAATTAACATTCTGAAAAACTATTTTGTGGAGGATTCACAATTGTATAAGGTCTTAGAATACTAAGTTTCGTAAAATCTATATGTGAATATGAGTTGGTTTGAAATACCATTGCTTTGTGGGCTTAGCTGCCTGGTTTTGTTTTCATTTGTATGATTAGAGTGACTGCTTGACTTGGACAAAGTGAGAATTCTGCCTCATTGATTATATTCATAGCATTTTTAAAAGATTTTTTACCTGGGGAATGGAGCAGAGAATGATCAGTTTAGATCCGTAGGAATATGTATTCCACATCATCATTGTATGCAGCAATCATGAGGTAAGAAACAGAGGTTGTGGTAGGAAGGACAAGCTGTTTCTTCCATTTTAGGACTTTCCTACTTCTGTTATTTGTAGTTCAGAACCATTTTGTTATATGTTTGCTATACCTTTTTATTTATCTTGTCTTTAACCTTGCCTCTATTGAAAAAAAAAAAAAAAGAAATGGAAGTCCCTGTCCTTAGGAACCTACACATTTAGTGTAGATACAGGCAAAATCAGGTACTTCTAGAACATCTCATAAAAAACATTCTCTTCTTCATCCACTGCATCACTGTTACAGACTAATACAGCAACAGGTGTTAAGTGAAACACTTCTCATGACGCCACACGTATTAAAATACATCATCCGCATCCCGTTCTGATTTTAGTGGCATAGCAGAAAAAACGAATGCAATGGTGACACAGGCTCCAGAAAGTAGCACACTTCTGCCAGCCTTGTTACACGCTTGGGATTGCAGCTACACCCCTTTACAGCTGGAATAAGCATTAAAAGTTAAAAAAGAGCTTGTAGCTGCAGAGAATCAGTAAGGCTTCTATGTTTACATACAAAGGTAATTCCTGAAAACACATCAAAATCTGAAAATATGGCTCTGTCTACTGATTCTATGGTTTGTTTTTTTTTTTTAATTTGTACCGTTTTCTTTTTTAATTCTTTCCTAAGTGTTTGTAGGAGAGGAAACATTCATTACCTGTGGTATTTCCTTCATTAGAAATAGAATCCGTTATGTCTGTTTAGGTAAATCCCTTTCCTTCCTACTTCACTCTATGGCCGTGTGCAGGCCAGTGCATTTTGGCTGCTCCGACACATCTCCTCCCAGTACAGGAAGCCACGAAGTCATTCTTTTCTTCATTTTGGGAGGAAGAACCCAGAATGTGCAAAATATCATATGGGGGTTTTGTTGTTTTGTTTTTTTTTTTAATTGCCCAAGTGGTACCAGACTGCAAAGTTTGCATCCCAGCTTTCTCTGCTTTTGGCGTTGTTCGTGGCTGAGCCATATATAAAAATAGTCACACTCTTCACAACCAGATTTCAATCTTTCTTCCCTGGCATATGGGATTTCAAGTCAAGCTCCTCTGCCGTTACTTTAGAAAAACAAGTTCAGTTTCCTGGTATCTTTGCTCTTAACAAGCCACCTGTGCTTCAATCGCGCCGCATTTCACTCCGGAGGGGCTGTAGATAACCTCTCGCAGCTTTGCAGCGACATCTCGTGGTGGTGGACCTCGGCATCATCAGGTCATCTTCGTTGGCCTGGAAACGTTATCAGAGGTTCCTCTTCTAGGGTGGAGGAGGTCACACGTAGGTTAAGTCAAATATTTCATACCATGAGGAGGTAGGATGCCGTTTGAAAACGAATCCATGAACTGTCTTTAATTAGATAAGTGACATTGTCAACATGATCATCAATTGTACAAAAAAAAAAGTTAAAAATTGTTTCAGATGCTCAAGAGAGCTGGTGTCCCTGATTTTTTTTTTTTTATTTTAACAAGCACTTCTACTATATAAAAATATTTTCCCCTCGTCTTAAACGGACAATCTACATTTGAAAAAAAAAATCACAATATTTAAATCTACTCTAAAACATTTCTTCTGGCGTAATTAAGCTGAGATTATACATGTTAAAATAACAGTAAAAGCATTTCAAACAGAGTATGACATTTTACATTGACAATTGTGCTTCATCCAAAATCTGGAAAAGTAAACTTTTACATTACCAAATTCAACATAAAACTCTCCAAGCTGCCTTACTAAGTTTTAAAGCCATACGGAAACGTAGAAAAGTTAATGAAGAGAACAGAGGCTAACACCTTTTGAAATTAATTGAGACAAGCTAATTGCAGTCCAAGATTAATATTGCTGTTGTACATCTTTTAAACAGTCTTGTTGAGTTATATTTAAGCTTTCCAGCTTCAGGTTATAATTTTGCTTTCTTTTGAACGCTCTTGGGTATTCAGTAAATAGTTCCTTAGATGAAAAGTACCAACAGGGGATGCACAAGACATAATCCAAACTCTCGGGAAAGACTCCCATGCTTTCACCAGATCACGGATGTGAAGGTTGGACAGTAGGATGAACATCTTAAATTGCTGTTGCAAACATCTAAACACGTATTATCTAGTGCACAATTATACCAAAAATATAAAATCATTTCTCTCAGGCTAAAGTAAAAGAACAGCTGCCCACAGTCTAAAAAATGAGAATACTCCCTCTCTGTGTGTACTTAGACACTCCCAATCTAAACAGCATTGGTTTTTAAGCACTTGAGGCCACACAAACTAAACTAAAATAGCAATAAACAGCAGATCCACAATCTATCAACCCTCCATTTAGAGAAATTTATTTTATCAAAAACATTTGTACGTCCTTTGGAGTAAAGACGTGTGCTTGCAAGGAGGAGGGTGGAAGACGGTGCTGTAATATACCGACTTCCAAAGCCTAAGTGGAAGACCAGTGTGTGACCAAAGAAGGAACAAAGTTAATTCACCCAGAAATCGTAATGAAATGCTGGAGCTTTATCCCTATGTACAAGCTCTATTTTGTGGCTAAAATCTTCCAAAATGAAGAGCACTGAGTGCGCTGCTGGGCTTTTCATGGCTTGCCCGGGTGAGCTGAGGGGAAGGGGTGGCTTTGAGCCTGCTGCCTGTGGGAACGTTACTGTCCCAGTGACGGGTCTTCACGGTGGAGTCTGCTGATGCTTCCTCCTAACCTCACCTCAGCTGTGCAGTCACTCAAAGCAAATTCAAACCCCGCTGATAAGAATGCCTCGGAATATTTAAAATTGCTGTTACACACGGCATTTTCATGTCCGGGGTTTAATCCTTGGTTCTTGTCTGTACCCTGTATACACTTTCCAGGCACTTAGAAAGACTTAGTTCTAGAATAGCAATGGAATTAACTCAAATTGCTGAGTCTAGGGTATATTTCTCTATGTTCTGCAGGTAATTCCATACTCTCCCACTGAATTCTGTGTACGTTTCCTGCATAAATTTTGTTCAACAGAAGCAGAAGTCAGATATGTGTGGAAACTCTAACTTTTCCTTGTAGTTTCTCAGCAGGAGCACACTGTGAGACAGGCAGCACTCTCTGAGTCTCTGGCATGTATCAGTGATCACACTGGACTTTAATGAAAAATTGAATTTACCTATTACCTGTATCCTTTTCAATTAATTGCACTTGAAAGTAATTGCACAGACATGTAGTTGCATTTTTTTAATGCTTTTCAGGTACCGTGCTTCCTCATGCTGCATCTGCAGCTTATTTCACTCAGCTCCAGCCATACAGAGGTTTCAGGCTGTTGCTACCTTCTCAAACGCTTTGTAGCGACTTTAAAATCATTTCATGTTCTGGACTTAGCTCAGCTTTTCTGAAAAGTGATCATCTGGAAGTCAGCCTGAGATCCAGCCGTGTCACATGGATTTTCCCTGCTTTCTGAAACGATCTGTTCCACTGCTTTGGAAGTTTCTGGGTCCTGAGAGCAGGGACTATCCAGCGTATCGCCGCTGCTGTTGCAGTGAAGAGGGGAGGCTATGTCGGAGGGCTGATCTGAGGGCTTCCCTGGAGCAGGTGGTAGAGGCACGGACAGAGGAAGGTTCATCATGTAGAACACATTGCCCAGACGTCGGGACACCTTTAAAGACAAAAAGCACAATTGCAGCCATTGCCTCTTGAGATAGCATTAAAGCCGTTAAACATCACTGTCATGTAGCAATGCCAGGGACATCCAGGAGATCCCAGCCATTCCCAAGGGTTGTCAGTGGTTAGAAAAAGTGAAAAAAAATCTCTTCCATTTTCCCTCTTTCCTATTTTTCTAGGCCTGGGTTCTTGTGGAAGGAGCTTGGCAACGCTCAGCTTGGGAAACAGGCCAGTGTGCTGGGCCTGACAGGCTACTCTTGCTCTCTGGGTGCTGTAGCACCCAATGGGACAGAGCCAGCCAGGAGCAGGGAAGGTGATTTTAATGAGGGAAGTGAGAGAGAGCAAGGCATTAAAGAAGAGGAAGAAGAACCAGGCAACAACAGAAACACAGAGAGAGTTGATATTACTAGATGAAATTAAGAGCAGAAAACTTTAAACATAGAGGGCCAGCCTGTCCATGAAACATGTAACATTATATTCCCAGAAAGGCTGTAGAAACTTTTACTTGGTATGTTTTAAAAGCCAGGTTGGAGCAAAAGCAAGTATGTATCCAAGCAGTTCTTACCAGCTGGGAAGGGAAAAGAGGAGTGAAAGTGAGTTAATTTGTCAAACATGCCTTTTCCATTTCCAGCCTCAGCCTGGTCTCCAGTGCTGTTGTATCCTGACTCCACTTCAAGTGTCTCTCAAACTGACACTCCTCACCTCCCCTTAGTGTCTCCCTGCATGCTTTTGTAACACGCAGAGGAGCAAAAGCAAACTGTGGTGGAGTAATTTCTTTTCTCCTGATATTGTGATGTGTACCTAGATACGGTAGGATGATGTGTTTTAGTTTGGAAAAATGTCATTCTGTTCGCTTCTGAGTCTTTCATGTTTCTGGGAGTTGCCATTTTGGCATACATTTAATGATCATACCTGAGAGCGGATTTTTAATGCTGGTCCGAGTTTTAATCCCATTGTATCCAGGAGATGTTCCTCGGTTAGCAGTGGGAGGGTTTCTCCATCAATAGCGTGGTCTTTAAATATCTTAGGAAATGATAAAACACATCATGGTGTGCAAAACCAAACTTCACTGGTTATTTTTTATGCTTAATCCCGAGGCGTAGACAGTAAAAGGAGGAAATAATAATTTTAGTGTTTTATCTTCATATTTATCTCTTAACTGCAACATGAGGTCTCTTGTTTAGGTGTGTGGATATCAGCACATTTGCCTGTAACTTATCTACTTGTTCTCGGCAAGTGGGAACTCTGTAACGTTTCAATGTTAGTTAGTTCTTTTGGGTTTTTTAGGGAGTGAGCAGCTTGCTACCACTGAAAGAATAGTGTTGATCTTATGAAGGCTTTACCAGGAATGTACGAGACTTCAACCTCTTTGCTTGCGTTTCTAATGATATTTCATTTTTCAAATGCAATGATGCCTATAAGAGCTCAGGGAGTAGTTAACCTCTAGCACTTACATTTGTTTGATTACCTTTAAATCTAGATGTTCCTAAAGAGCTGAGAATGTGTTGAATGTTTATAATCACCTGGGCATAATCTGAACAGCCTGGGAGGCTGATGATGAAGTTGTATACGTCATCAACAGTCCACTTGCGAATGTCTTCAATGGAAGACACGTCTTCTCCATTCAGGATCAGGCCATGGGCTCCTTTGAGGAGGAAACACAAATGTGATGTTTGTAGGACTTTGCTGGCAGATTAATAGGAAATGACTGTTAACATGAGAAATTTTACAGTTCTCCAGAACTTAATATACTAACAGCAGTGTGTAGTCACAGATAGATACAGGAGTCCTAGACACCAAAATCTTGAGATAATCAATAGTAGCTGATTCTGGAGTGTTTTCTTTTGGTGGCTTCTTTTGTTTACTGCTGGCACGGTACGTACCAGTCACTACACATACAAATCCTCTAGTTAGTATATTCCTTGTCCTGTTTGGCACACACAGGGATTATGATCGGTATATTTTGTGCTGCTATGCTTCCCCCCAGCCACCAGAAGGAGAGGAGAGGATGTAACACGCTGAACAGAATTGTGGAGAACCTGGAAGCGCTGCAAACTTGACAGCTATGGGGTGACAAGTGTGTTGTCCCCGGGGACTGATAGAGGGACAGGATGACATCCTACAGTGGTACAGTGCATGGCGCAGAGGCCTGAAACACTTAGGAAGCTGCTTTGTGACTTCTTGCTGTGCAGTTGCATTGTCCCTCAAAGTAAAGCACTGCTACCTAAGATGCTGAAGCCTCCATTATACCAGCAAGCACCAGTTTGCAGGTAGGGAAACCACTCTTTACCTTTGCTGACTTGGATTTACCAAGTTATTACTATTTGCAGCATATTAATTCTACCTTTAGTTGCCATGTCTCTATCGTACCAAAAATTTGCTTAAAACAGAGGGAAGAAATAAGAAAGCAAGTCAATAAAAATAACTAATATCAACATGCCACTAACTGTAATCTGGAAACCTGACAAACCTGAAGGTAGCAATGGGTTGCTGGGTACTGGAAATCCGTACGGTAATGCTGAGAATGGGATTGCAGAAGGGTACATGTACTTGTCATCAAAAGCAGCACAGGAGCTATTAGATTCCTTCTCATTTGTGTTGCTGCAGCTGTTGGTTTCAGCAGAAATTTCGTGAGTAGCACAGTTTTTTCTCAAGCCTTGTTCAAATTCTTTACAGTTTTTGGCAACTGCAGGTGGCTCGGTCTGGTTTTTGCTTTGTTCATGTTTGTTTGGTGTCTCCACCTCTGCTTCTTTCTTGTCTTCTTTCTCATCATCCACTGCAGCTGAAGCAGGGTCCGTAGTTTTGTCATCAGCTTGGTTCTTCATGCCATTGGCACTACAGTCTGCAGTTTTCTGATTTCCAGCTCTTCTCCCTGGTCGACGTCCCCTCTCCCTTTGCAAAGTGCTGACTGGAGGGTATGGGCTGGTTGCCATGAGCATAGTGTTGCCGTGAATTTCGTCGAGGGTGGTTCGATGAACGTATAAGTCGTTGGGAAGATGGCCTTCAGGTAGTCTGTGCCTGCCACGGAAAGCAATGGGACTAGCTGGCATCCCGTGGTAAAGGAAAGGTGCTTCCAGGCCCAGTAGCCCTTTTCGATGAGCCTTCTCCATTTCTTTTTGCTGAAAAATAGCGCTCATCTCCATTTCCATTCTAAGAGACACACAGAGCACAAGCAGTTAGGGCAGCTCAGGTCCTTCATCACCTTTTTTGTTTCAGTAGCAGCTTAAAACTCAGATAACTGAATAGGCAAAACTACTGCTTTTTTCCTCGCTCTCCTATATCGCTATGTGTGAGACATCACAAACTGCAGATGGAATGGCAAACCTGGCTATATTTGATGTGCTGCCACATACATATAGTAAACTAAAAGGACAAAGGAATAAATCTTCCATGTCACACCTCTGGATAATATTTCAGACAAAAAAGTGTTATTTGTATATTGATAATCCAGGCTTTATTACAGTGATTATGCTCAGTTGGGATTTGGAAAATTGTCTCCAGGATCATAAGGGTCAAAGACTGAACTACATAAGTGATTTAAATTGCCAATCAGAAAATTACACTGAGAAATGGGAAATGGCAGTGATATTGTAACTTATAAAGAACTAGAGTTATATTGTCTATGGATATATTTATTCTGGTGGATAAAGCCAATGCTCCAGGGTCTGTGCCAGCTTCCTGTCCCTGGTAAGGAGGGTTTACCAGTGAGACACGGAGAATAGAAGGAGTAGGATGTGTCTCCACTGTACCAACTTTTGCTGGCATCGGCTTTCCCTGGAGCTGAGCTTGTGATCGAACAGAAAGCTCCTGGAGCTCCACAGCTTCAGCTGGAGCTGAAGAGCTGGGAGAAGTGAGCCAGTCTACCAGACACAAACCAGAAATGGTTGAGCCTCCCTTCCTTGCTTTGAGGAGCTTTCAAGTGGGACTTTCCACATTCTTCTTTGGAAAAGGGCTTGTGAGGGCAACCAGATCTTTAAAGTGCACTAAGATAGCTTTCTTAACATGGGAATGAGGATAGCAGGTCAGAGAGAGTCTGACTTTAAGGAGATTTCTCATCAATGTAAAATTGTGAGGAAAACAGTTTGGGCAAAAGGCTGATGATTCAGATGATTGTCGTGAGAAGGAATTAGTTGATCACTCCGTAACATTCAGGGTTTTTTCTCTGCCCTCTTTTCATCTTTGCTACAACCTCCGAGTTATGAATGTTCTGCTTTCGGAGATCCAATGGAAGTGTTACGCCTCTGTACCGCCTCCTCGTACATTTTGCCCAACTGTCATTCCTCGCACACAGCTCTCGAGGTGGGGATAAACAGCAAAGAGCACTGCATTCCTGACTACTCCTCCAGAAATGAGAGTCTGCTTCTCTGAGGACCAGCAGACGGGGGATCACTGAGCTTTGGTATGAGGCAGAGTCCCCTGGAGAACAAAGATTTGCAGCACGAAACAGGAGCTGCCGCAAGGGCAGGAGATTGTCTGCCAACATCTGATTTCTATAAAGGACAATAGGAACAAGTGTGGCTCTGAAGGTGACACGTGCTGCAGAAAGCAGCGTGAAGCTAGTAGAAATTGCCAGGATGGCAAAATACTGGGGTAAAAGGTCATCTCATGGATTTAGGCTGAACTCTTTTATGTTGGGATTTGGAGGGCTGAGGAAGAGCCTGAACAGGTAGGACAAGCTGTGATGTGGCTGCGGGTATACGTGATGGCCATGCTTCCTGCTGGCTATTTCACTTGTTTTCCTCAGTGTATTTGCCGTGTGGCAACAGCTAGATGAAATGCGTTGTTGATGCACATTTTGTGCTTGGAGGAGCTCCGTAATCAAGCTCTGCTGACTGAAGAGCTCCGAAACACTTCTGTCATAATTCTCTTGAGATGCCTGCTCAGAATTTATCTGTTCTTTGCTCTTGGTCTTCCTGTGTGAGGGGTGCTGCCACTCGGTACTGTGCCAAAGCCCAGTGCAGGAGTGGTTGAAGTTAGGAGTTCCTCTGTGGAAATGGTGTGGCTGTGAAGGGAGGGCACTGGTGGTTCCTTAACCAGCTACTGATTACACTGAAACTGGTACAAATAATTATGAGACATTCCTGATATCCAAACTATTTGGTTAAACTAGGAAAGCTGTCCACCCTGGTAGGGTGGGGACATAGCTAATCATCCCCAGGGCCCAGCTTTAGAGGCTTAAAATGTTGTGTGGGATAGCACACAGCTGTAAAGTTTGAATTTCTTTCTGACTTTTTGTAACTTCAGGGTGTTTGGATCCAGAGTTCAAGGGCTGGGGCTGAAGTTTGTAGCTTGTTTGTTTTTTTAATCAAGCTGAGGGGTTTGTTTCTTTTTCTTATATCATGTCATGTCAAGGCTAAAAGCATAATAGAGACAAGCAGAAAGTTCTGTAGCTTCAGACCTTCAGAGATAACAAAGGGCCTTCTGCTTCTCTGGGTTACTTGAAAAAGTGTCTCAATCACTGTAAATAAAAACCCACAAAATGTCTGTGACTCAATAATTTCCAGCTGCCTTTGCTGCCCTAATCCTGTCGTGCACCTCAGAGCAAAGCTTACTATTGATTACCTGGCAATATTTTGCTTTTGAACCAGTTCCTGTCTTCTGGCCACAGCTTCCATGGATTCGGGTTGCAGAAAGCTGTATCCTTAAAGGGAGGATAGAAAAAACATCTTGAAAATGCACTTGTTTCCTCAGGTGAACGCACAAACCCCAAAGCGATGCAGAGACACTTTAAAAAGCTTTTTAAGACTTGAACTGTGTGCTTCGCCAGGAAGCTGATGTGACTTTAAGTTAAATCCCATTTGGGTTCATTGATTTGGGAACAAGTAGCAGGAACATGAAGTCCAGCACTGGGTGTTTGCAGGATCAGATCTGCAGTTAGGTAAACCTGCTGTTATCCATAAAGGAAAGAGACAGAAGGGTGGTTTATTTGGTGAATTGTGTCTTTGAAGTACATCTAGATGCTCAGAAAATAATAATCAACAGTTAAGCAAAGAAAACCTGCTCCTTCAAGGCTGTTTACAGCCTAGATGCCATGTAATTTTAAATTACATTTCTTCTTGAGGGGATCTCTTATTTGAGATCTGCATTAGGGGTGGGTGAAAAGCTGAAGCCAGAAAGTTTGGTTTATAGATCTATGTGGCATCAAGAATTTATTCACTTATCTGGAAGAAGGAACCTTAAGATATGAACTCTTTGTACAAAGTGATTTGTAAATTTATGTAAATTTCTGTGCAGCTTGACGTGCGTGCCACAGTTGTGTCGCCACACTGTGATATTTAGCCTTCCTCTTAGAGCTGTGCCTTGTCATTTCAAGCCTCTTTTAAAACGACTTGTAGTTGTCCTACATGAGTAAAATGGCATGTGATATTATGATTAAAGAATATGATGAGTAAAGCAGTGTTTTAAAACAGCCAATGCTCATACGTGATCAAGAGTTAAATGTAGCAGAAAGTGTTGTTGATTGGACTCATTTGTTTAGCTACAGCCTTCTGTTTAGGCGTGAAAATGCTTGGAAAATACAAAAGGAAAAGGAGAGTATACAAACATGCAAATGATTTTGACAATCAAGTGTGTTTAACAAAAGCTAAAATGGATGTGTTTAGACTCAAACTGGCACAGTTTAGAATCTCTGCTAGGCAGACTGCTTCTTTTAGTGAGGCTGTTTTTCCAAAGAAAAACTGTTTATTGACACTACCGATAACCCGGTGAAATACTAGCAGGTGAAGTTTGCTTTCTCGATTACACGCTATCACTTTTCAGGATGCAGACGAGGCTTCATTACCTGGGCCTGGGTAAACACGGTTGGACAATATGTTTGGCATGTTTGGGTGCTGGGGGACGGCGGGTCCCAGGTGGGACGCGATATGGATTTGTCTCGGGTCGGCTGATGCCATCATCTCAGTTGAAGGTAACAGATCTCTGAGAAGACATAAATACATTCAGACATGCAAAGGGCAATGTTTAGTTAAGAGTAATCTAAGATCTTGATATACTCTGGTACACAGTTGTTCTTTAACTGCAGTGTTATAATAGAGAAGTGGTGCAAAATACCTGTCTACCAGTCGAGGCTCAAACTGGGAGGGAATCGCCTGCATTCTCTGCTGGCCCGCGCCCATTAGCTGAGGGTTTACTGCCATCAACTGATTTCTCATTAGCATCTCTTGCCGCTGCCGCAGTTCTGACACAAAGCATATACAGTTCTGTTGTCAGTGGAGGAAATTAGAAAGTGATTCTGTCTGCAGTAGAACTTTACCAGAAAAAATTGGGCTTTTTCCTCAAGTGCCAGCATTTTAGTGTAAGTTAGCAAATCACGCTTTTTTTTTTTTTAATAGCAGCAACTAAAAAAGATGTTTCCACTGCCACCTGCACCGCTTTGTTTGAATAATGTAAATTTATACAATCAAACTGCAGTAAAAATAAACAGGATGTGCACAGTCAAGTGTACAAAAGGACAATTTACAATTAGCAGTAATTCATGGAACGCTATGAAGGAGAAGAGAATAGCCACAAATGTTTTCTCTGCTTGAGAGAGTTTGCATTTCTAATACAGTTTTATTTTTAGAAAAATCTTATTAGCTGGAACCTGCCTTGTCATGAGGCAGGTTCTAGAAAGCAGCTCTAGAAAGAAGAGCCTGCAGTGATGAGTCAGAACCTCATAATGTCTAGCTATGGCTTTTGTTGCTGAGCTCCTGTGTGACCTGGACTCTTCTTCCAGATGCTTACTGTCTCTTGATGAAACTCTGAATGCCAAGAATCCCTCATGTTAACTTTTAACTACCTTAGGAGAAACATTTCTCTGGTTACTCCTAAGATAAATTTCAAATACCTTTTAAAGACATTAAGCCAGTTTCTGGCTGTTTCTTGTATGTTGTACAAATATTAGCAATCCTGTAAACAAATGTGCAGTCAGGTTTCTTCCTGCTCACCTCCTGCTGCCATGCCGCTTGCTAATCGGTATAAGTGCTTTTCTTCTAGTGTTCCTTGTTCCCCCAGGATAGACATTTTTCTCATGTGATCTCGTGGAGTCATGCTGCAAAGAGACAGCAACTTTTCTGTTGCAAAGAACGGAATCAGCAGGCCCAAAAAAAAAGTATAAGACATTCAACAATATAAGAACCAGAGCAGGTTATACAGGTTAATTTCTCAGATAAGCAGGTAGGACTTCTGCCACTCACAGCTGTAGCTTTCAGTGCTTGTGGATTGTACTGGTTACTTTATAGAAACTTCCCATTTTCAGGACAATGCAAATGTTGCCCTTATTTATACTGAATTATTCAGTGTCCTATGTAAGGAAACATTGTACTATGCAAGGAAAGTCAGGATGCTGGGAAATACCAGCTGCTCCAAAGGATGCAGTTAAGCCAAAGTCTTTTGCCTGCAGCCCTGTGTACCACAGCAGCCCTGAGAACTGATGTGCTCATGCTCAGGAAGGCAGGTATCCTTGGTTTAACTTTGGAATTGTAATAATTTGGAGCCCTGTCTACTGTAAATTAAGTGAAACAGATGGAAAGGAATGGTAGAAATAAGTGGTTCCAAATGACATCAGCCCCCTAAGTGCCAAATGAAGTGAAATAAATAGGTAAAAGAACATGCTTTCTAGTGATGTGATAAAAACAGCGATAAAACCAGCAAAGCTCACGTTAATTACCCATATATATGTACAGGTAAATAAAGCCAGTTGAAAAGTAGAAATCTAGACTAAAAACTAACAGCCATCGCTGAAGTGGATTGTGCGAGCATTTCTAAGTCGGTCCAAAGAGGAAGGTGACTACATTACAAATGATCCTGATACCAGGGGAATGAGTAACCACAGTGTGCCCTGCTCAGGATTATTTGTGCAGATATAGGTCATAAAGGAAATAAGTCCTGTAACCCACAGCCTGGATGTTAAAAAGCTGTCATTTGTGGGATGCTTAAGTTGAGGGGTTGGCAGAGGGAGCAAGCCAGCTATGAAGGCATCTGTATATTCATTTCAAACTAAATTTGCACAGCAAATGATTGATTATTTTTTTAAAAGTAAGTTGAAATTAAGGAGTTGAATTTTCTTCTCCGTTCACCTCAAAATGAGTTTTCCAAAAGCAGACAAGTTAGTCATTTCACCCATTCAGTCTGAGAGCAGAGACTATACTTGGACCACACCGCTGGTGTTCCCTCAAAATAAAAATTCTTTACATCTGTAAATGTTGTAAATGCTAGATTCTGTGTTGGCCAAGAGCCAGGTCTCTCCCTGGAAGCAGACAAACCCGTCAAAGCCAAGAACACCACCATGTCCTTTGTTCTTCACATATGTATCTGAGCATGTGCTGCTGGCCATGTGTCCATTTGCCTCCTTTTTTTTTTTTTTTAGGATACATTAGACTTAAAGCGGTTTAGGGTGCTGGGTGCTTCATGAAGAGCATTTGAGCTGCCAAAGTGCTTCTGAGCTGCTAAAGCATTTTAAAGCTCGGTACTAAAGCGATTTAGTGCTGAACTAAACTTTACAGCAGCTCAAAAAATAGATGGCAACTGGAATGATGGTATTTGCCGTACCATATTGGACCAGTTGAGCCATTTAAGTGGTTCTCTCTCATGGATGAGTGGCTGAGTATTAAACATTCTGGAAAACAAAGCTGCAATTTTAAACTTCGTGCTAATGTCTCTACAGCCTGGCCTTTGGCCTTTGCCCGGTGCACCTGACTAGAGAATATGAAGGTGCAAAGCAACCAGCAGAGGTCCAGATAGACATAATGAAAAAAAAAAGGGGAAGTTTTAACCTTTTTACTCTAGTAAATCAGAAAAAAAAAAATCTAAAAGCTAGTATTAGTGCTACCAGACTTTTGTCTGTCAGATGACTAACGAGCTGTACTACTTTTGCTATTCAGGAAATATTAGAATGCTTCAATCCCCCTTTTTAATCACAGTTGTGAATGCGTTTTATTTTGGGGAAGCTGTGTGGGAAAAAGACATACAACTAAAAAGACACTTTTCTTTATCAGACCTACCTCGTAGTTCTACGCTTTTACTGCTGTAGTAACACCCCTCACTCAACTTCCCTCTAAAATCACACCTCTGACTAAAATTATTTGATACAACTTTAAAGTGTAGAATCATGGAAAACCTACTGAGAAAAGACCCATCTATTCTGACCCAAATCCGCCACTTCCACATGGGATCCCCTGTGTCCCGCCTGTTCTAACAGACGTCTACCAACATCCAAGCAGCAGTAACTGTGGATAGAAACCAGTAGCACCAGTTTCCCTGTGTTGTCTTCTGTATAGTCTCTGCAGTTACCAAAACAAGCCTGGATTTTGTGTTGGATGTGAAGTATGTTATACTCCCTGTTGACAGGTAGTCTCTCATGTAGCCTCTTCTCAGAGCTGAAGCAGAAACTATTTAAGACCGTTCTTTAAATCTCCTTTTTTTTAAAGTGTTTTCTTTCAAATGCTGGCATTTTCACTGAATGTAGGGTCCAGCAGCATCCATAGTGGAGTTGTTCTCTATTTATTAATAGATTATTATCCACTATATAACCAAGACTTTCAGAGCATCCCTTCGGGCAGCATTCCTCGGTTCAGGTGATGTGCATCACATAAGCAATTTATCCTTGCAAGGGTAGACTAGGTGGTCTGTTGGTTTGACGTGGAAAAGATGTAGTATTTTAAAAAGTCATGGAATAATACGACTTGAAAGTTCATTGATATCTTCTTCCACTAAGGCGGTAGCTTACTGCTTCCATTGACCCAGTTTTTGGCTCATCATGAGCCAAGGGGAGGGTTTGACTCCTTAAGGAGGTTTTCGCTGGAGTTGCTCCATGAAGTCATTTTTCATTGGTGTGCCAGTCAATCCTATCCAACATAGCTTGGATTTCTTAGATATATAGAAATAACTTTGGTAAAAAATTTCGTTTGTTATTTCAACCAAAATTCTAATCTATTTTCCTGAGCTGAATATTAGGATACCAACATGGTGTAAACTTTACTTAAAGGACACATTTTGTATGTAGATGTCATCTGCATTAAATTGCTTGTTTATTTCCCTGAATTTCCTGTTCAGGAAAGTATTGAATTGATCAGGCGGGATAAATAGTTAGCTTAACAACCCAATGTAAAGACTTGTATGTAACCCCGTGTCAGCAGGAGATACTGAACTTGACTAATCTTTGTTATTCCATTTGGAAAAACACCTTGTTTCATTATTTAGCTGGGGTTCTGGTTGCAGGTCAAATTTAGGATACTTAAGGATCATACCATTTCCATAAAAAATTAGCATGTTAGAAACCAACATCAGCAAAAAACGATCTCTGAGGGAACAGGGAAAGTATATTTCTGATACATATATTAGCTGGGATTGGAGAGTACCTCAAAATCTTGCATCAGGGTTGATATAAATTCATACACACCAGCTGTCCAGTGTTACATTCATATATGGCTCTTCTCTGATCCTATTGCACAAATCCTGGCTGTACAGCACATTACAGGGATGAAGACAAGTTAATCTCTACCTTTAGAGTCTTACCCTTAGCAAACCCTTCTTGGCAGCAGGCAGAACCACTCACCCAGTACTAATTCTGTCTCAATTTATTAGATGAGAAGTGGCAAGACACGAACTTCATGAACCAGAAGCATTTGCAAATCTAATCATGCTCTATGCCGTTTCAAAATGTCTATAGCAGTCTTTGTATCTATAATATTAATTGCATTGGCAAAATATAGTCTTATGTATAATATAGACTTGTTGGAAGACTTTTTTTTTTTTAGGTAATTGCATTAAGATTTCCGTAACTAATACTGCGTTTATTTACATCAAACACATGGAATTAGCATTTTTTAAAAGCAATGTTTAGTATACCTTTGCAGTGGCTCCACAGACTGTTTGGAAGAATCTGACTATTGTTTAAAATGGTCAGGTAAATCTGTCAGAGAAATCAGTTGAACATACAATATAAATATGTATATGTGCCTATGAGTGAAATATATGAATTAACTCATATGTAGTCTCATTTCCATTGGCTCCCATTTTAGAAAAAGCTTTCCTGACTACTTGAGAAATCAGCTGCTGTTTTAAAAAATAGATAAATATTCCAATATTATTATTACTCTAATGTTATTAACTATAGTATCAAGGGTTCTTGCCCTAAATTGATGCTAGGGGTCATAAAGCTAGAGATTGTACAGCAAACTAAATCAGTTTTGGAAAGCAAGAAGGCATTTCTACCAACTTTATGTCATTCAGGAGCACGAAATACGTCATCTTAATTGGGGTAAGGTACCATAGGAGAGACTGTAGGGCAAAATTCTAATCCTTGATACGTGGGCACAGACTGCTCAGAGACTGAGATTAGAGTGTAATCCTAAAACTGGATTGAGAACGATACATTCCCCAAAGAAAGGAAAATAACTATATTTATACTGCGAGTGCCAGCCAGCAGAGCTTGCGTTGCATGCCTTTACGCTGAAATGAAGACAGGGATGTTTCACCATTTTTGAGCTGGCTAATTAGTAGGATTGCAAGCAGCAAGTCACTCTTTGTTTTCAAACACACTGGTCTCAGGAAGAAATCAAGGCTCAGTATTGGCAAACTCAATCCTCCAGGAACTGTTAGGTTCATAATGGAAGTGCGTCTTGTTCCCACTGGAATGGCTGGGGGCAAGGGGAAACTGTTACGCCTGTGTGCCACAGCTTAGTGCGTCGGCTGAAACCAAAGGTGGAGATGCACCACGCTGAGCACAAACACCCACCGAGAGCCCTCAAAGCCTACGAGGTGAGACGGACAGATGGTGGGGGGAAAAGAAGCCACCCTGCCATTTGATACGGCACTGGAGGCACAGGGATATGGGACAGCAAGCAGCTGAGGTGGGAATTGTGCTTAGCACATCTCCGCTCGGTGCTGGTTTCTGCAGAACCACAGTGCTGACATTATTCATTTGTGTTTTTGGCAGCACCCAACGCTGGGATCTCACTGAGTGCTTTAACTATGCCTTTTAAGTAAAATAACTAAGCAAGAACTAACGAAAACAGTGGTTCTGGCAGAGAAAGCCTGTGCATGCACATGTATGTGTGTAACATTGCACACCCACCCTGGATCCTGATAAACTGGTACACGGAGAAGCTGTTTACAAGGGATGAGTCTCTCTATTACATCGGTTGTACACACAGGGCTAAAAGCATGATGTAATTTGTTTTCCTTGTGGATTTATTTCATAATTGGGGATGACACTTGAAACATTATCCTCTTGTCTTTGATTCTTTTAGAAGCCTAAAGATTGCAAAATGTGGCATAGGTGGGATCAGTTAAAGGGAAACTAGACTCTGTAATTTTTACTTTTTAATCATTTCTCCTTTTAAAGCATAAAAAGAAGTTTTTTCTTTTTTTATTTTTAAATACTGTAAATGGAAGGCTTGGGATGGAAAGCTTTCTGACGAATGTAGAGCAGGGCTGGTATTTCCAAATGAAATGCTGTTAAATTTTAGTGGGATTTGTGTCTCACTTTTAACATGAAATCCTAGTGCAAATGACAACACTTCCAGTGCCAAAAGAAACCAGGTACTGGAAAGAGGAATGAGTTTTAGGAAGGCTATTTAAAACTATTTTTGTTTAACAACTCTTTAACTTCACTGGCTAACTAAGAGTTTGAATCTAGAAAACTTGAACTGAATCCTCGGTACCTTCCCTCTTCAGTTAGGATATTAAATATTGCAGCAGTATCCATCCGACTTCCCAAAATCCTCCAGAAAACTGCATTTGATGTGTCTTATACCACTATGGTAAAACAAGATGGCGCAGGTTTTTATCATTAATCATTTCAGGTTACCTACCTTTATTACAAAACAAAAGACAGCACACACTGATCTGAAAAAATATTTACAGGTATGTTAAAATATATTTGTCACAGATTTCAGATACTAAACCCACTGTTATTTTCCAAACTCGTATATGAAGTCACAGGTTTTAATACAAACTTTTTCCCATTGTGAGATTAACATGTGAAATTGCACACCTGATCCTGTGAACAGACTCCGGAATTGGCATCTTAAAAAGACTGAACATTTTTAGCTCCAATATGAAGGGTCAGACCATGACGAAATGACTCGAGTCAGAATTGCCTCTCTCACTCTTTGCGCTTCTCTGGGGCACCAGGGAGATACAGAAATTCACATATTCTCTAACTGAGGAACTGGAAATTTTAGCTCCAAAGGCAGTATAATAGTGCCCAAGCCTTTCTCAGTCTGCAGGTAATTCCACCCGCATATTCAGATAATAACAGGATGTAAGGAACCCTCATCACATTATGATATTTTTTCTTCAAAATATATCACCCCGCATACATGGGTGTTCCACAGAGCTGCTGGTGCTGGGGTTTGTTATGGTGGCTACGCGCACCAGCAAAATATTAATTAGGTAAATCTCATGTAGGTACGTCAGAGTAAACCAGCCAAATATGTCTGCGTGATGATAACCTTGATTGATTCCGATCGCACACTGATTTAGAAAATCCACTGCTCCAGGAAGCGTCTGTAAAATACTAAGGTTTTTCTATTGTACTTAAAGATAAATTCACACAAAGGTTAAGCTGTATGTATTGGCAACCGGTTAGCTTTAAAGAATATTTTGTTATGGTTAGACAAGACAATGAAACATTTGTGCATGTACATTAAGCAACTCAATCTGTATCCAAAGTTTTCTAGAAAAACACTGAGTATGCAATGTCGAGCCTTCCCAAAGTAAAATCCTCCATTTGTGAAATAAATCTTTACATTTTTCCAAAAATGATTAAGTTTATGCCATAAAAATACTGCGTTTCCACCTGAATACGCAGGATTATTTACCCATAAGAGTAGATATAGCAGATTGCTAGAAATCAAAACATAGTTAGCCACATACTTTGCTTTTTCTGTATCATCCCCTCCAGTTCCTAACTTCACCCTCTGCAGTAAGTGCTGCTCTTAGAGAAAAACACCAGAAGCAGCCTGTTTTGATCTGCCCCATTTCTGTTCTGAGATAAGTCTTTCCCATCAAAATCTGAAAAATCGTACACCTCTTGGTATTGTTTAGCAGATGTTGCATCACCACTTACATCAAAAAATAACACTTTTTATTTCGTGTATACTTACATCTATTGTGAAGGCCTTAGTTTTGGGTAAGATGAAGACACCGTGAACGTCCAAGAGTGTGTGCCTTCACTCTAAGTCTTCCTTTCAAGCTGCCTCAGTAATGTGATTGGCAGCTTTTAAAACACATCAAGATTAACATGTCAAAAACTGCCTTAACTAACGCTGACTTTACTTTAAATACAAATTGAACTATCTTGATTAGCCCTCATCCCTGCTTCTAAGCCCTACCCACTCTGACATCACAAGCCCTTCTCCAATGCCATCCCTTAACCGGGCTGTAAAAACATAATTACAAGAAGAGCACTGCACTGATCTGATAAACCTATTTCACATTTAACCTGCTAAGCTGTTGTTAGCTTTTAAGATACTTGATGCATTCACTTAAAATCTTCCCGTTCCAATAAGAAATATGAGAGAAGGTTGACAATTGCCTAGTTCTCGTGCATCGTGTTACCTATTTGTGCTGATTTTTAGAGAGGGCGTACTTCTAACCGTTGGCAGGCGGCTATCCCAGAACCGTGTTATCCCAGAGCTGTGTATCCGATTGGATTGGGGGGAAGTAGAGGATGGAAATCCTGTTAAGCATATTGTGAGGCTAACAGAGGGATCAGATGGTTATACTGCTCAAGCCGGCAATTTACTCTTTAATTCTCACTGTCAGGGAGTTAGCTCTGAGAACGAATGCCTGGTACGTGGGCAGATTTTAAAATATCAGGGACTGGTTATTTTCTTCTAATATCCATGTCAGCTGATGGGACGTCAGGGTTGATGTTTGTTCATCCCTCATTCACCTGCTGAAAGTTCAAGTGCACGCTGCAACAACAAAAAACTGTCCCTCGTCCTCTCTCAAATGCTAACACAGTGCCTAAATCTGGCCAAAATGGTCCCATTCCTATTGAAAAACCCTCTCAGGGAAGTGTTATCGTTAGCAAGGGAATGTAATAGTGCTATAGTTCAGCACATTCTTACAGAAAACAAACTGTTTTTTTATAACATAACACAAAATACATATGTAGCATCTAATGTGGGATTATTTTTTAATTTTTTTCTAAAGTGACTGTGACTCCCTAAATGTTTTTGTTGCAAATACTATTGCGGCTATTTTGTTGCTGTCTGGAACTTCTTTCTAAAGAAGAAAATCTCACCCAGGATCATTGTTTAAAATGGTTTTTAAAACAATTTTAGGCCTGCCTTTAAAAAAAAAATTAATAATTAGGGACCAGCTAAAATAACCTGAGAATAATTTTCATGTGGTTGTCCAAATCTTTGCAAGTGCAGAAAGATGAGGGTCCAAAGGAGCATTCTAGGCTTAAAGATAATTTTCAGTTTGTGTTCAGTCCACTCGATCTGTAGCTGCCTCCAGAAGCCTGTGACTTGAAATGTAATGAGTAACAGCCTTGAAAAAAGTTCTTCTGCTGGGATTTTTCAAGATTGTCTGGGTGAGGCTGGGGCAAATAAGTTGCAAAATATGGGGTTTCCTGAATAAATAAAAAGCAAAGTGTTGCATCCACATGCATTTTTCATCAGATGTTTGAGTCCATGTGAATCAAGTTGCAGGAAAACCACGAAAAGTTTAATATCAGGGAAAATTACTTCCTGAGGTAGAAACAAAACCAGCAATATAATATGGATATATATTTATTTTTTCCTGTTTTCCCTAATGAGGGAAGTTTGGAGAGAGAGCACACTGCTTCGCAACACCCCTGGCATCCAGCCTTTGATTTCTGGCACAGAAGCAGGATTGCTGTGTGCTGTCGTGAAGTGTGACAACCACAATTCATAAAGATGCTTTAATGGTCCCTCTCTGGAGAAGATCTAGTTGTTCTTGACTGGATTTCACAGGCATCAGGCAGGGTTTTATTTCTGAATCATGCAGTGGTACCTGAAAGGAAGTTATAAAGAGGTGGAAGTCAGTCTCTTCTCAAGTAACAAGCAATAGGACAAGAGGAAATGGCCTCAGGTTGCACCAGGGGAGGTGTAGGGTGGATATTAGGAAAAATTTCTTCACCAAAAGGGCTATCAAGCATTGGAACAGGCTGCCCAGGGAAGTGGTGGAGTCACCATCCCTGGGGGTAGTTAAAAGGTGGGCAGATGTGGTGCTGAGGGACATGGTTTAGTGGCGGATTTGTCAGTGTTAGGTTGATGGTTGGACTCAATGATCTGAAAGGTCCCTTCCAACCTAGACAATTCTGTGATTCTATGGTCTGTGTGTCTCTCAGCAGTCCTGTTTCTGCTGGGTGGCTTCACCAATAGGAAAAATGGCAAAGCAGCAGAGGAGGGAGAGAGAGGGACACAGGAGACGAGTTATGAATAGAACAAAGTAATGTAGAGTATCTGGAATTGATCCAGGCCTTGGTCTGTCAATTATTGTCACTGCTAAGATGGTTTAGGACAGTGCAGTCCCACGTTATCTCCTTTCACAGAGGAATCTGAGAGTAGGGAAACACCGACACTCAGATTCCTCTGTGCAAAGGGGATAACCATAGCCTGACAGCTCTTGCCCTGCATCGGGTGTTTGTAGCCTGAGCCACTGACACCAGATATATACCTGTCTGAAAGATGGAGCTGGAGTCACACCACCTTCTGTACACTCCTACCCAGACTTATTGCCTGGGGTTACTTACCTCTACGACAACCGGTGCAGAAATCTCAAAACTGGAATTTACCCATCCAGTATCGGATGCCTCAAGAGAACATCATCACTTCTTCATAGACCACAAGGAGTTGGAAGAGCACTACCAAAAACCCAACCGATTTTGGCGGTTTCTGTGCTATTCTAAAGTTCAATTAACAACACAGAGGCTCTTTCTCTCCATTCATTTCAAAAGAAATGTCAACTGCTGTCACATCTGTCTCAATACCTGAAGTACCGGAACAGGTTATCAATGTGGAATCAGCTCCATGCACCAAGGTAGATAAAGTCTTACCGTTGTCACTAGACATTTTGTCTGCACTGATTTGGGTCAGGAATTTCTTTGCTCTCTTTTGACAGAATCAGTGACAGGCATGGCTCAGCTGATGGGATTTATGGTCTTCAAAAATGGGGGGCAAAAAAATTGTATTAGACAATTTTATTACCAGTTCAAGATCTACGTTGTTTACCAAAATGCAATGCTGGAATGGATTTGTGTAAGTAGAGAACCTGCTCAACTAGAGTCTAAGCAGGTTTTAATCCACTGTTTCTAAACACTCTCTGTCATAAGTGAGGAATCTGTGAAAGAGTGATAATCCTTATTTCTTCTCCTGATGAAGTTCACTGAAGCAAGATACACTTCAATGAAGACTTATTTCTGTATAATGAAATGAACTGGGTTGACGCAGAGCTTGGCAAAAGGCTTCTTTATCACAAATCACCCTCTCTTTTTCCAAAATGCGATCTGTGTTCAGGCATATCAAATTCTTTAGCTAAACCTCACTTCCTTCCATGTTTCCCCCAAAAGGTTTAAACTAGAAGAGTAGAGTGCCCACACCTGGCAGCATAGGGAAGGAACAGAGTGGTCTGATGGATGGTTGGGAAGTTTGGGAGCGGTGGGCTGCAAATCCAAAGAATGAGCAGTGTCCTAGAATCATAGAATTATAGAATGGTTAGAGTTGGAAGGGACCTTAAAGATCATTGAGTTCCAACCTTGTCCTATTGCCTGTGACTTGGGAGAAGAGACTGAGCCCCACCTCTCTACATGTTTTCATATTTGCTTGTCTGGAGATTTTTTCATTAGCCTGTGTATGGATTTAGGGTATTTTTTGGATGTGGAAAGGCAAATTACAACTACATTGGTATCTTATCCAGAAAGAAAACTGTTGAATAAATATTCTTTTTTGAACTAACTGTTGAAATAACAGCTAGAAATACAGGGGCTCAGATGTTGTCATTTAGGGTGACCCTAAAAATGCTTTACAACCAGCTCAGGTAGCAGCATAAACTTGCCCTCTCTGACAACACGTATTCAGGCTGAAGTTCCGGAGAGAGCAATGGGGAGTTTTGCTGAACTATCCAGACCCATTGTACCAGATGGTACCGTATGGAAGTAACACTGATCCTTTGACTCTGTTGATTTCTAATTAGTTTTCTAGTAATTAATATAGTTTGCAGGCCTTGCATGAACTCTGCAGATTACCCATTCATGTGAATGATTAACTGAAAGGGGATTAATCCTGGCATAAGTTCAACCAAAAAGAATTTTCCAGCCTGAAAATCTTCTCCATCAGACCAGTGTATGGTAATACAGAATGAAACATTACGTTTGTATTTGTGTAGTTCCATTTAAAAAAGAGTAACTCAAGACCAGAGTGTTAAAAATACCTGCATTGTGGATATAAATACAGATTTGTTGCGATACATCTTTTAGTCACACTTTTTATGGAAATCAAAAGGCATGTTCAATACGAGATAGTAGTTGGAAAAATGTATTTATAATTGCTATTATTTTATAGTAGGTAAGGTAAATTCTGGCTGTGATAAAAAGGATACGTTTTAGAATTCTATGGTGAGCAGCTCATGTTGGTATATGCAAGGTTGAAACTTTTATAGCTGTGCTAAGTCAGTGGCAACAGGGGCCGTCAACATCTCTGCTCACAACCAGTTCATCCAGCACATGCACTTGAAAGATTGTCCTCCCAAGTGTGCAGCCCCTTCAGGTCAGGCAGAGCCCACCTTCGCATGCTGGCACCAGAGCTCCGTAACTTCACTTTTTGTTCTGTTTTAAAGTGTGAATGTACAGGGAAATGTCAAAAGCTTCCACAGTCTTTCCACCCATGAAAAGTCTCACTGAGCTTCAGGGACTGTTCAAGGTTGCTCAGAGGTGTATGTGTTTCTGAGCCCAAGGTTTTAGCTGGTTTCTTATGTTCTCAGAGCATCTTCAGCTCCTCCTGTGATCAGTCTGTGGTTGTAAATAAATACGGAATAAGGGGTTGGATTTAGTTTTCATAAACCAGTGAGATGTATTTTTAACAGCTGCCTCAGGAACTACTGTACGCTGATGTTTTATTAAAATCAGAATGTTGGATGTTTATTTTGTGGGAAATGATGAGGATACTTAGATATTTTGGACCAAATTGAGTCCTCAGGCATGCACACTGGTCTCAGTGCAGGGAAGTCTGGAACAAGTTTGCTCCAAGGTATTGTTAGTGTTGCACAATATTTCTGAGAGTATAAGAATATAAGGAAGAAGCATTTATCCAGATGACAGCACTCTGCCCCGCTCTACCTGGAAACTCAAGCAATATTTCCTACCCCAAGTTCCGCAGAGCATTTCCCGTTACTGAGTGCAGCTGCATCCATTCATTCATCCCCAGGGAATGCTCCTTCCAGCCCATTGCGTGTGCCGTCTCTCCTGCAGGTTTATGTCCGGCCCTGAAGCCGATCCCTGCTGCTTTGTGAGTCGCCTGAGAGTCAACGTCAAATCAGTGGGTGACACAGATATTGTGGCGCCAGCGGCATCGCATCGGTGCCAGCCGAAGGCTCCTCAGCTGGGTGGAATTTTGCTGCCTCAGTTATATGGGGTCAGAACTGGGTTAAAGTCGGAGGACGAAGGGAAGGGACAGAGCAGGAGAGAGAGGATGGAAAGTGCTCTGGAGGCCATGGTTTGATGTACCTGGGTGGGAAAGATGAGGGCAGTGAACCTGGTACTGGAGCAGGCCACTCTTCCTCTTCCCTCATTTGGCAGCAGCTCCTGGCCACATGTGTTCTGAGTCAGCACGGCCCGAGAACAAGTCACCTGGCGTTGGCAAACTCAGAAATGGGGCAATAAGCATTTTTCCACCCCCAGCAATGTCTTGGCCCGTGCAACTGCCCCCTCAGCCTGCACCAAAGCAAGAGAAACCCACGGAGGCTGCTGCAGGCAGGGACAGTCGTGCAGAAAGGGGAAAGAGAGCAGCAGAAATGTGTGCTAAGGAAAGGGAGAAAGAGTAACGCGGCAGTGACTCAGTCTCTTCTCCTGTGGAGAGGAGAAAGGTGGCTGCACTGGGTGTGAGCAAAGCTGGGAAGGGAACTGTCTTAGAAACAAACAAGAGCCTCTGTGTTACTACATGCTGCAGGACTCTGAATATTAAAACTCCCTAGCAGAGAAAAATCCAAAATCATTAAATTCTATCTAAATATTGGGCCAAGTGCCTCCCTGGTATAACTGCAGCAATTGTACAACAGCAAGGATGGGTTTAGTCCAGCGTGTTTAGATTCTCTATTATTTTAACTAGATGTTTGGGGGTTTGTTTTCCTTTCTGGGGTAATAAGGGCCATCCAAAACAGACGTGCTACTTTGCTTGGGTTTCCTTGAAAGAGACACTGCTAAAGGGAGAGGAAATCCCCAAAATGATACTCAGTGATTAAGTACATAGAATATAGGATTTCAGTGTTTACAAATCCTTTTTTTCAAATGAACTTGTGGCACTAATCCTCTAATGGCATTATTTCTTTGGAATATATGCCGGATTAAGGAGTCACAATGAGGCAAAGTACAAAAATCCACGTTAATCTCTCACCAGTGGGTGCTGTGTGGGATGCAACTTTAACTATTTTGTTCCAAAATTGGTTCCGTTCCTAACCTTGCCCCAGGTCTCCACAGAGGGAAGAGTGGATATAAACAAGTGTGACACTGAGCGCTTGGCAGATGGTCACAAACCATTTAACTGGATAAAAAGGGGAAGGCGTTTATTATTTTTAAACTCCAAAAGCTAAGCCTGCCCTGCGCTGCCCGTGACGTACCGCAAGAAGCAGACGCACGGGACCGCAAGGGCAGGAGCAGGACACATGTCCAGAAGTGTGCCGTGGAGGGGACACTGACCGACACAGCAAGGGCCAGTCTAGCAGCTCGTGGGGACATGGCTGGGCCTGGCTGTTGTGATATATCATGTGTTGGCAGCAGAGCCTGGGCTTACTGCAAAATAAAGCTCCTGTTTTCAGCCCAGTGCAGCCTCCTCGCTCTAGTTATCCTGGTTTGGGGATAACCCTGCTGTCCCCTCGCCCCTCATAGCTGCTATTAAAAAAAAGGTAAAGATTCGCTTCCTGGGAAGAGGAAATCAGGTCACCGCAAAGCAACATTTCCCTTCTCACGGGGTTCCAGGGATGCTGTCGTGGTGCCATGAGGTATTTTCTACTATCATTCAGCAGCCTCAAGTGGTGAAAGATTTTCTGAATGGGCAGCACATCACCTAACACACTGATGTCAGAGGATTCGAATTAGCCCAGCGTAACCACTGTAATTGGCGCTTAACGTGCTTAAGGATTTCCCGGTTCCAGGGAGCGGAGATTATCAGATATTCCCATTCCACGTTCTCATTGAACTGCAGCGGGCATCGAGTCTCTTGGGCCAGCAGAGCCTGGCACACGTGCACAAACCTGGGTTGCTTTGTCTCCGTTTCATCCCCGGCCATCATGCTAAGCACAAGTAAAGTGGAACAGAGTTGTCAGATTCAACGAGTTCCTTACCAACAGAAATGCTTGGGATTTTCCATAGTCTGCATAGCTGAGATGCCTGAACGCATGAAGTGAACTAGCATGTAGGGAAGTGGTCCTTAGGTCTGTAGTGAGATGCTAGTTTCAGAAATTGGGGTAGGGCAGTGTCAGAAAACCCTTCAACCAATTTGGAGACCCTTTCTGTTTGGGAATAGAAATGTGCCCTCCATTCCTGCAGGGAAAGACGGTTCACCACAGTGTTTTTGTGCATTTTTTCCTACTGCAAATGTTTCCTAGCACGGTACCTTGCATGGACAGGAGGATTTTCCTGATGTTCACTTTACATTTTTCTTCTTTTAATTTTCTCCCGTTGGCTCCTAGCAGCGCCCTGTGCCTGATTCCACCCCATCTGAATCATTTGTACCTTGGCAGACTGAGTCAGGGCTGTCCTCACGGCTGCTGTCTGCTCGTCGTGGTTTGGGCTGGGCTGGCCACTAAAACAGGTGCTTTCAAAGGAGTCGTTAGTTTTGTTGACCAACTTTATCATTCCCCACCAAAAGCGCTCCAGTTTGCAGATGTCTTTAGTGTATACATATCGGTGGATGGTCCCTTGTGTTTAAGGAAATATAAATTATATTGCAGCAGGTGCAGACGAAGGGTGAGCAGGAGATGATAAGGCAAGCGGAGAGTTCGCCACACGAGGGGAGACAAGAGTTTGGTTGGTTTGGGCTTACAGAAGTGAAGACCCCATAAATTAAAAAGAATCATCAAAGCTAAAGAGATTCAATGTAAAAGGCCATGAGGATGTTTATGCTAGAAATTGTATCATTCACCGTCGTGGAAACCAGATTTTAGGGCAGACAGACAGATGAAAGATGGTGTAGTGAAGTTTGGTGTATGTATACGTGTATCAAACGATTTCATCGTGGTGTTGGATCGTGCTGTTGCCCACAAGCAGATTGTGCCGGATGATGCAGCGTGCCCTCTCCTCTCGCGTCTCCCATGTCCCTAAAATGAAGAGGAGTGCGCTAGTCCTCTGTATCCCATTTTCTTACCAAACTATGTGCAACCTCCCGCTGACAGCAGGGCTTTGCTCAGCCTCCTGCAGTGTTTCTGACCAGTATGGACAAAAGGGGTGGGAAAACAAAGAGCTTTTCTTCAGGTAGTTTTGTAACCTGATCTATAAGGTGACTCAGCCTCTTCTAACAACAGCTGTCTGAGGGACATGCAGTGGTTAACGTGCAGTATCGAAGTCTGGGCTGCCACTTCCTTAATTTTGCTTTGTGAGTGGTTTAAGCTGGGACATGATCAGAGCCTTTACATGGACTTCTCCACAGCTCCCCAGAAGAGAGAGGCCGGGGACCGCAGGCTGACACTGGGAGACAGCCCAGAGGAATAGAGGCATCAGGAAAGAGCTGACAAACCCATCGTGCAGAGCTGCTGCTCTCAAACTGATGGAGACAGAAACTTTTGAAAGAAAACTACGTGGGAAGTTCCGTTAGGGAAAGAAGTGAGGTTTTGTTTGCATGTCATGGCTCACTTCTCCTGCAAGCCCTGAACGTGCTGTAAAACGTGAAAGAGATCCTCAAGTGCACCGATGGAAAAGACAGGTATGTTTCTTTGTTTAAAATACTACCACTCTACAGCATGAAAACACAGCCAGGGTAACCAGCATTGCTTTACAGCTCAGGAAATGTGTGTGTCCAGCTGTGTACATTGTTTTGTATGCTTTTTGTATGTATAAGAAGTTCAGCTGTGACAGGATCTTAAGAGCAAGACTTTAAAAAATGCATCAGCTTTTTGTAACTCTAAGTGCTCTGCCCTTGAACACTGGTGTCATGGCAGATAACTTCCAACACAATAAGAAAATTTACATACATCTGTATTAATCAGTATATATACCCACATTTATACACACACACAAAGTATATGTATATAAAAATGGCATTTGCTTTATTTTGACGTTTTCCTCCTGACCTGACTTTTGCTATAGCATGAAAACTACCTGTGCAAGTCACAGGATTTCTGATACTTTTTCATGTGTTTCTGTTTTTTGGAAAGTTGATGCCAGTGGCATTCTATATAACTGGTGGTTATCAAAATGATCGTGTTTGTGTACTCTATGGATGACAGCGATTTGTGGAAGGAGCTCTGTGTGCGGGTCTGTGCTGGGGAAGGGGGAATCCGTGCAAGCACAGAAATCCATTCTGGAGCTCTGGGGTATTACAGGACCGAGGTCTGAGCGCAGATCATTCCCCCTGCGGTCAGTGGCACAGGCTAGGGCTCGATACACAGCTTTTCCACGTAGTCCTCACAAAGCAAAAGGCAATGAGTGCCTGCTTAGTTTTTATGACTGCTCTGTTAAAAGCATATGTGTGCAGGCGGTTGCTAGAATTAAAACTAAAGGAAGAGTTTTGAGAAAAACAAAGCCACTTCAGAATCACCAGATGATGCTGTAGCTTGCGTAGTATAAACAGAAATGAGGAAATAATGTGTATAAAGTCAAACTTTAATTTACCTGTGAGTTAGTCACTGAAACCGAGGTCACTTTACTACTGAACTGTTCCAGAGAAGTTACCTGGGGGGCTTGTTTTCTCCCAGCAGTGACCCACTCCCAGTGCTCATAGCTGTGCTCTCTGGTTGTTTCCTGCACTATCACTTCAGCTTTGCTCTGAGGTTAATGTGGTTTTGTTTGCACGTTCCACCCCGAGCTTGGGAGCGTGTGACATTGTTCAGGCAAGAATGTCCTTGTACTCGCTGTTGCTCACCTCCTCCTCTCACCATCCCGACTGCTGGACTGGCCTTTGGCATGAAGAATCACTTTGGTGTCAGACTTAACCTGGCACCCCCTCAGAACGGAAACATCTCAGCCTGGCTTCTTTAATGTGGCCACAAGACTGAAGCTGGGGATGAAATGACAGAGGAAGCAGCAGGTTAGTCCTGGTGTTCAGGTGGGATGGCCTTAGGGGCAGTCTGCATTGACAAGGCAGCAGAGGGTGATGCTTGTACCATTGAGGACTGGGACCAGTGAGTCTGCTGTGCAAATATTGAGCATTACCAGTTCCTTTTGAAGGAGGAGAAATGAATTCAAGAGTCAGTGCTTTTCTGATATTAGCACAGAGGGAATGGTAGGAAATTCCCAGCGCATCTGCTATTATGAGAGAAGGTAAGCAAGAGTAAATGTTACTAAAACTAAACTGAGAAGGGATCTCATCAATGCTCATCAATATCTGAATGGCGGTTGTCAAGAGGATGGGGCCAGGCTTTTTTTCAGTCGTGCCCAGCAACAGGACAAGGGGCAACGGGCACAAGCTGGAACACAAGAAATTACTTCTGAATGTAAGGAAAAGCTTATTTACGTTGAAGGTTCCAGAGCCCTGGAACAGGCTGCCCAGAGATGGTGTGGAGTCTTGTTCTCTGGAGATATTCAAACCCGCCTGGATGTGTTCCTGTCCAACCTGCTCTGGGTGACCCTGCTTTGGCAGGGGGGTTGGACTAGATGATCTCCAAAGGTCCCTTCCAACCCTGACCATTCTGTGATTCTGTGTAATTCTTTCTATGTCTGCTGATCCGCTGGAAGATGACATTCAGAGCTGCCAGGATGAGCCTGAAGAGGACATCCCAAAGAGTTCCCCATTTGACTTTGTTATGAAACAGTTCCAAGGGAAGAAGTCCTCTCCTGGAAAAAGAGAAGAGCAGCCTTCAGCCATCAAAAAATTCTTCAGGGGCTTTGACTTTGGGAAATCTGAAGGCAAGAACAGAAGGGAAACCGAAGAAACAGAAATAAACAACTCTGGAGCCAATGATCAGAGTGAGAAGCAAGATCTCTCTGTAGAAGGTAATGCTGGTACAATAATTAAATATGTGTGCATATTATATATTTTAATTTCATAGAAAATCAGTTGCTTTCCTTGCTAGCCAAAAGCCTGTGTTTTGCCACCCACAGTTAATCCTTTAGCCAGGATTTCCTTCTGATTGGAACATTAGCAAGGATGTGCCCTCTAATTTGATAGGTGCCAAGCGAGTAGTGAGATCCACGTTGCTGAGGAGGGGTAAAGCTTTTGGGTCCCCTCTCTCTTGATCTCCAATGTGAGAGGTCAGTGCTGGAGTCAGCTCATTAGCGGCAGAGCTGATTTGGTTTCAAAGCCAAGCTTTGAGCAGTAGCTTGGCGTGTTGTATTTAAGATCGGTCTCTGTCCACCCTGCTGCTAAAGCGATCTGAAGACAACAGGAGCAGATGTTTCCTGCCACTTGACACTGGGAAGGGGGAGGGGAAGGGAATGGAAGTTCATCATGTATGTTATTTTGCACACACAAGAATAATCTTTACGCCCACACCAGAGAAAATGAGACTATTTTTTAAAATAGAGCTGGAAGGTGAGGCTTAGAACCCCATCTTTTGTCCTAAGAGTTTTTGGTAGGTTTGGGCAAACAAGGAGGCAGCAGCTGCTGGGAGTGGGGTGGCTGTTATGTGTAGTTTTTCGTTGCTTTTTTCCAGTTATAGGCATTAGATGAAATTTCTAATTTTTTAAAGGGTTTAGCAATGAATGTAAATGCAATTTTCCTCGCTGAACAAACTGCGTGGGAGTAGAAGGTAAGTGGGAGTTGCTTTGGAAAGCCAAGAAAAGCAGGAACTGCCTTACACAGGCAATGTATGAAAATGAACACAGGGTGTCATGAAGGAAACAGCAGGTTCACCACACAACTGGGGGGCCACTCGGTGCTAACGGATCAAATACAGGCTGTATTGCAGCAGTGTGGCTCCAGTGCAGGCACACACAGGTGGTTAAATGACTTGTGTGTCCAGAAAAGCTGCAGTTCAGAGTTTTGCATTAATTTCATGTCCTTGAACATCCAAAGTCACTGGCATACAGTGGGGTGGAGATGTGCAACAGGAGATTCTTCTCTCACTCTGCACCAGGAGCTTTGTAGTGACCTTCTCCATAGTGATTTTATCACGCAGGTTATTGGTCCATATATAGCCCTGTTTACTGACAGATTTAGTTCATTTCCTAAAGACATCACCCGACAGCCACAGACAGGTTTTATACGTTTTGTTGATACCAAAGGTAACCAGGGCTTTATTTCTTTGTTACTCAGATGGACTTTCACATCACATTTCTGAAGCAGAGTCACCATCTGGTGAGCAGAGATTTAACCAGTTCATGCAGAAACTGGGAAAGAAACCCAACAGCAAGAATCTGGATCTAAATAATTGTGCATTAAGCGCAGCAGATGTAACGGAGCTGGGTAAATACACATTATATTCAACTAGGCACTTCATACATTTCTTTAATCCTTATTTACCTATTCAATTATTCCCTCTCCTCTTTTCCCTTCCCTTTCTTTTATACAAGCCTGCCTTTATTTAACATTCCATCTGGTGGTCCCAGGTCCCTAAGAAACGTTAATTAATAAGTTCACAGATTCACAGAATCTTTTATATTATATATATATAAATATAAAAACCATACAGTTCTGTGAAACAGATGAGCCTTCTCACACTCAAACTACAGATAAGAAAACTGAGGTACAAATTGTCATGGCTTTATAACGCTGTGTTGGTTACAGAAAGCATCTCTGTATTAAGATGTATTGACACGCAGGGTGTGCAGGTAACATGCAAACAGAATATGCATTTTCTTTTTTTTGTTTTTTTTTTTTTTTTTACAGCTTCTTTACTGCCATTTCTCCCAGAGCTGGAAGAGATCAACCTGTCCTGGAATGGGTGTGTTGGTGGGACTTTGAAAGCTCTCACTGTTCATCTTCAGCACGTGAACCTATTAAAAGTCCTTCGACTTAACAACTGCAGGCTGACAGCTGAGGATGTCACCTCCTTAGGTACAGGATTTCATTGACATTTACTTCCAGACAGCTTGGGTCTAATGTCATCCATCTCTTCTCTTCCTACATCCTACTCCTGCTCCTTCCACACTGGGCAACATAAACTCCCGCTGGGAAACAGTAGAAAGAACGTGGGCTTATGAGTGACCTTATACATTTGAGCAACTCTGCGGAGTTCAGTCCTCAGGGTATGAAGCTTTCATGTTCAGAAGGGAGCAGAATTCAGTCCTATTTGCAGGAAAGCACGTTTTCAATTTGGATTAGTATTTTTCTTGCTAGCTTTGATATCTAATGGTAGACAGAAGAACTGAAACAGAGTCAGTCATAATAGGGTCAGCTTAGGTCTTCTTGCTGCAGGGCAGATGAGTGCTCATCACAGAAAAGGAAAATGGTCTTTTGGAAGAGACTTAAAACCAGAAGTGCTGCCTTGGAGCTTTATGACTTGTTTTTCCAAGTCTGGGAGAAGCTTATTCCTCTGCTTACTACTTTACTTGGAGTGCCTGCAACCCTGCTTTCTGCAAAGCGTGAGATTTAAAGGTTTTAAATGTGGTGTTATGCACTTCGGTTCTGACGCTGAGTCCCCTCTGCGCCTGGAGTTTACTCTGGGGTGGGTCTGTGATATATATCTAAAAGAAGGGCAAACTCAATCAACTAAGAATTCTAAAAAACTACAGCTTATTTTGCAAGTTCTAAAAACCACTCTGAGTTATGAAACTGGGGCTTATGTCATTCATGTCCAGGCTTTTTCCAGGAAAGGTTCAGAAATAAAGTGTCATATATGGTGGTATTTCAAAAGTGGATCATGCTACCTGTTGGGGAGGAAAAATGCATATCTACATTGTGGAAATAATTGGTCTGTTTCTGATGGGAGTAAAATCTGTGTTTCATTTTCTATCAGATTTTTTTTGCAAATTTATTTCATTCTTTTTCAAACCCTTTTCTCATATTTTTTTTCTTTTTCTTGAGTTTCACTGGTTATATTTCCAATTGATTTATTCTGCCTGGTTCTTCTGTGCTGTTTCCTTTCCCTTCTGGCTTGGCCTCTGCTGAGACAGACACAAACCTGATCATAAGACTTAAATTTCCAGTCCAAATGTGATGGCCTTAACATGTGGAATAGCAACAGCCAGTCTGCATTGATTTCACCTGCAATTTTGAAAATAGCATGCGTATTTAGGCCAATACTGCCTGTTTGGCTATTTCCACATCTGTTTGTGGAAATGTGGCCACTTGTGGACTTAGTGCATTCTGCTTAGAAATCAATAACTCAAATATAACTATAATATCAACTCTGTGCTATGTAATTGTTCAGAGCCGTGACGTGAGAGGTGGTAGGAAACTATTACTGGAGTTATAGCCCTTTATTTATCTTCTGGGTGGAAAATATGTCCGGAAAATGTGTCAAAGAGAAACAGGTTGTGCTGCAGAGGCAGAACCAATTCTCAACTGTAGTGCATTCCTCAGCATTCAAAACTTAGGCAATAATTTAAAATAAAGGCAAAAATAAAAATTAAGACATGGCCTTTTCTCTCAAACCTGGATATTCGCTTACAACAGCAGAAATAATTCTTTTTCTATTACAAATCTTTTGTGAAGAATTAATTATGAAAACACACAGACATGGAAGGGGTTTGTTATTAAAATACAATTCTCAAGTATTAGGTTGATGAAGTGTGGTTGACACTTCAAAATTGCATTTGCGTATGGTCTGATTAATTGATCTTTCTTGGGAATGAGTTTATATAAATATCCATCCGCCTCCCTCCCTCTAGAAAGGAATTTAGGAAGCTGGATTTTTGCAGTGGGATGTTGGTATTACGAAGAAGCACTAACGCGGTTCATATTGGCAGGTGCATCAAGCCTGGAAAAGGCTTATTTTTCTGAATGTAATCAAAATCGGTGTGTCTGCCTGGAAATCACGCAGAAGTTTGTTTGGGTCTAAACAGTGCTCATCTTGATTCTTTATCAAGCGAATCAGAAATTTCCTGTCAGAAATGAAACTGGGAAGTTTCAGATATCGCTGTGAGGGGACTCCTTTCATCTCCTCCAAAACGACCTGTGGACGTGGCACAGAGGACGTTGGAAGTTTGCCAAATAAAACAGAGCAGAACGACACAGGACAGTAAATCCCGACTTGTCACTTGTCTGGATTTCCCTATAGACTAGACTTTCTGGGTCCTGGCACAGACCTACGATGATGGCCAAGCCACCTGTGTGTGCCGTGACAGTGACTTGTGATCTCTATTGCTCCTTAGACGAGGTGAGAGTTTATACAACATTGCTGCAGTAGCAACAATTCATGGCATACTCCAATTCTCCTGGCAAGCCACACAGAATAGAATAATTTGAGAATTAAGTGGCTAACCTTCCCCTTTAGTATATTCAAAGCCTGTATTTTTGTCTTGCGCTGAAATTGATACCTAGAATGAATCATCTCAGACTTCTGTTACAGGAGAGGCATTTGAAATTGTTCCTCAGCTTGAAGAACTGGATTTATCATGGAACAGTAACATAGGTGGGAAACTATCACTCCTGACAAAAAAACTCCAGAAAGGATGCAAGATAAAACTTCTGAAAATTACAGACTGTAACCTGACAGCAAAGGATGGAGAATCCCTTGGTATGTGTATCCACAGAGCTGGACTGAGAGACTGGCTGCACAGAAATGTAACTTGTGTGACATAGATTGTGGCTGGATTGAGCTCAGTATTAATTGAAAGTTAATTTATTTCAGGCTCTGCATTAGAATAGTATTTGCCACACAGTACAGGGATTTAATGAACTTTCTTCCAAAGAAGAAAGTTCATTAAATCCCTATACTGTGTGTCACTTTCTTCCAAAGAAGAAAGTTGTTGTCTCTAATCACGTGAGGTAGGGTTGAGAAGAATAGCTGGATTTAAACCACAGTCTGGCTGCCTCAGAGATCCAGGGCTGCTGGATCCTTTGAGACCCTGAGCAAGTTACCTGTGCCAGAATTTCCAACATTGATTGCTTAAAATTTAGCAGTTGAATATGTAGTTCGCCATGGGATGGGAAAGAAGGCCTGTGGGATGGGAATTTAGGCTGAGTTGGCAACCACTGATTACCCCTCCCCTCTTTGCTCTCACCGTAGCTTAATCCTGTGTGATCTTTAGATCTGATTCTGTATTTTAAAAGATATTTTATCCCTAAAGAGCAGCTCTTGTGCTCTCATCTCCAGGAGGTGGCCATATGCAACATACAGTCTTATAGCTTTTCATTAGGAATTTTTCTTTCTCATTGTATTCCTGCTTTTTGTCCCCTGTATTTTTCTAGATGCCCTTGTATTTTTTCACCTTTATTTTCATGTGGATTTTTCGCCAATTTTCTTGATTCCTATCTAATCTTTGTTTTGCTGTATTTCTTAGGTAGAACAGGAACTTAGTAAGTCTAAACCACACATATAGGCAAACCCAGCCTACCTCTTCCTGTTTGTCATGGTGCTATATTTTTCTAGGGCTCATCTGTATATATTCCAGACAATTACCAATTCTGGTTTTCTTTTCTTATCTTTTTTTTTTTTTCCCCAGCTGAAATTCTAAATGTGATCCCAAACCTCGAAGTATTAGATCTCTCTATCAACAAACACATCGGCTGCAGCATGAAGGTTCTTGCTCAGGATCTGAAAAATGTGCCAGGCTTGAAGGAGTTAAACTTGCACATGTGTGGATTAAAGCAAGACAGCCTCCAGGGCTTAGGTTAGACTTTATGTTCAGAAAGACGTTCATTCTGAATAAATTGTACATCTGAAAACCATTTAAGAAAGGCAATGAGGTGGGGTTTTGCTGATGGTTTGGCAGTATTAATGGGCAATCGTTATTTGCTGTTTGAGGATTGATAAAAGACTACAGAGACTTTCAGCAGGAGTAGCATTTATCTTCCCCGAGCTCCAGCATATGAAAGTCAGTGGGGAGAGTCACCGTCCACACCATTTATCTGAGACACATCGTAGGGCAGATTAATGGCTCTCTGGCCATGCTTCCTCCCTCCCCAGACAGAACATAGACAGGCCAGCTAACTTTTAACAGGTTAATCCTACTCTCAGAGGGGAATCCAAATTCACCATTATCGCTTAACGAGCGTCCAGTGAAGCCATATGAAATGGGGTTATTATCTGTGTCTCTCCCTAGTGGAGGTCTTACCCATAAGACAAAACAACTGGCACTAATTAGCGCACCCCGTAGTAATTTCAGCAAAAGGCTGAGGATTGAATGGATCTGGGGGATGAGCCGGCCTCACCTTCACCTGCTCTTTCAGAGAAGAATGGAGTTGCACGGATGGGAAGCTTTGCAGTATTACTGTATGTCTGCTGTGATTATACACCGAAGCTTAGTCTGAGGGCTTTGCCCGCAATACCTTGGGCAGACTTTGACGTTAAAGTAAATAAACACTAAAGCTGTGACCTGTGCTATTGTAGCAGCTGGTGACGCTGCTCCCTTTTCCATTTCAGACACTGCTTTACAGCACCTTGCCGAGCTAAGAAAATTAGACATATCATGTAACAAAGAGATTGGCGGTGGCTTTAAAGACTCCACGGCTCATTTGGCCAGCTTGAAAAATCTCGAAGTCCTTGATCTCCATCAGTGCTGCGTAACAGAAGAGGACATGACCGTTTTGTGTAAGGACATGTTGAGGAAATCCATTAAGAATGTAGGTTTTGACTTCTGAAAATATCTCAAAGGCATAAGAGGTTCTGCCTGACCTAGTCTAGCAGATCTCAGTACATTTTCATGAGGCAGTTCTGGAAGAGCAGTGTGGAGGATGGCTTTTTTATTCAATATGGAATGGGTTTTTCGCTGTACCAAAGGAAATCTCATAGTGTCTGATCCCACGTAGAGTCAAGGACCTGAATCCGCTGTGATTCAGACCCATGATGGGAATGTAGGAACTGCCACCAAGCACTGATGTTTTTTGATAATCAGTAAGGAAATATCCAGGGACATTTTGCTCACTGGTATAAACTGTCTTGGATCCAAGGTGCGTATGTGCATGTAAATGTAACTGCCTGGAACTCCCTTGGTGAACTTTGATGTTCGGAGACCTTGCATTGCTGCTACTCTTTATAGAAAAGCTGAAGACTACAGTCTCCAAGCTGAATCAATCCGACTCGTAAATACTATTAGGAAGAAAAAGACATTTCCCTTTTAATCAGTGAGACAATTTATTTTCCTGTGTGAACTCACATAGCGTTTTGACGTTGTTTTTCACTCTGTAGAACAACAAAAAAATGCCATGACTCAGAGCCTATGTTGCCCACATCTTATTTTCCATGATAAAAAAGATGATTTAAAAAGCTGCTGCTGAATCATTGGGAAGTATTAACTCTCAGTAATAGCAATCATGATTTACTTTTAATTTCTTGACTAATAAAGAACAAGAACATTAATATAGAGGAGTTGCAGTGAGCAGTGAAGATATTTGGAAATAGCTCCCATCTCATTTAATGTAAAATTCCCTACTTCACTGAGAAAATTTCACCAGGAAGCCATGTTCTGACAACCTTCCACCCAGTATGTAATACCTAATTTCTTAAACATTCCTACTGAAAATGACAAGGCTATTTATGGTCTAAAACATTACTCACCGTAAATTTGACTGTCAAAACTTGGCCTAGACATTTGGATTGATTTATAAAGAAAAGAAATGATGTCAGGCAAATATAAAACTACATATTTGTTCTGGATCGGTGACTGTCTAATAAATAATTCATGTTTTCATAGCCCAGGTAATACCTTTACTCTCCAGTCTTCAAGAGCTGAATTTATCCTCGAATAAAAATGTAGGAGTCTCATCTCATCCTCTTCTGGGCAGGCTCAGGTTTTTACCGAAGTTGAAATCTGTGGTCATCAGCAACTGTGGTTTACGTGAAGAGTCATTTTCATCACTAGGTAGGAATGTTTTATCAAAGTATGTCTATTCTCTGTGTATCCTGGTGGGACAAAGCACTTCATTCTCCTTTGGCTGAACTCCAAAGGTCACGGTTACATTATACCACAGGTCCCGGGTGAAAAAGCCTGTGATGAAACCAGTGCTTCATGGGACCTGGTTGCAAGGGAAGAACGTTGGATGTCTTCCCCCATTATACCTGACTGGATGAAGTCCTTTTAGTGCTTTGTCTGATAGTGAGCTTTCCAATACTCCCTAATTTTGGAATAGAAAGCAAACCATTATTTCATATTGTGCTGTAATTATAGTTTGGTTGTAACATTCCATTTGCAGTTTAGTGGGGTAAAGTTTCACACAAAGGTATGTAGTGATAGGACAAGGGGTAATGGTTTTGAACTGAAAGAGGGGAGATTTAGATTAGATATTAGGAAGAAATTCTTTCCTGTGAGGGTGGTGAGAGCCTGGCTCAGGCTGCCCAGAGAAGCTGTGGCTGCCCCATCCCTGGAGGGGTTCAAGGCCAGGCTGGATGGGGCTTTGAGCGACCGGGTCTGGTGGGAGATGTCCCTGCCCAGGGCAGGGGGGTGGGAACTGGATGGTCTTTGAAGGTCCCTTCCAACTCCAACTATTCTATGATTCTATGATTCACTGCAGGTGAAGGTTTCACTAGAAACTTTCTGGGATAGAGTTAAGCGTGGGGCAATGGAGGAACTGAGGCAATGACTGCAGCAGGGGAAAAGATACTGCAGAGCCATGAAGAAAAGTCCAATCTAACACAGGATACATAAATTCAGCCTCTTTTGCCTACTTATTGCAAATCTCAGTGGATTAGCACCTACACTGTCCGTTTGATAGGTGTTCCATATGGCACATGAAATCCAAGTAGAGAGGGATCTGTTAGTTACTGTGTACTGTGTATTGTGCACTTACAATATATTTTGTACTATTTACAAGTGACATTGAAACCTCTAGTAAAACCTGACTGCCTTCAGCAGAAGCAGCAGTGAGCTAAACTGGTCTGAGGTCCCTGCAGGAAAAGTACTATCTTTATATCGTTACAATTATGTAAGAGTGACATCATGGAAATCGGTGTTGGCAAAAGATAGACAGCATTTCCCATTGCACGGTGAGTTCACAACAAAAAATTGCTGTCTCTAAATTGGTATAAAATGGTTTAAAAACAAGCTGTTAAATTGACTGCAGTGGGACAAGGTCAAGCCAATAACGTAAACGGAAAGACAAGAAACCCCTCCACAGAGTCCTTAAATACTCTATAGGCAGGTCCTTCTTGCGTTCTTTAAAGAGCATGGCAGATATTTCTTTGTCTGACTTTTATTAGGATAAAATAAGTCATTCTAAGCACAAGTAGGCAGCCTGTAGGAGCCTATTTACAGGTGAATTGCCGGTGAGGTGTCTACTGGGGCCGTGTTGTTTTCTCTTAGTAAGCAGAAGTTGCTGGTCTTAATCTTTTCAGCGGAGGCTGCCCTTCACCTTCCTGAACTGGAGATATTAGACCTTTCTTGGAATAAGTGCGTTGGTGGGAACCTAAAGCTGCTTTGGGGAGCGCTAAAGCTTGCGACGGAGATTCAAGTGTTAAGACTGAGCAGCTGTAACCTGGTGGCTGAAGATTTGGCACTTCTAAGTACGTATAACATGGTATTTACTAGCAGTCAAGGAGCCGGGGCATTTAGACCACAATTCAGGAGGGACTTGTTCCATGGGCTGAGCACGTTTTCGCATAAATCAAATGAAAAGATGGAAAATACAGCAGTCTTTTTCCCAGAAAGGGTTTTCATTTTGCTGAAGGCTGTGTGACCTGTAGATGCACAGTGCAAAAGCTGAAAAGGATAAAAATGCAAAGAATCTTATAGCAGTTTTATCTAGTAATACAAAAAAGGCAGCACTTAGAAAATGTAGGTTTTGCGTCTGTTTTTTATATCAGATATTTCAAGCTCTGAGGGGTTTGATTTTGCTCGGTTACTGTTTTTTGGGATCAGTAATTTATGGGAAAGGTACGTGCTGACAGACAGTAGTACAGGCACTACCAGCTCTCAGTCCATTAGGTGTGTTTCTGGAGTCAAACCATTAGGGGAGAATTAAAACAGAAATATTTCAGCCCACCTCTCAGCAGCTGCTGAGAAGTACCGGCAAATGGGAACCCAACGAAGTAATAAATTCTAGGATTCTTCTAAAAACCTCTTTATAATCATCCTTGTGTTTCTGTGGGCCTGACTCATGGGTTTTGGGTGTCTGAGGTCGGCAATAGCTGTGTGACAGCTATTAAGGCCCTGCAATCTGAAGGCTGGTGAGATGAGGCCTGAATATTTTTGACTTTACAAACATCATCCTTGATGGGTGTCTCCTTTGCCAGTCACCCAGTAAGGATCCCAGTTCCCTTTAGGGTGTATTAGGCTCATTACCCTCCCACAATGAGAGGCGGCTATTGTAATCATGCAGCCTCATCTAGTTCTGCTTTCCTCTTTCTACATTTCCCCGAAAAGCCTGTCTGCCTATTTTAATTGGCACTTGATATAACCTCCTTCCAACTGACTTAAAAGTGTACGGGTTGCCATACAATTTTAACGCGGTATTTCTATTCTTTTTGAATTGCCTGTATTTTAAATGTTGTACACCCCTTCAGCAATGATAAAATGATCTGAGATCAACAGCAAGCGATTGTATGCTGCTGAGGAGTTGAATCTTGCCGAAAAGCCTTAAATAATACGGTACTAAAATACTACTCTTCTTACTCATAAGCTTTTAAGGCAATTGCCAGGATGTATTAGTTGTGTTTGTGTCTGTCATTTCTTGCAGCATTACTGACGCAGGATGGCCATTTAGCCAGATTACAGAAGCTGGATTTGAGTTATAATAACAACATCTCCGACGAAGGGTGGGTCGTTTTCTGTCAAGGCTTAGCAGTATTCAAAGAACTCGCAGAGCTGGACGTCAGCCTTCGCCCATCGTCCTGCCGTGACTGTGGGACGTGGTTCAGCGCCTTGTTAGCAGCGCTGACAGAGCTGCCTGCCCTGGCAGAGCTGGGGATGCAGCGATGGGTCCTTTCAGAGTCACAGCGGAAACGACTGGAAACCTTTAATCAAGACAACAAAAGAAACGTTCGTTTTGACTGTTGATGGAGGTTGAAGGTTTCTGGAAGGTTGAAGGTTTCACAAGCAGCACAGGAACCAACTATTATGTGTCTCTCATTTAGAAGACTACCCGGTTTTTAGTAATCTTGTCTCATGAGAGCTCTTGAAATAGTTCCACGATGATACAGAACCGCTATTTAACCTTCTGCATGTGCAGATCATTCCACTTAATAACATATCCTTTCGGATTCTCTGGGCCATGCTTACACTGGTATATAAGCTTAATCTTCATATTGTGAACACAGCGATGACTGCTTTCAAAAGAGCAATGATGATTTCAGGTGGACACGCTGCAGGTTTGCCAAGGGAGGGAAGTGGCTGGGATGTGCTAATGCAGGTGGGTGGAGAGGGTGAATGTGGCCTCCTGTGTATAAGGAAAATGCCTCTAATGTGAAAATGCTTGAAAACTCTATGTTTTAAATTTTAGTTTCTTCTCCCCCCCCAAACTGTTGCCTCTTTGTGAATGCATTAAATCAACATAATTGTGAGATCTGGAAAGCATCCCAACAACTCAAGATTATATATTAGTCCAGTAAGAATACAGAAGGAGCTGTTCCTCCTCTGCTGTGGTCTTTGATGCTATCTCATAGTGTAGATGAGTCCTGTGTACAGAATCAGCATAAAATCAAGGTAAGAAACAGTTGATTGGTGTCTTTGCAGGTCTCAGGAGCAAGGGAAATTCTGTGGTAGATTACATCAGAGATATGTCCTGATTTAACCAGGACATAGCAAAGATTTTGGATGCAGAGCAATCCATTAGGGTCTGGATAAGGCTATGCAAAGATTTCAGGATACTTCAGGGAGGCTTCTTCTCATTCTGAGCTGTTTCAGCCTTACCCAGACTGCGCTTTCTGTACAGACCCTTTTATGACATGCAGCACAAACCCAATCTTCCAGATCTAAGAGTCTGATCTAGAACATATGAAAGCCAATGGGGGTCCTGCAGTGCCTTTCCTGCATTCAGGATTAATCCATTTACCTTCACAACACCTTGTGACATAGACAGTGGTCTTATCTTTACCCTAAAGATGAAGGAAATAAGCAAAGTTTATAATTCAAAGCCAGTGGGCAACTTCTAGCTAAGAGCAGAGCACCCTGCTCTGTGTCCAAGACTTGTTAGAAAAAGCACCAACTTGGGACGTGTAAGTGGCTCCTGCTTTATTTATTTGATAATTTCTTATTTGGTATTTTATTCTATTTCCTTACACAGAACCAAATTCTAGCATAGTTACTCGTGTCATGGAGCATGTTAACCCACACGTGAGCTCAAAGGCTGCAGTGGGATTATTCATTGGTAAGGTATTTTAGGAAGTAAAGATATTACATCTGCCCACTGAGTGAGGAGTCTTAGAGAAATCCTGAGGCAGCTTGAGGGATAAAGTGCTGCTCAATTAGCCCCGAGTATATCTACACACTGCAGCAATCTCCTGGAGGAGAGGCACAGCAGGATCATTCAGTGGCACTTCCCTAACTTGCTAGGACCCCGCTCAGCAAGTTCTCCTGTGCAGATGCAGATCAATATTCACCTTTCAGTCCAAGTGACCCTTCCAACATCAACTTCTGGCTGGTCAGGGTTATAACCAGCAGCTGACCATGCTGTGCTGATGCCTCCCGATCATCTAATCCATGATTTCACGTGAGATTCTCTGTGGACTTCTGGTTCCAGTTTCAGTTCCACTTGCAAAGAGCACTCAGCTCTTCCAGCTCTGAGAAATGTGAGATGGAGTGTCTTGGTCAGAGGTAGCAGGGAATTGCTGCAATGTGGGATCCGTTATTTTCTACAGAGATCCTCAGTCTCTGAAATGAAACAAAGAGCCCCTGCTTCATATAGGGCTAACAAGAGAAACTTTGAAGCATTGACTCAGCCATGAGAGTTATTCTAACGTGGAAGTACCATCATCTCTGTTTAACAGCAGCACACCAACCTCTTCTCTTAATCTCTTGCCTTTCTGTGACTTTCCTCCTCAAACCCGCCTTCGGTCCAACTGGGAAATTGATCCTTCATCCGTTCTGTGAGAATCTCTCTGAATCGCTCCTTTCCCACTGAACCTCTCTCTCCAGTTCAATAAATCAGCTGGCCTGTGTTTAAAGTCCGGTGTTTATTGTAAACATACTGACTGAACTGGACTTCAGTATTGGGGTTTCTTGCTGTGTCGTGCTTGGGTTCCTCATTCCCAGCTCCAGAGCACAGTATGGACTCACTGCTCACAACCTCCTCTTGCTGTTCATGATCCCCTTCTCAGTCCTTTGCCCTCTTATGGTTCTTTCATACCTGTTTTTCCATTAAAAAGCTTTTATTAAATCACTTCCATTGAATGTACTATATCTTCTGCTCTTCCCAGAAATATCTCTCAGTGATTTCTTCTTCGGTACTCTCTGAATCATTCTTCTCTCTGTGCCTCTTTGCCTTCGCTCAGGGTGAAAACATTTCGTAAGACACCTCCAAACAATCGAAGCAGCATCCATTACCTAGTAAAATGGAAAGTCAAAACCGAGCCATCCCACGTTTTTTGCACTCCCAGCTCTCTCCTGCCAACAATCATAGTAAGAGATTTCAGTATCAATCTGTTCAAGAGGCAAACAGCAATATGCTCCATCCCCTGGAGCAGATGTAGCCCCAGCATTTGGAGAGTACTACCTAGAGGTGGAGCTCTAGGAAGAGCTGGGTCTAGGTGACCTTGTCTTCACCACCTCCTCCAGGATGCCACCACCTTCTCTGAGGCAACGCTTCCAGTTGGGAGTCACCTTGTCCCTCCAGGGGAGGGACAGAAGGACTGTGGTTCTTACCAGCCAATTAAACTAAATAAAGGGCTCTGCTCCCACCCAGCCCTGCATTTTGATTCTGCCCAGTGGCCAGTCCCAGTCCAGCTCTGTGCTTTATGTGTGCTGCAAATAAAACTCTGGAGGGGTTTAAGGAGTAACTGAGAAATACACAATAAAAACTAGACAAGGACATCAGCTGTCTAGGACAAAGAGCTACCTGTGAAGTGCTGTGGAAAGACATGGTTGCATATAAATTTGGCGTGCTAGAGTTATAGTAAGGAGTGTTTCTCATGGTTCTTCTGAATAACGAAGGTGTTATGACATGCCAGGACCTGGAATCATTGCAGAATATGGCATTCTGCAGACTCTCTGCTTTTAAATAAGCCTGTCGTACACAGACGTTTTACAAACTGTCTCCAAGCTCTCTCGGAGATGAGCTGTGCCGCTAAGGATCTGACAGCTTGCAGTCATTCAAACTACTGTAACTCCAGATTGTCAAAACAGCAGTGAACAGTTTTGCAAACGTGGAGAGATACTTAGAAAACAGCTTTTTACACCTCTGTAAGACAGGATGGTAATGCGGGTGCTGGTAGAAGTGCGTGTGTTCTGCCTGCCTGGAGTCCTCCTCCATATTTCCAAACAAGATACTGATCATTTCTGAATATAAAACTCATTAAATAACTGCTAGTAGCTGGGGCCCCTAATATTGTTCCATTCTAGATATGGCTGTACCTCACTGATTGGAAAACAGATTTCTAGGAATTGCATGTAAAATACTTTGGGATTCAGAAAAAAAAGAACACGTCATTGCACCAAATTCCTACAGATTAGGTTAATTTCCAGTTAATTGGCTGCCTTCATGCTTTGAGATAACATGCATCCAGAATGAGATGAATATCATGAATGTTTCGGAATCTGCCTGATTCAACTGGAGTCAATGTTGACAAAAATACAAAACAAACTTCAAAAAATAATGTTTTCATTGTAACATTGATTCAAATGCTTTAATAGCTGCTTGTCTCCCACTTGGTTATCTCTGCTCACATTTGCCCTGCTTGTAAATGAAACGAACTCTGTGTAGTTTACTGCCCAAATACCACTTTCTGGCATTGAATCCTTTTCCAGGCTTCTCCTTTCCCTGTCCTTTTCTTTTCCTTCTTTCTTTTTTTTTTTTTTTTTCATTAGATTCTTAAGCGTCAAGAAAGGTTCCAATCCTCTTCTAGTTCATCACCCCACACCACAAACTTTGGATCTGAGATAGAGAGAAGAACAATCGGGTTACCTGGAGGAAAAGGGTAAAAGCAAACAGCCATGTGGAAGAGTGTAACAGCTGGATATTCTTGATGCAAAAATCCAGGCACATTGTGGTCTCCAAAAAACCCTTTTATTCTGTATCAGACGACCTTGTTTGCAGCTAAGACAGAATGCCAGCCATTTGACTTTTCCTTTACTCTGTGTGTTATTTTTTTCAAGAGGAATTTCTTACTAACACAGCCTTTGATTAGAGTAGTAAATGACTGTGTCTACACATCTTTAAATGTCATCTTTTAGTTCAAAAGAACAATTTGGGAGAAACACATTGGTTCATGAAGAAATTACAGATTTTACAGAAAGAGAGGAGTAATTTAGGTTCAGAAGAATCAAAGACTGAGGATTTGCCTTTCCTTCCTACTTGCCTTGTATTTTTTCTGAGCAAATTAATTCCATGGCCCACCGGTGGTACAGACTGATGTCTTTTGGGAAAAACAAACAAACATAAAGACACAAAAAATGTGTTTTGTTCAATGTGTTTGCACAATGGATCTTCAATTCTCTACGGTCAAAGAGTGGAAAATGCCACCTGCAGTTAGTTTCATCTATAAGCAAGGCCTTGTGTATATATTGTGGTGTCTTTCTTAATGCCCTTACCGTTAAGTTCATGGCCTTTTTACGCCTTTTTTCCTGTAAGTATTCCCAGATGTCCCCTGACAGCACACTTCAGTCAGAAGGTCTGTCATAGGGTTCCCATCCACAAAGACCAGCTCCAGCTGCTGAAGACTGTCCAGATCCTGGGGCGGCCAGGACAGGGCAGCTGGGACAGGTCATTATTCTTCCGAATGAGCAGTTTTTGCAAACCTGAACACACAAAAGCTTCAGCACAAAGAACAGGAATGGTGGGGAGAATTCCTGCGTGATCCCCGCACATGGATGAAGCACAAACAACTCACTCTGTGCATGTAAAGAATGTGTGTGTTGAACATCTCACCAGAGTGTTTAAAATTCAAAGAATCTTCTCCCAAATATAGAAGGATGGGACTCAGGCTCTCCCAGCAAAGCATTTACTTCACCACGTGGAGACTATTCAACTGGCAGCCAGGTGGCCAAATCCAGCTTTCAAAAGCCCTGCTAATTGGCCCACCAACAGCACTAGTGATCTAAGCCACCCAGAAATGCAATGAACTGGGGAAGGTGGAAAGACTGGTCTGGGGAACCCTCTCAGAGAACTGGTTTCTCACCACCCCCCTGGAGTCACTGGTGGGTCTTCTCACATCAGGGGGTCTGCTTGGAGCTGAGTTTGGGGAAACACCCTTTTCTTTGGACTCCTGAGGTTGAGATGGGTTATGGGGGGTGTTGGGGGGAGAACCTCCTGTCTACTTGTCTGGGGCATAGTGCTTCCCTCACCCTCCCAGTTCCTTACTTTTATCCCATTTGGCTCCCATATAATTACAGGATGAGCCCTGAAGGATGCATTGCATTCCTTCCTTCCCTTCTCTCCCTTCTTCTTCCAAAATGCTTGCTGGTACTGGTGTCCTTAAGAACACAGAGACTATTTTTCACCTTGTATTTGGCACACAGAGTCTGGGAGGTGTTTAAGGAGATTGTTTTGACAGTCAAATATTTTCAAGTGGGTTAATGAGCCAATAGCTGTGGGCAGAAACTCAAGATAATTACTCTCCATATGCAGTTCTTTCAGATTCTGGAAAATACATGTGCATAATTTTTAATAATTAAAGGATTTTTCCTGAGCTTGATGCATAATGAATGTACAGAGAGTACCAGTAAGGTTTATAAACTGAGCTACCACTGGGATGACGACTAAACAGGGAGAGAAAACATGAGGTTCAAACATGGAGTTTTGATACTACTCCTGTTCTGACACCCTGATGTGGTGCTGTGTGATGTACCTAAAGAGATCAGGAGAACCTTCTGTCCTGCGTTTGGAAGAAGCTGAAGTCCCTGGAAGTGCCGTATGGCAGCAAACCAAGATCTTTCCCCTGCTTCGATTGCTCCTACCTGCAATTTCCTGATGTCTTCTGGCAGACTTGGGAATTGAATTTCTTTATCTTGTCCCAGGCATAATCTCTCTAATGACTCCAGGAGAAAGATTTCCTTTGGAAAGATACTGAATCGGTTTTCAGACAGGCTGAGGCATTTCACATTTGTCAGTTCTTTCACCTCCGCAGGTATCCAGGCACAGGCATTACGAAGATACATTATGGCGATTAAACAGTAATCCTTGGGATTTTGTTTTTAGGGAAAAATCTCCAAGAAAATGCCGTGGAGCTGCATTACTGTTGATAGATGAACACAGAATATTCTGCTCGTTAATATAACATTACACCTCACAGTATGGTGGAAATTTTGGCAAAAAAAAAAAAAAAACCATGTTGTTTCCTCTGCTGGAAAGATTTCTTATGGGGTTAATTTTATTTCTTAGCAGAAGCATTAGTGTGCTGCTTCATTTCCTTTGTAGGCACAGTGCAGGGGAGAGTAATTTAAATGAATGAAATCTGTGATTCTTTTGCATAAATTGCTACTTCTGTAAATGTAACCTTCAAGAAGAAAATTGCACAAGTGAAAATCTTGGAAAGGAAGCCTTGCGTTTTATATGAAAAGGAAGGTGCGTTCTGAGCCCTAAAACCAGTATGGCCAGGAATACTGTTACACTTATAATAGCACAGCTTTAGGGTATGGAATTGTTCATTATCAAATGAGCAGCAAACTTTAACGGTCTTAAAGGCATTAACAAAATCATACGTATTTTTAAATTGTCCTCTGCTCTGTTTCAGTTTGTGACGTATTGATTCTGTGCAAACGCAGCTCTTCTTTTCCAGTGAACCCAGCAAAAAATAAAAGATGCAAAAAGGCTGAGGCGGTCCCTCCAGTCAGTATTTCATCTTCACCGTTCAACACAAAGGTCAGTGTTTCCACCTTCTTGCTTTTTCCCCCCCTGCCCGAATACTCAGATGTCAGTGCTAATGAGTAACCCGGGCTGAGGTGCATTCCAGCTGGAAGGTGCCTTCTCCCTGTAGCAGGGAAAGGTGGCACCCGAGTGTAATGAAGAACTTGGATTTTGTGGAAGGGAAGTATCAGTAAAATAAAAATGAAAACAAAGGAACAACCAAATACCTCCTGTATCTAATTGTCATCCAGGGCCGATACTTCCAGATTTTCCATAGAGCATATGCCTTTAGGATAAATAATAAATTTATTATATTTATAATAAATATTATTATACAAATGTCTGGACAGAAGAAACCTTTCAGCTGGCATTTAAGGAATGATAAGAGAGGACGTGGAGGTGGAGCTGTCAGTCGTCTCCCACTGATGCCCTTTTCTCTGCTGGGGGGAAGGACATCACGTTTCCAGAGATGGGAAGTTTCCAGTTGCCACTGGGACAAGGAGGAAGAACTGAGTGACCACCGTGCTGGGCTTCCCAGTCTAATTCAGATGTTGCCTGAGGGTATTTTCTTTTTCTTTGGCTGCAGGTTCTGTACCGGGGTGCGCGCCCCACAGGCTGTGGGACGGGAGACCATGGGATCCCAGCCCACCCCCTCCCGCCTACAAGGGCAGCAGTGAAGTGGCTGGAAGGATTTATTTGGTGGAAAAGAGCAGCACAGGCACCTTTGAAGTAGCTGCTAATCCCTGTAACCATGGAAATTTTGGCAAAGGCTGCTCGGAGTAAATACTCTGGGGGTGAGCTGCCGAAACTCCCCTCCCAGGGGAGGCCACAGACGCCGTGGGGCCTCCTGCCAGGGCCCTGGGCTGGGCCTGGCCACCTTTCCCCACTCCCTCTGGGTGGTGGGGACCTGGGACACCCTCCTTGGAAACGGGCTCCGTGTCCACACGTTATTGACCTTGTGGAGTCACCTGGCTCACCCGTGGGGCAGAGCTCACCCGTGGGGAGAGGGTGATCGCTTCAGGTAGGCACAAGGACGTGGGGGAGCACAGCTGCTTTACAGGGAAAAAGGACCTACCTCTATGAATGTTAATCCTCTCTTAACTCACATCCTACATGAAGGCGGATCAGAAACACGTCCGTAATTCCATTTTTTTCCCTCGAGCTTTTCCTGTCTGTATCTGTATGATCCTTGGGCTGCATACCAAGAGTTGTAACCCTTTTCAGACCATTTTTATTGTTATGCAGAGCCCGGCACCACAGGCGCTTGGGTCTGTGGTGATGTTGCTAGGCTGCCCTAACCATGCACTAACACTTTGTTTTGTTTTTCCAGCAGGTCATGGCAGTTCATCCAGATCTTCACCAGGGCTATGTGCTGGCCTGCCAGAGCTTGGGCCGACCTGAAAACCCCTTCATCGCTCGTGCGCTCCAAGAAGCCGATAAAAATGATAAAATGTAAGGAAATAACAAGCAGCGTGTTTCAGATGCTTCTGAAAGCCTTTCACAAAACGTCAGGGCAAGGAATTGGACAACGAGAAAGTTCATGCTGTTTCAGGCTTAAACACAAATCATATTTAGCATTTACTGCTGAGGTTCTGCTTTGACTCATCTTGACATCATCTTGGCAGAAGTTTGTAGCTATATATCCCTTCTGGGCAGCTTTACAAGCAGTGAAATAAAAAAAAAATATTAAAAAGTGAAAAATGTAGAGGATGGTGCCTTCATGTCCCTTAAAGAAGCCAAACCCAGTGTCTAGTCATCCTAACTCCCTTCCTTTTGTCTCGCTCCTGTTTAAAAAGCCTCAGCTGCATCCAGTTAGCTTCCAGCTGGTAACACTTCCCTGAGCTGTCTCTGAATCCTGCCAAGGTATTAACCACCCAAATTCTCTCTCGTTATGTGGTGAGGTAGGGCTTCCTCTCACAGATGCTCCTGGGGTCAAAGTTAATTGTCCTTTGGAGAGAAAACCTGAGAAAATACAACGTAGTGAAATGGTTTGCGTTAGGTTTTGATCCTGAGGGAAGGATGGAGTAAATAAAGGAAAGGGAATAAGTAAAAAGGAGATGATGAGGTAACCTGCAGGATAGGTTTTATTTCCATCTGCCTTCCCCTCATCTTGCTTCTTCCCGCTTTCCGTGCTAAGCGTGGTCGTGCAGCCGTGCAGTGGCTTCAGAGAGAAAGGACATTGCTGAGGGACAGCCTGAACCACGTCGTCTGTCATGGTGTTACTAGAGGTAGCGGTGGCAGCTCACTGAGTGCAAACACACTGATGAGGGCAAGCGTGGCTACCCTCCGCATCTGGAGAGAGCATTCGTTTCTCTGTATCATTTTACTTCTCCCCATTTGCTCATGGTTTTCTCTTACAGCAGACGCACAAAAGGGATCACATTAAAAATAGCTGGAAATAATCATCTAGAGCCTGTGCAGAGAGTTACAGATGACGATCTTCAGGTTCTTGCCTCTGTCTTATCCAAAACTGTATTTGTCACAGGTAAGCTTTTTTCATGTAGGTATGACATGGCTGTGCTTATATAAGAAAACATAAGCAGCCTTGATTTCAACCTTAATTCGTCCCAATTTCTTTTTGTCTAGAGATCAGTTAATTGCAGATACGCATCTGTCACAGTCTTCTTCTTTTTCAGGTTTGGATCTTCGGTATAACACATTGACTGATGCTGCAGCAAAGCACGTGGCAACATTCCTCCAGGTGCCAAAATGATGTTTATCATGAGCAACTTGTAGTTTATTTGGCTAATATAATATGTATCTGTGATAAACTGGAGACAAGAATGTATTGGTTCGGCAAAATTCCATTAATTTTGACTTCCAAATCCATCCCACTAGAATCTCAGATTGCATTGTCTGGGGAGATTTTTAATTTCTGGTAGGAAAGCATTTGACATTTGGCTGGAGCGTCATGAAGAAAGAACAGTGGAATAAACTGTGGGGCTTTCAGCCTTACAGTTCAGTTCAACAAAGGAGATAGTGGTAGTGTCAAGTGTGCCAGGGCCTTTGGTTTACATTCTTTATCATCTCTGTTAGCCTTTTTGTGGGTCTAAATTTTAATGCTGCCTGTCATTGTAAGCACCAGAGTACAGGCGGAAAATGGTGAGTTGCCACTCATTGCCTGTGCTCCTGGAGCTCAGGGAGGGCCATTAAATCCACAAAAGGCCTGAAGGTTTGCATCCTATGTAGACAGGCTGAGCGAGTTGGGGTTGTTCAGCCTGGAGAAGGCTCCGGGGAGAACTTATACCCACCTCCAGTTGCTACAGGGGCTACAGGAGAGATGGGGAGGGACTCCAGATCAGGGAGTGGAGCAATAGGATGAGTGGAAATGGTTTTAAACTGAAAGAGGGAAGATTTAGATTAGATATCAGGAAGAAATTCTTTCCTGTGAGGGTGGTGAAACACTGGCCCAGGTTGCCCAGAGAAGCTGTGGCTGCCCCATCCCTGGAGGGGTTCAAGGCCAGGCTGGATGGGGCTTTGAGCATCCTGGTCTGGTGGGAAGTGTCCCTGCCCAGGGCAGGGGATGGGAACTCGTTGATCTTTAATGTCCCTTCCAACCTGAACCATTCTATGATTTTATGATTCTATGATCTGAGCTTGACCAGCTGCTTCGTTTGGCCATGCTGAGCACCTGGGTTCCTAGGTGGTGTCTGTAAGCCGCATGAGGACCCACACACTATGTGTTTTTTCTGCCTTTCCATCACCATCTGGCATACTTTGTCATTCTTTAACTGCTTCTCCAAATCAGGGGCTGCCTGAAATGCAGGGAAGGACAGAGGTTTTAAGTCCGTGTATGATGTATCTCCTTTTTGAAAAATGCGGGCACGCTCTGGAAAAAAAAGTCTCATTGCTTTCTGCTTTGTCTGCTCCTCAGGAAAACTCCACTCTGCGGTACCTTAACCTGATGTTTAATGATATTGGCACAAGCGGGGCCGAGCTGATAGCGAGGGCACTCCATGTGAGTATTCGTCTGGGAGATTTAGACAATGGCAGCTGGTTTGATATTTTTGCTTTTGATGAAGAGGACTAGCTGTCCTGCCAACACCAGGGCTGGCTGAAAGGGCCCTCTGTCTTCGGTCCATTCAGCATTTTGCTGTCTCACAGGGCTTGCTTGTTTTCCCAAGGCAGACTTCAGAAATCAGATTTCACACACGAGAAAGTTGCATTAACACTTAATTAGCACAACTATCACAGATGGCTTTTTCTGGGTGAAAAATGCTGTGCTATAGAGTATATAATGCCATCCATTTTTTGTTTTGGTTTGGTTTTTTAAAAAATGTATTAAATTTGCCTGGACCTTGATGTCAATATTTGTCTTGATTCAAGATGTCTGAGACATGTTTTCAAAACTTCGCCTTGCAGCAGCAGCAGCATGAAAACATGTTTGTTATATTTAATGTGGTTTCCCGAGGAAATGAGGCTTGTGTGTAAGATTTGTTATGTTTGTGAAATGAGACCGGCGTGGGTTCGCTCTTCCTCCTTTGTAGACTTTCAACTCTGAACTGATTTCGGCTCCGCTTGACAGGCTTCCAAAGCGCCGAGGTTGTACAGTACATTGTCCAACACGGGGCTTGTCAAGGAACCCCAGAGCTATTTGTGCAGTCCCCCCACCCCGGGCTGCATTTGCTGACGGGAGGGTGGCAGGACCCGACCACCAGCCCCCAGGCTGGGGGGGCTCTGAAGGTGAAAGGGGGGCTGTTATTGAGGGAGGGAGAAAGAAGGAGATGCTGTAGTGAGGTACCGCAGCTGGGGAAGGGGTACCAGGGAGATATAAAAGCTGTATGAAGCCAGGCTTCGTTAGTTCTGCTGCTCACAGAACTACTTGTTTTGCAATCTCTTAATTAATCATGACCTCTGGTGATGGGTGATTGCGGTGGTACTGAGGCATTAAAAATACACAACTACTCTGCTTTGCACTTAGGGCTTGATCGGTTGAATGGATATTCATGCGCTGAAGCTCTGTGGAGGGTGAGGGGAGCGATGCTGACTTTTCTAGACCTCTGATCAGACCTTTCTGTGGCCACCTCCAGTCCTGCAGAGACGTACACACGGGTTTGGCTCTGCATGGAGTCGTCCTGCTGAAGGCAACCCGCTTCACTGAGCTGTCACCGGCCACGAGGTTTAAAAGCCTCTGAAAAATAAAGGAAATTACATTCTTGTTTAAAAAATGCTTACTAGATTTAGACCAGTTTTGATGTAATTTCCATTCTAGCTGTCAGTTTAGGCAGAAATATCTGCCTGGATTATTTTCATGAGTGTAAAATTTGGGAAACTGGGAGAAACAAAACTTTTCAAATACTCGAGTTTTGTTTCCAGACTCTCACGCGTTTGATTCCACCGAGGGGAGGCTGAGCCAACTGCTTAGTCAGCGTTATCACTTAGAGAGAATTCTTCTGGAAGGATGTTTTGTCTTTGTGTGACAACCAGCAGGATTCCCGGGGAAAAGGACAGTGTTGTTTTTCAGGCCGTTTAAAAGGAATTGATTTTTTTTACATTCTTATTTTGTCTAGAGGAATGAAACTCTTGTGTATTTGAGAATGACTGGAAACAAAATAGGAAACAAAGGTGGAATGTTCTTTGCTTCAATGCTGCAAATTAATTCAACCTTAGAGAAGCTGGATCTTGGAGACTGTGATATGGTGAGTAACCCAGTAAAATTATCAGCAATGACATAAGTCTTTCAAGGGTATTACAAAGGTTCTGCAGTGCTTAATTAGGAGAAAATGCCATCTGTTGCCATTGATTTTACATTTTGAGATAGCGCAAAACAGGGTGCCTCCCACTCTGGCCCGTAAAAGCCTGCGGATGGCTTTTAAAAACCTGTAGGGTACAGCAGGAGGTGGCAACTGGAGCTGTGAACCTCCTCCTGGGGCCAGATCCCAGCGCCTGACTGATGGTGTGTCCTTGTGCCACCACATCAGAGGGGCTGGAAGGTGGAAGTGGTTCTTCTCCCTGCCTGGGAGAATTTTATTATATATTTTTTTTATATTTGTTTCCTGGAATTACAGAATTTGCTCCTAAACTAGAAGGGGAAATACTTCTCAGAAACTGTGAAGGGTGTTATGAAAATATAAACAAGGGAAGTGTAGCCAGTGTAGGATTTATTTGAAAGCTTAATATATTTATGCTTGGTAGGGAGTGGATAGAAAACTGATTTAAAATGAAATAGCTTTGGGTGTAGACCAGCCTAATTGGAAAGTAACATAAATATGTGAGCAAACAAGAAGGAAATAATAAAAAAAATCTGAACTGGCCTATATTCTAGACTGTCACTACTCTGTATCACATTAATTCACATGTAGTGTGAATTTACCTAGTGGATAAATGTTGGCCAAAACTTTCACCAAAGACCTTTAGGGAACATGGACAAGCTGATTTTAATTCATAAATCAGGAAAACCAAAATACAGGATCAATTAAACAGACAAAGATCTTTGAGATGCATTATTCTTGCTTTTTATTTTCTGAGTTGCCAAATTTCCTGGTCATTTGTACTTCTCAATCTAATTCCACTCTATTATTCCACAGGGAGGTGGCACTGGTATTATCAGAAAATACATTAGGTGTCTGTAAGCACTTGCATTTCTCCAGAGGACGTGGAGGCAGAAATAATAGTATTTCCAATCTGAGCCCGTTTGATGTTTTTGATCTTCAGACGATCAATTTCACGAAGCCACGGTAATTTGGTGGCTTGAACTATACGTTGGACGGGGTTTCTCTAAAGAGTTGTTTATTTATTTTCATTTCCAGGGCACGCAGTCTCTAATAGCAACAGCAACAGCCCTGACTCAGAACAAATCAGTCAAAGCAATAAACCTAAATCGTCCTTTACTCTACAGCCAAGAGGTACGTAATAGACTGCGGTGTCAGAGCGAAGAGAGAAGCCCAAGTGAAGTCACTACTGATGCGTTTAAGGACAGCTGAGCTACACAGGGCTCTGGGTTTCCTTAGGAAGTGAAGTAAACAGTTGTAGAAATACTCTTTTTTGGTGCCAAGTTTTGTGCAGTCACAGGCTGCCCCGGTGTAACTAGAAGCTTAAGTTTTTAAAAATGTCTTTCTTGGTACATATGCCTCGGTTAAATAGTGGGCTAACGGAGAGGGCTTGGTGTTGGAGAAACAAATATTCCTTCTGCTGTCAGGGCACGGAGAGTTTGGGGCATTGTTCAGCAGACTGAGGGAGAAATGCTGTTTAGCAGGAAATGAGGGGAAGAACAACAGCCTGGTGTTTATCTGCGCAGTGCGATACGTGGGCAACTGCCAGAGCCCGCAGCCTGGAGAAGAAAAGGCACGTTTCAACAATATGCCACGCTCACTGGGCTGTGGGGTTCTGTTCTGTGGCCGTGTGAACGTGAAGCATGAATTTAACAAGGGAATGAACCTCATCAGTGTAAAAACCTACGATGCGTTTATTACCCGAAACAAAGACACAACCCCCCCAAAACAATCCAGCGCTGAAACGAGGATGAGGGTTGGCTGGGGGAAGCTCCGCTGGATGCCCACAGGCGCTCAGAGCGGCGGGGGCTTTTGCTTGTGGGCACGTGGCTTCTGTGCCTGGCTGGTCCTGCTGAAGTCTTGGCTGTAGAGCTGGTTGCGGTGGTGGTTTCACCCGACCGGCAGCAGTTGTCAGGTGCCTGCTATAGGCATTTCCCTGATGGCAGGATAACGAAATTAAACTGTCAGATCTTCCTAAATTCACCTTAAAAGGTATTTAACAGTTGAATTAAAAGGTGAATTTAACCGCTTAAACAGATCTTAATTGCTTCATTTCTATTAAGACAGCGCTTGATCCGCCTAAACCCAGTTTAGAAGTCAATTTAAACTACTGCTATTGAAAATATAACTCGGGCTGGTGTGTATCTGTGGGTGACTCTATTTGCCATTGTTCCCCCTTCAAATCTGTCATTTTCTCAGCCCTCTGGGTTGTTGCCTTATTTTTGGCTCACAGTATTCACTCAGTTTTTTTCTTAACTAAACATGACAACTTCAAAATGAACTGACTTTGTTTTACAGTGACAGGACATATTTTTTTCCCATAGAAATCCTGTTTCTTTTGATGAAATAATAGATTAGCATCATGGCAAAAGACTTCTAATGTTAGTGAAGACTGACTCAAACATTCAGTTTTTTAAGAGCAACGACTGGGAGGAAAACTGATTAGACACAATGATTCAAACATTGATGCTTCTGATATTTGCAGGGACGTATATATAGTACTGTAAACCTGCAAATATCTTTCTGGTATTTTTAATTTTTTAAATTTTTGGCTTTATCATAATATATTGTTTCCTGTTTATTTGTGATACGAAGCTGTAATATATAGAATAGAATGCTACTGATTACCAAAGCCTTCTGTTAAGTTGTGCATCTTCCTTTTACTGAAACAAAACCGTATCTTATCCCAAAGTCCAGCTTAATCAAACTGAGTGTATGTTTTTAGGAAGAGACTGCAGTTCACGTAGCTCTGATGTTGAAGAAGAACTCCTCTCTGGTGGAACTGCACTTGCGCAAGCACGAAATGAAAAACTTTGGTGTGGAGCGACTGTGTGAGGCGTTGTATGAAAACTCCAGCCTGAGATACCTCGATCTGAGCTGGTAAGAGTTATTACGCGACAGTGCCCTGACTAACATTAGACACGCATTTTAGCACCCTGTAAAAAAACCACCCTTTTAAAAAAAAAACATGTGTGCATCTCTTTCAGTAATAAAATAACCCGTGATGGAGTAAAATTTTTGGCAGAACTACTGAAACGGAACCAAACCCTGGAAATCCTAGATCTGAATGCAAACCGAATGGAAGATGATGGAGCCATCTACCTGAGCGAAGCCTTGGCTTTGAACAACAGGACCCTTCAGGCGTTAGTATTTACACAACTCCTCCGGAGACTTGCCGGTGTAATGGCTCGGAGCACAAGGAACTCGGACTTTGAGTTACTTTGGTGACTGAATGAAGTGCCCTGTAGCTTCGCGTGAGCTAAAGGAGTAGAACAGGAGGCCAAGATGTGCCGTTCAGTCCCATGTTCTAACACCTCACGTTCACCTTCCTGCACTGCCAGGGCTACGCATAACTCATTTCACCCCCTTTGCCTTGTGCTTCCTTTTCTTTCATCTTGCATCCCTTGCTGTGTGGCCTGACGTGTGCTTGCTCTTCTATTTCAGGGGGTTCTGGGGTTGACACTCAGATCAGTTCTGCAGTGGTTCATCCTACATGTGATTCTCAGCTTTTACAGTCATTCTAGGGCTTGGGGCAGGGAGTGGGGGAAGGAAATTAGATCTTGTTAGTTCTTTCTGCATCTTTAAAGCGTAGGTCCCTGTGGCTCACAAATGAAAACAAACCAAGAGCTGTACGTATTGAGAATTTTAAGATAATCGGACTCCGTGCAAGGATAAGGCACTATATTTGTTGATTCTGATCTTCGACACTGAAGAAAATCCTCCCTTTGCTTCCGGGTGAACCCAAAAGAGCTGTAATCTCCCCACCAGGGTGTATTTTGTAGCCGGCGTTAAACCCTGCGCCGGCAGGATGTAAAAGCTGATCAAAGGTGTTACCTGAAGCCATTCGTTTTAAGTAGCAGGCTGAGGAGGTGGCAGCTGCAAGGTGCCTCTGAAAGCCTTCCAGGTTCACTAATATAAAAATAACTGCCGCTCCGCAAAGATCAAAGCTTAGCCTGGATAAACACCAGGGCCTGGGCTTCAGAGCAGACGAGGGATGAGACCTGGCCACCACGCAGTGAAGTCACTGAGGCTGAAGAACTAAGTAGTGAGCAACCTGGCTGCACGAGGCACGGTGACGCCTCGAGAAATACCACGTCTATAGTCCAAACTCCCTTTAGCGACCCGAAAAAAGATTTTAAAGTAGGACTGGGCTTGACACAAATAAAAAAATTCCGTTATTAATAACAAACATAAAATTTCAATCTACATACAATATATGATACATAATAATTTACGATGAGAAAATACAAAATAAGAATAAATCTCTTAGTTTAAACTCTTTAGTTTTAACTAAGAGATGGGAATTCTGTGGTTTGCCACACATTTGCGTAACTATTTTCTCTGATTTTTAGGTTGTCAGTAGTAAGCAACAATATAAGTGGCAAAGGACTTACAGCTCTTGCGGATGCAATGAAAACAAACACGGAACTCTCCTATATTTACATTTGGGGGAACAAATTTGATGAAGCCACCTGTATAGTAAGTGTTTGCTCCTGAACTCTGGTAAGAGGGTTGGGTTTTGTTTGTTTGTTCTGTTTTTACAATCTTTGGGATTGCTCCAGCAATCTGTGAGCAAGATACCTGGTTTAGTCTGCTTTATTTTGGTTTTAAATAATTATAATATGGTGGTGCCGCAACGAGACTCACTGGACATCAGCGTACTGAAAAGATGGAGCGCTCACCTCCTGTGTGTTACCTTCTAGAGCCTTCACTGCAGTCAGAGTGAAATATTACATGTCAGGTTCTTTTTTTTTTTTTTTTCCTTTACTCATTTCAGGCGTTTTCAGAATTAATTGAGGCGGGCCGCTTGAAACCCAGTCGTACAGACGTGGAGCCCTATGAAGTAGACGGGCACGTTCACCTGGCAGAGCTCTCCCACGGCCTTCAGAAGCACTACTACTGGACACCCAGCTGCGGGGAGGTGACGAGCAAAGACGCCAACGCCAGTCTGGCAATCGCCGCGGTGTCAGAACACTTGTGAGTGAGGTGGTGGCAGCTGGATGGGCTCCAATCCCTTGAAGTTTTCCTGTCTTGTCTCTAGTCAAATAGATTCTGTCAGTACCCAACTTGCTGCATGTCGTGTTTTCAGGGTCTGTAGTCTAGAAGGAATTTAAAAACACTTGAAGTGGAAGTAGGGATAAAATATGGAAGCAGTGACCTTAAAATTTGTTGCTGAAAACGCACGAGTTTAATATTAAAGACCTATTAACGTGGAAATGCATTAATTTTGCTGGAGTTGTTTCTGTTGCACGCTATCTCCTTTGCCTTACCACAACCAGATGGAGGTCCAGGGTTCCCAGGTGACAGAGAAATTTAGTGTAATAAGATGCCAAGAGGAAACACGTAGCTGGGAGAGCCCACAGGTAACGTCCCTGCGTCCCAGCACATCAAACCCCCAAACACTTACGCCCAGGGCCGCCGCTGGACTGCAAAGCAGATACGCTGTAGGACAAGGCTCCTGCTGAAGCTGAGAGAGGTTTGGGTAAACCCCTTTGTTGCTACTGAGCTCCGTATACTCTCTCCTTTGATCTTTATCCAAGAGGGACGACTTTTTTTATTTAATCAAGTTAAATGAACTTAAGTGTTAAGCCACTCTTAACGCTGGAACTTTAAAGCTAGTGAACCTTGTTCACTGGTATAGAAATGGTATTTTGATTCATTTGCAGCATGTACTTGTTTCTCGCACTACAAATGGAAACCACCAAACTCGGTTTCATTATTTCTTCCCGTCTCTTGGAAACTGCTTAAAAAGATTTATCATCGTTGCAGCCACGTGGCAACTCCTAGACGCGAATAAGACAACGTACGCATATAATGGTAGTTTAAAAATGGTTAATGGTTTGGATACAGACTTCTTAGAAAATTGGAAATCACTCGGCTTGTACCTGTAGCGGTGACTGGATTGATGCTCCTCAACAGAAAAAGTCACCACCGAGGAGAGCAGAGGTTTGCTCCAAGGCTTTCACTAGTGCAATCTTGTGCACCTCTAAATGTGCCCATTAAAAATTAGTATAGAATAGGTCACAGAATAATTCTTGAATGTACGTGCACACAGGCAAAAGATCTACGAGATGAAAGCATGAGGGGAAAAAAAATGAGAAAAAAATGAGTGATTTCAAGAATACCTAAGCAGCAGCGATATAACTGCTGATGTTCTGATTCCGTATTATGACAGTGGTAGCGTACGGACAGGGAGGTGGATGGAGACCCCTCGCCAGCTGAAATCACCAGGACTGATAGCTGTTGTCAGTGTTGAGATTATTTTTCTCTCCCTCTCCCCAAACACAAATCATTCTGGCTCCGTTGGTCCAAAAAGCACGTAGTATCATCCCAGGGCTCAGAGATCAGCCCCCGGAGCAGATGGGGTTGTTCTGCTACACACAAGTTGACATGGAGCGCTCTCTCTGCCCCCTCAAATACCCCAAAACAAACAAATGAGAAAAAAAATTAACCTAAGAGTCATCATACCAGATTGTATTTAGAGTAAAGTTTTTGTTTCATTTAGTTTGAACAGACCCACAATGTTTTCTATGAGAAAAAAAACAGGTGCGTTTACTGCCGAGAAGGAAACGTAGCGATCCCCGCTGCGCGAAGGGCCACCGTGCGTCCTCCCGACGGGGGTTACCTTACACCCCCCTCCCTCCTCCTTCTGCTCTACCCCCTCGCCGTTAGAAACAGGAGACACGAGGTGAGGGCAAAATTACAAAACAAGTTTATTAAAGTCTAACATAAAACACTTCAGGCTAAATATGTACAACTCCCTCCCCCTCCCAGGGGATTATAAAATGGAGAGTTGAGCTATATACAAATAACAGAGGAAAAAACTGTATATACATGAAAGATATTTTAAAAATAATTTAACCCCCAAAAAATCAATTATTAGTCCTTATCTGAACTTAATCTTGCAAGGTTTATCGATAGCCTCTCCGAGATCACAGCCCTGAAATCCTTAACTTGCCCACACTTGAAAGTTTTTTTTGAAACACATGATTTCAGAGAAGTCGCCGTTCTTTGTGCCCGCATTTCGGCAGGCATTTGGAAGTCGGTGTCCTACAAGGAGCTATTCTCACCTAAGTATTTCTAAACAGCCAGTTGAGAAATTTCTAGATGCAGAATAACCTACTCAGGCAAAACTTGCACTGACTTTGGTGCAAAATCGACTGAAACGGTACTGAAACAACGGTGTGGCGAATCGTGTCGTTTTCTCTAAATTACTGTTAATGGAATTATTAAAATTTTACCTTTTATTTTGCAGGTAGGACTCAAGAAGGAGATGTCTGCCTAAAACGATTCCATGCTTTCCCATGTTAATCCCCAACAGAAATTATCAATATTGTTATAAACCTTGTACCTCCAAAATGACCTCAGAATCCTAGGAATTAGATGTCCAGCTGATTTCCATGCACCTACTGACAAAAGGTACAGCCCAGACCTGCTTCTTCAGGTCCTACAGCACCCAGCCTGAAAACACCTACAATTCTTTTTTTAATATATATATATATATATATTTAAAATCTATATTCTAGTAAATGAATACAGTTCATAGAGATCATACCTCAGCAGCTGAGATATCTTCATGAAAGATGCGGATAAAAATCAAGATTCTCAGATGGGGACTCAAGAGTGCAGGTCACTAAATTATTGCTTCCAGACAAAACTATAAGTCTGTGTATTCTATTAAGAAAGGTTAAAATTGTTGTCTTGTAAAAAATAATGATTATCTTCTTGTCTATAAAGAAAACTAAATGACTAATAAAGCAAGTGTTACTGTTATAAGTATCTAAACAAATCCTGTATAAATCTAAGCACTGTATTTTTTAAAAAAGTCTGAAATCTAAGAATACAGTAATAAGCTATAATTTTAGAAATATAAAAACAGTCCAAACAAACATTGTTATGGAATGCATTTTCTATGCAGGAATGTGATTTTTTTCTTCTATTTTTTCCAGAGTAGTTCTCTCCTGCAGTCATTTATCCTGGATATGTTCATCTTCAGATACTTTTCGTCAGGTAACAGCAGCGTATCATTAGTTTATCTTCCAAAGCTGTTTAAATATGAAATTTATCAATCGTAGGGTATTGTTCTATTTCAGCATTTGTGACTAAGCTTATGGTCTATCCCAAGATTTCTGCTCCATTTTCAGAGTGAGAAAGTAAAGAAGAACCTTAGGACACGCTACACAGAGTTGGGTTTGTTTTACACGGAGTCAAGATCCTGATTCTTTGTGGTTCTTCAGTCTTCAAGGGCAAGGCCAAGGAATCCTTCAGATGCTACATAAAGAGAAGCTAAAAGAAGACTGGGGAGGAAAGGGGGAAATGCCAAACAAACGGCCGAAAAAAACCCAAACGGAGATCTTCATCCATTGTCCTTTGCCTTGCTTTGATGAAGGACATCACCTGTAGTTGCAGCACAGATAAGCAAAGCAAATAAAGGTCGGGCAGGCGTGGGAATCATCAGCTTCACTAGACAGTTAGAGATGCCTGCACTGAGAACGTGCCTTCTGAACACAGCTGTACTCCTTCCTCTCCGCGGCAGACTCTATCGGCAAATCGGCCATATATTAAAGCATGAAGAAGCAGAGTTTTGAATGTGCCACATACTAAGATGATCAACACCAAGCGGCAAAAGGTCTATGACTTTATAAGTATAAACATGTAGGAAGAGGGGAAAAAAGAATAAATAACTCTATAGTCACGTTCAGGAGTCAAGGGACCGTTTGCAGAATATTTAAATGAAATCCTCCAAGAAATTTTTCACAAGTCTGTTTAATTAAGGTGCAGATTGATTATTACTCCATGTAGAACAGAATTAGTTAAGAGGTATCTCCTATGCTCTTCTATGTATCAGTGTCTGGACACAAGGCATCAGTGGAAATAAAATGCTAGCACCAAGTAAATAACCAACAAATAATATCTTTAAATGCATTGTTGGTACAGTATTATGACTATTTCCTTGCTATTTGATGATTACTTAAATAATGCTTACATTATGTTAATGGCACAAACTGGCAAAACGGAGTATAAAAGTACTCCTGTTGTCAACTAGTCTTTAACTAATGACCCTACCAAGACATTAAAAATGTTGCTTTTTAAAAAATGTACACTGCTAGTAATAAAACATACCTTTACATGAGTCTTGCTAGATACCAGTTTTGTGCAGTTGCTGAGGACAAGTGACATGAGAAGCAAAGCAATACACAAATACTTCAATTAAAACAAAGCAGTCCTTCACGAACAAAACCTTGCCTGGAAGAACATCAATCTGCTCTGTTGTATTTATTCTTCCTTAATGCCCCCTCGTGTAGCGTTCGCTTATTATTTTCACAGTGAAGGGCAGGATTTATTTCCTCTTTTGTACCTACTGCCTAGCTCAAGGAGAAGCACTACTGTAAAAACAAAAAAACAAAACAAAACAAAGGATTATGAAGCTGTGATTCATGCCTCACAATGAAGTCAATGCATCTTTTCGTCTCACCTATGACATGCACGTTCCGGCTCTCCTTCTGAGCAAATGTTGCTGTTTGTGCCAAAACCACGGCATTTTAGGGATGTGAAAAATAAATCTGGGACGAGATACAACAATGCCGGATTCACTTAAAACCCCAAAAAGTGACTTGTTGGAAAGAATAACCCAGTATTATCTATGCCATTAGAAACCTCTAACTTACCACATTACAGAAAAAAAAACGCGTAACCCTGCTTTACTTGCCTTGTCAGGAAAACAGACACAAAACTTTCTTTCCCTCAACTGCAAACGGCTACTTCTGGCAGTGATTCTTTGCAAGCACCTCACCAGAGCACTGGGCTCCCTTCCATCATCTACCATCGTACCACCTCGGAATGCAGGAGTACAATCAAATTATGATTTTCCCTTCCCGCCTCTGGGTTAGTGTTCTTAAACTATCAAATATGGCTTAAAACATCTGCTCTCAAATGAGACCGTGATCAGCAGGAACATGGGAGGAGATCTCCAAAATACACTAACATAGTTTAGCAGAGAATTCTTAAGGCAGGTGTTGCTGGAAAGGAATCCTCTCCTGGAAATCCGAGTGAATTGCAAATAGAAATGTGATTGTAGATTAGCACAATTCAACAAAAACCCAAAAGACAGCACTGCACAATGGAAATGCCTTTACACAGAGGGAAAAAAAAAAAGAACAAAACAGAACAAGTCCAATTCAGAAAGTGTGTGACTGCTCGCTTGATGGTGTTCATCTTACCAAACCACCTGGCTGGCTCTGCTCCGCACCGTCAGTATAACTGCTGCAAGAAAATAAACTGAGGTTCTGAATAGCCAGTCACAGCAGATCTTAGTAACGTTTCTGAGGAGGGAGACTGACTCCCCGTCACGGGAAGCAGCATCTGATGGTCTTCGGTCCCAATGGGAAGAGGAAGTGCTAAAGACATCTCCGAGGGTTTCACATCTATGGACTCCGATAAAGGACTTTTCTGACTCTGAATGGATTCTTGCTCGTTGAAAGAATTATCAAGTGCGTTAGAATCAGGGGGAGTTTCAGATCCTGGGGAAAAATAAAAAAAGGAAGAAATGTTCAAAAGCCGCTGGGCAAATTCTGCAAATTCCCTTTTGACTGACTGTGAAAACACACACTTGGTGTGTCAAAAACTGCCCCGGCAGTTGGGCTACTGGTGGTTTCCATGTGCCATGAAGCCAGAGTGAGCTGTAAACACAATGTAAGCACTAAGAATCACATCCTCTGCTGCTTGTAGCATCACAACTAGACGGCTGAGGCATCCCAGCTCCATCTCTGCTTGGCGTGGTACAGAAGGTAACGAAACCTTAACATCATGGTGAGCAAAGGAGCCTTGAAGAAAATGTAATTTTGAAGGTTTCCTTGAGATTTTCTACCCCAGAAAATCTAAGAACCACAGCCACATCCAAGCATCCTTTTTTAACGGAGATAGCAACGTACAATATATCCTGTATCCACAAACTTCCTTGGAAGAAAACATTTGTTAACTCCATTCCAGTTTTTATCCAGTCAGTTGAGAAATTATTTTCTATTGTTAACTGAAATCACTGCTAACGGACTCCTCATTGCCTTCCTGTTTGAATGCAGTCCACCACTGCTCTTGGACTGCTTTCTGAGTAAGCCCCATCGGATGTTTGACCCTTTCTCTATCAAAGTGTGCTCTGAAGCCTGTTATTTCAGTGGTGAAGCACTTCTGTCCCTCTGTGAGCTGACCTGCCCCGGCAGCTCTCGCAGCTCCCACCCTGGGGCTCTGCTGGGCCCTCTCCCCGCTCGCTGCTGCTCTTCGCCCCTCACCCTTGCTTCCACTGGGGCCTTCTCAAGCTTTTGACACTCAAAAACTCTTGTTTTCTCATCCTCTCCTTCGCCTGCTCCATCTGTCCCAACCCAGACGCACACAGACACCTATTATTCCCTTTTCCATGTCACAGAGGCAAGGGAATTATGGCTAATACACTTAAGGATGGAGAGATAACGAGGCGCACGGAGCCAGCGTTGGTACCCTAGGCAAGTAATACACATCAAATTTCTTCCTCATCAAAACCTGGCATCTAGAATATGAACAGAATGTATTTGAAAAGTCTTTTTAGAGCAGTAATCGCAGCTGGGAACATTTTGCCACCTGTCTGGGCTTTGCTAATCCAGCTCAGACTTGGATTAACATTGAGTGCATCAATAAGCAAATCTTTCACCCTTGCATTAAAAATATTCGTGCCTTCAAGGTGTAAAGTAATTCCTGTAACCAGTATGCCCTGCTCACCTCAGTTACTGCCCTCATAAAGACGTACTCCTTTGATGTATTCAGAAGAGGAAAAAATATTTCCTCCAATTCAGACTATGGCCTCACGTGGGAAGCTCTCACAAGTCACTTGGACAAGAAAGTAAATATTCACAAACAGAAATTCTTATCAGCAGCAAAACGTTTCTATGTCGCTCAACATGCGTCTGCTGGAGCAATGCAAAAGCTTGAAAATTCATCTCAAACCCACTTTAAAGCACGGGCTTTTGCTTTAAAAGGCTTGGGTACCTCATAAAGGGATGCTTTTGGCTCTGAAGAGAGCTACTATCCAAAAGCCTTTTATTTTCTCATTGTAGGCCTGGATGAGCAAAAAAATTTAATATGTTATTCAGCATTGAAGACAAAGCAGTTGATGTAGCTTCTCCAACTTTCTTTGCACAAGGAACTCACCTGTGTGAACTTTTGTTTTGTGCTTCTTAAGGTTTTTTATATCTGTGTAAGAATTTCCACACATTTCACAGATAAATGGTCTTTCACCTGAAAAAAAAAAATTAAAATGGTTTGACAGTTAGAACAATCTTGAAATTGAAAGAGAAAACAGTTAAAGATTCAGGATAATGGACTTCAGTGTTGTATTTTAAAATACAACTTTGTAACTATTAATTTGTCTGTGTCTGTATTCAGAATAAAATTGTTTCCAGAATAGATTAAAACAAAGCAAAAAACCCCAAATGTTAGAAGTAAAGCCCTGATCATACATCAACACCTACGCTGCTACAGATATCTGTCTGAAAAAGGCAATTAAAAAAAAAAAAGTCACAAATATTTTCTTTAAATTACATTAAAAGAGATACATAAATTAAGGAATGCTACAACTTTCAAGTGCAGCACAATATGGTGTATTTTAAAGGCAAAAGGGTAAAGGCAGAATATTATTTATAGCGCAGGAAGCAGCCTGTCTGGAAACTGACCTGTATGGGACCGAAAATGTTTATTGAGCTCTCCAGAGGAAATAAAACTCTTTTCACAAATGCCACAGATATATGGCTTCTCTCCTAAAGGAAACACAAGGAGTTTGTTATTTCAATGTATAAACCAGAACGCACAGAAAGAACAAATCAAAATGAAACAGAGGTAACGTCCGAGGGGAGAAAGAGCTCCCTAAACTAGAGTCAAAGGGAAAGGACATGAGAAGGGAGCTGGACGACAACTCCAGAGGTAACTCCCGAGCTACAGATTTCCTGCTCATCACCTATTCCAACCCCTCTGAACAGCCAGTCCTCCCCCTCCCCGGGCCTGTTTGGGTTCCGCCGTGCTTTGTATTCCCGTACCTGTGTGTTTTCGGGAATGGGTGATGAGAGAACTTGAGACGGCAAAGGCTTTTCCGCAGCTGTCACACACGTAGGGTTTCTCCCCCGTGTGCCGGCGCACGTGGTAGGTGAGGGTGCTGGCCTGAGCGAAGCGCTGCCCGCACCGATCGCAGACGTAGGGCTTCTCGCCGCTGTGCTTCCTGCGAACCAACAGAGCAATCAGTGACCTCCGGGCAGAAAAGGAAGCGGCACCCACCACTAAGTCACCTTCCTCAATGAGGACTTTATCCCCAAAGTTCCTTGCGCTAATGTTCCGTGAACTCAAAAAGAAAATAGTAATATAACGTAACACCTGCAAGTTTGGTTTTGAGTTAGCAGTTTTTCACAGGAATTCACTGTCTGTTGATTCTAGGAATTAGCGCATCCGTGATTTCAGTGGCAGCTGAACCGAAGGACAGGCCCTGCACGTGTCACATGCACCAGGAGAACTCAGCACCTTTTGCATCAGAGTGTACTGAAAGATAAAACGATGATTCCTAACAAGGGAACGTAATTCCTGCTCTTGCCAAAAAATGCAAAGAGAGGAGAACAGAGAGAACTGTTCTGTTTCACTCCCCGTCAAGGAACTCTCTCTTCTGTGGTGCTACAAGTAGTTTAAAACAAAACAAAGCAAAAACCTTCACATTGTTGCCAGAAGGATACCTGTGTGTAGGCTGTAACACGGAGAAATCACGAATCACTTCCCTAATGAGCAAGTACACAGATGTAATTATTCTGCTACGCAGCGTGAGAGAAGTCCCACGAGAAAAGGAGTAAAAATGACCAAATTACATGAATGTATAACTCTTGCTCTCGCTGAGGCAGGTTATTCTGTTTAAATAAACCCAGGGATAAGCATTTGCAGGACCTGACTTTTGCCTACCTGGCGTGAATCTTCAGATTGCTGGAAGTGGCGAACTGCAGGTTGCAGACATCGCATTTGTAGGGTTTCTCCTCTCCGTGATGCATCCGACTGTGGAACACCAACTGGCACTTCTGAGCAAAGCCTTTGTCGCACAGCTCACATTTGTATGGCTTCTCCCCTAGTGAAAAAACAAGCCCCTCGTGCTTTTCAATCCATTACCTGACCAAAGCTCCGGTGTCTGCTCTAACGCTCCTCACAAGTAACATCTTGGAACGTCCCGTCACCAAGTTCCACTGAAGTGGAACGTGCCAGGAATACCGCAAATAACAGACTATTTTTGAACACATTACCTTTTTGGGGAAAAAAGGTAATAATATTTTTAATAGTGCCATTTCCCCCCCATTATTTTTACAGTGCTACTACTGGATTTTCAGACTTTTTGCTGGTGATGTCTATTCGTGATTCTGAATATTCAAGATGAACAATCAGTAAATGATCTGCTCTTTCTTGCCTGTCCAACAGCAACAGGTCTGCAGTCTAGTGCTCACTAATTTCTCATTAGTGTCTGCTGTAGAACGCTGCAGGTGCTTCTCTGACTATTCGTGTTCTCTCAGTGGTGGATACAGTCTCGTGCAACGGATCGTGCAACTCCACAGCCTTAGCGACAATTTAAAAGAGCCTGTCTCCGCATTTCTGTGGCACTGCACAACCAAACGAGAACTCAACAAGTCTTAAGTATATTCTCTTCATGAAAACTTCAAAAATAAAAGCATTAGGCCTCTCGCCTGCCATCTAGCAACAAACACTGTGAAATTTCCTACCTGCTCGTGTCCAAATTCCCCATACAATACCCTCGAAGGCAGAAAGCGCAGCTGACGCTCCCACCAGCAAACTGTCCCTGGACACTGCTCACAGGCTCCGTGTCGCACACGAATTTTTGGTTAGTCACTGGCTGACAATATTGGAAATGCTCTCCCTTGGTTACTGAAAGAGCAAGGGGTTCTCCTGCTCCTGTGCCTCAACATCTCCTACTCCACCTCTTTACATCTTCACAGCTTCCTGGAAAGAGCGCCACTGCTGGCCTTTCCCCAAAGGGGAAAAAGGAGCAAAAATAAACATTTTATTAAAATCTGATCTACTGTTACTTCAGAATTCTGAATGCCAGCCACAGAAGGAAGAAAACTACGTAAATCAGGTCCCTCTGCTGCTCACTGGGCTAAGTACAGCAGCAGAGGCAACGGGAGAACAGCTATGCCAGATCAGCCTGAAGAATGAACTAACCCCACATCAAGCCTTCCCTCTCCAGGGAAGAACATACGAGAAGACAAACAAGCCCAGTACTTCTCCCGCACATCTTCCCAGGCTCCAGCAATTTGCTGTTCATAATCTTTTTAAGTCAGACATTGTCTTACAGGTAAGTGTTCATAACTGATTTCTCTTTGATGAGAAGAGTAGTTCTTGATATAGCACAAACTTCTGGGAATGCTATTGAATGCAGAGATCATAACACCATTGCACAGTTCACTAAATAAAATCCCAAATGCTGTTGTAATTCAGCCACCTCCCCTACCTTTTTTGAAGGCCCTATGGGAGAAGTCACCTACTTGCCACCAGATTGCATTTTTTCCCACTTTTGTTATCAAACATATTTTGATTTGAAGTTTAAAAAAAGCCACAAAAATGCTGGTATTGAGTACTGTGAGTTTTTCACGTTCTACTGGCAATAGATTTTGGCACTCCATCACTCTACAGAGTTAAAGAGTAGCCAGCTCTTCTGAGTCTTTCCAGAAATCAAGACGCTCAGACTAATAAAGTCCTCTCTAGCTGTTTAAAGTAGAAACTAAGATAATGTACTGAAAAATGCAACCAGGATATAGGCACTGCTCCCGTACGAGCAGCAGCAGCAAACTAGATTTCTAGAGGAAGAAGTCAGAATGCAAAGAGACCTTTTTAGCCCTGTATTCACAGGCTGTGACGACAGGTCTCCCCAGTCCAGGAGACAAGGCCAGCGGCTTACCTGTGTGAGTTCTTACATGTGTTTTCAGCTGATTGCACTGGGTGAACGCCTTCCCGCAGAGCTGACACACGTACGGTTTCACCCCTTTGTGTATTCTCATGTGTCGACGGAGGCTACTGGCTTCTGAGAAGACTTTTCCACACGTGTTGCACACCGGCTTCGCTTTGGAGTACTTCTGGTCAAGCTCTTCCCCCGAACTCTCCAGCTGGTAAGCGTTCTTGTCGCTGGCTATGTTGGACATACAGTGCTCCTTCAGCGCACAGCTTTGCTGAGGCTTTCCCCGTTTCTGTTTGGCCGCAATAGTATGGACTAGGATGTCCTGCGCCACCAACGTTTCGCTTTCCACCACAGACGCCAGCTGTAGCTCGGAGTTATCGCCGCCTTGGGCGGCCTGTTCCGTGATCTGGGTGGCCAGCTTATTTGCATCCAAAAACATTTCAATGGATGTGTTCTCGGTCCCATCGTTCTGATATTGTACAGATTTATTCTGTGTGTTTTTGGGGGAGCTGAAATTCTTCTTTCGCTTTTTGGTTTGAGGAGATTTCTTTTCTAAAGCTGTTTTCTTTGCCTGTGGTTGAACCAACTCTGCAGAAGCGGCGTCTGCTTTCTCCCGATTGCTGTAATCTCGGAGAGTCAGAAGGCAAGTCTGCTGATTCATTTCAATGTTTCCAGTGATACTAGATGTCTCTGTAGAAGAGGGATTGGCAATAAAAGCAAAGTCTTCCATCTTGATTTTGCATTTAGTGACCACTTCTTCTACTTTGAGATAGTCGGCAGCCTGGTGAATTTCTTTCACATTCCAGCTGCAAGAAAACAAGACCATATTGGGTGACAATATTCTGCGCAAAGCAAACATTTCTTCTGTATCGATTTTATCAAGTACAGACAGCACAGCTACAGAAAAGTTACACTCTCAGAAGATGTATCTTTGAGAACATACACAGCGAGATCAAACCCCTTAGTGCTGTAGTGCCCCAGGACACCAGTACAATTCCTGCGATGGCCCACGCCTGCCGGGCTCTGCAGGTCCACAGAACCAAGAATTTTATTTCCAGCTACGTGCCTGTTGTAGGATTTTTAACTTGAAGTCCAATCGTAAATTGGTGAGGCTAAACATGGGATCCTTGGTCCAAAAGGCTCAGAAATCACAGCAAAAAAGGATAAAACACCAGAGAATAAAAAGCATAAATCGCCATTCTATAATCCACCAAAAGTCTTAAGTAATTCACAAGCAGCTCATTCACCTCAGCAGCTCTGCGAGGAAGGTATTAATCTTGTTTTAGAAAACAATTTGCAAACAGTCCTAATTCTGCATCAGCTGCACACAGACAACATTAACACCAAGGAAGTTCCTTATTTAAACTACTACTCTGTATTTTTCAGTTCCTGCAACACAGGCCTCGATGGTTTAGAAAAAAATAACCTGGAAAAGTGGCAACACCAAGGAATCTATGGATTTACAGCACTTTAAAGAGTGATTAATGGTAAACACGGGGACTCTAACAATCTATTACATAGTAAATGTAATTAAAAGGTAAATAACAAGCCATAGTTCTCTCTGTACACGAATACAACTGTTTTAACATCCTGTATTACAGTAGCACTGAGTTCAAAGTAGACCTTCCTGGTGTCACTCATGCACCCAGCACCACAGAAGACAACAGAATGCGCAGACACAGCACAAGATGACGCGGGGCAGACCTGCAGGTGTCATCTTTAGTCAAATAGTTCTCCCCGGGTAAGAACCGTACTTTCACCTTCCTCGTCCTTCAGAGATCTCAACTGCTCAGAACGAACCCAGACACTCTCCTCCTGCCGGTCCCAGAGAGACACCCAGGAGGCTGCACGCTTCTGCCCGGGCGTCATTTGCAAAGCGTCAGTCGCCAACTTCACCACACGGCCCTGCACACTCATCTGTTACCCTTAATATCTATAGCTAAATTAAAAAAAACCAAACCAAACGAACACCCTGCACCTGCGTACTTACATTATCAGGCAGGAGCTTTCAGGTATCAACAGCAACAAAGCTTTTTTTGAAAGGCATTTGACAGCACACATGGAGAAAGGAGCTGAAATTCTGTGCTACGTGCTTTTAAGCCGTCACACTTCCCTCGCGAGGGATAATGTCTGTCTTTCCCTCAGAGAGAAGCACTATAAAGTACCCTCACTTTACACGACACACACAACGTGCGTAAAATCAATGCTGTAAGAGGGGAAACACTTTTTCTCCGACTCATTTTGGGCACTGTTATATGAGGTTTTAAGTAACAGACCATGCAAATTCTAACAAAAAAAGGGTTTTTTTAAATCGTGCCCATGATCGCCCATTCCTCAGACTTCAGTCCCTAGTGCATACACAGCTCCTGCGTGTCCTCTGCAAAATAAGCCAAATTCAGAAAGAATACACTTATCCTTCCCTCCTTCAGCGATCACACAGGATTGTTAACTCCTTCCCACCCAGACAAAAACCTCAGGAAGTGAAACCATCCATCAGTGAAATATCAGACAACACACCTTTGCTTTGGCACTCACACACCACGTGGTATTTTAAACATACAAACAGATGATCTTCAACTTGTCAATATGTATCATACCCGCTATTATTTGTCCCTCCAGAACTTAGTAGAAAAAACCAAAAAGAAACAGCACTGCCTTAAGACAAAGTTTATTTTCCTATTCTCTTCCCGCCTTTAATAGCAGCGTATGTTACCTGTCAAGGTTTAAGTTTCCCGTATAAATAAATTCCAGCAGCTTTTGGAATCCATCAGCTTTCACTTGAGTCTGATCCAAAACAACGTTGTTGTCGGACGCATCTCTGTAAAACGCACCAAAGTACTCGCTGAAAGAGGCGAGCACGTTTCTGTGCGCTTTGAACTGGAATTCACCGATAACGACGGTGCAGTCGCAAAGGAAGCCGGCCTCTCGCTGCTTGTTCAGCCTCTCTAAAAGGTGCTCACAGTGATGGGAATACTGCATCTTGGCAACACGCCGCAGCCTCTTTGTTCTGCTCTGGGAAAGCAAAAAAAATTAAAAAAATAAGATATTGATTTACGCACGAGATTTAACTTTGGTTTCCCCCCCTAACAGAGCTAATGATTACGAAAGTCTCGGTGTTCGAATCCTGCGGGACAGTTTGTGTCGTAGCGCTTCTGTCGGAGGTGTAGCCAGACGGGGGTGGATCCCTCTTCACCGGGGGAGCCGCTAATTTTAGAGGCAGCACAAGGGGGAGAGGGGAGGGACGTGGGTGCACTCTCCCCCTGCCAGCTCAGAGGATTAGCTGGCCTAAGCTTGTGAGCTGTCNACCTGCGGAGGGGAAGGGAAGGGGCGCCTTCGCCTCAAGCCGCCATGTTCTGATGACACCTCGCGCGCCGCTTCCGAGACGTGGCTTCCGGTGTCCCGCTCCTGAGGGTACGGGGGGCTGAGGAGCAGCGGTGGCACCGGCGACAGAGCGAGAAACGCGGACGGTGTCATGACCCGTCCCCCTGAGGAGAACGGGCAGAGCTGGGCGGCGAACGGCTTCCCGGGAGGCTCGGACTACACTTCCCATGATGCAGCGCGCAGCAACAGGGCCCGCCGTTGGCTTTGGCGAGGAGGGGTGCATGCCGGGAGATGTAGTCGCCTTGGGACAGTGAAGGGGAACGGAGCCGGCGGGACTGGAGGGCCGTAACACCGAGGGG
>VXAK01015943.1:307549-325489 GCA_013399435.1 Arenaria interpres
CCGCCCTGGGGTCCCCCGTGTGTGTGTGTCCCCACCCCTGCCCCGCAGCCGGTGGACCGTCGCGGAGGCTCCCGCCGCCGCATCGCCCGCAGGCCGCGGTCGGCCGGCTCTCGCCACTGCCGCCGCGAAGAGTTCGCCTCTGTCAGCCTCGGCGGCGGCCGGGAGAAAGAGGGGCGCGCTCCCCGCCCTCCTCCTCCGCGCCCGGGGGGGNACCGGAGGCCCCACGGTGTCAGAGGCTTGTTTGGTGTGTTCCCCCCCGGCTCCCTCCCAGGGGATGGGCGGTGGGGGGGCTGGGTTCCCACCGCCTGCTGTGATCTTATCTGGGAGAGCCCTGCGGCGGCGGAAACTTAGAAGAAATGGTGAATTTCACTCGCTGACTTAAAGAAATGCCGAATTCTACTCATCAATTTTGGAAGCGCGGAGCTGAGTTTTTGCAAAACCACGCAAGCCTCCGAGCACGAGTGATAAATGTTTTGCTGAGGTGTGGAAGGAGGGATTGTGATGGGGAAAGTGTCAGGGCTTGTCTGTGGATGTTCCTCTCTCCGTGGATGTTCCTCTCTGCGCAGAGGCTTTGGCCCGTGCAGCAAACCTACCCGCTGCAGGCCAAGGAGCAGAGCAGAGAGCCCATCCTGGGCTGCTCACCATCATGGAAACAGGCTGTTCGGTCACCTCTGCTGGTAGTTCTTACCACAGAGCAAACCTTTTCTGTCCATCCGTAGGCAGCATCCTGTAGAAAATTTCCCCAAAATGCGGGCACCCATTGGTGCCCTGTGTGGTGGAAACCAAGTGTGCGCTTCTGCCCCACCACAGATCTCATCTCAGCAGGGAACAGACATGGCCCTAGAAACTGGGCTTGGGCATGACTCATTGCTCAAGTTTTACCAACCCTTCAATGATTTCCTGAGTGTTTGGCCAGTGCCATCTTGTGGCCTTCTGGGTCTTTTTCTTCGCACAGAGGGTGGGAGTGCACTCAGGTACTTAATTTTTTTTTAAATTCTGTTTGAAGGAAACTTTCTGTTGCCAGAATAAGTGGAAATGAGAGAGTCCGACATCATACACTTGAAGATGTCTAGTTCCTTTCTGGTAGTGGAATCTGAATGTCTCTTAATAAACCTGATGTAGCTAACAGTAGCGTGCTGGCTCTGCCACTGGTAATGTTCTTTCTTGTTTCAAAGTAACTTATGTGTTTTCATTGTTTTATCTTGTTTCTGAGCAACAGCTTTCATTTAGCATCAAATACTTCATTCCAGCCTCACAACTGAACGTGCAAAGCCAAGATATTTCATGTGCTTAGTACACTGTTTTTTTCCATATGAAAATCTCCTTGTCTTAAAAGTGTCTTGTTTCCCTGAGAAAAGTATTTCTTAAATACATCTGCATTTGTGGCACATTCAATGTTTTCTTTTTTTTTTCGCTGTCACTTCTGCAAGAGGTGATAAGCTTAAGCTGCCAAGTTTCTGTATGCATGAAAAAGTGTATGCTCTGCAGATTCGCGTGTCGGGGAAAAAAATGTTTAGAAATTGAGAACTTGATCTGCTTTTGTTTCTATTCAGATATGGTAGCAAGGAAAACTTTGTAAAATATGGTATTGTTGTGGAGATGACACCAAATGTAGCTGTTGTCGCTACAGCTTGCTACTGTTTCTGAACAGCCTGCAGCCGCCTCCCCGACCCCAGCGAAACGCTCCAAAAAAAAAAGGTGCTACTGCAGCTTTTTAGGAACCAAACCAGAAGCTCTCAGCAATTTCTCCCCAGAAGAGTTTAAAACTGTTTGCAAGTGGCAGCCGCCTCGGTGTGTGTCAAAGAAATTGTATTTGATGGCTCTCCTCTAAGCAGAGCTCATCTGGCAGTGAGTAGTAGTTGCCTGCGGGAGTTAGCAGCTCAGGAGAGCAGGTCCACCCCAGTGCCATGCTTGAATCACTTGGCATTAAGTGTATTTTCTTCCCCGCCGAACGTAAGTGCTCTTGTTAATATCTCCGGATTCGTTTGGTTTTAAAAACCTCCTGGTTCGTTTGAAGCTGGTGTTTACCGTCAATGCCAGCCCTGACACAAAGTGATACAGAGAGAGGTGATGATGCTTGGGAGGAAAGGAGCACTTGTGCTCAATAAAATTATGAAAGCCCGTTATTGAGGTTCACACTCTGGGCTGCCATTCAGGTGGGTTGGGAATTAGGATTGTGCATTCTGGGTGACTTGTTATTGAGTGCCAGATGCTCAGCAATTAGCAGCAAGTCGTCAGGAGTTTGGCTAACAAATGTTTAGGAGATGAGCTTTGAAGGTTGTCTTGCCTGCGTCTGCTTAGGGTGGAGGTTTTCGCTGTTTGAGATCAGTCACAAGACATTTGTCACACCACATTGGGAACAGAGAAAGTGCTTTGGCCAAAGGAGATAAAGCACTGTCGATTGCCTGAGCAGCCCAAAATGTCTTCTCTGTGCTCTGCTAATACGTGCATGGGCTTGCCTTCCTTTTGCATGGTCATCTTTCTGGTGTGGTGTTTCTAAACACCCTAGAGTTTTCTGTCCCTGTGGGAAACTGCTTCCTTTCTGTGGAGAACTTAGGAAAAAAATTATCAGCACAATGTGGATGAAATCCCTTAGGAGATCCCATAGGATTGATGGGATAGCAGGAGGTGTAATATTGCCATGTGTGTGCCAATAGCCCTCTTCTGAGGGTGTTTCAAGAACTGGCAGGTTTGGGGATCCCGGGGGGATGAGCGTCACCCCCATCACCACAGTTTTGAGTGCACGTTTCTAAGTATGAGGTCTCAGCTGCAGCTTATTCTGCCTGTGGCATTGTGTGGCACGCAGGGGTCTTGAGCTGATCCCCCACTCCTGGCTCTACCTTGGACCCTGCCTTCAGTCACCTCTCCACATTGTCACCCTTCCCGATCTCAACAAGAACACTCCTCCGCTCTCTGAAGAGCTGGCTCTATATGGAAACAGCATTACTTTATCTTACGGTGGTTTCATGTGGATAATTCCAGTTTACTTTTTAGCTTTCCTGCGTTAATTTAATACCAGTCAGGATGGTTTGGGTTGCATGTGATGTGCCAGCGCACAACAAACAAAAACCAAGGAAGATGTAAATCAGTTGGAGCGGTTTATATGCAAAGATGGAGAAACTTAAGTAAATTAACATGGATTCATGTGTTGGTATAACTTTGTTTGTAAAGTTAAAGTACACTTTGCTATGGACTTGAAGTGACCAACAGAAAAGCGGGATTTTTTTTTCGTTTACTGAAAATTCTGCTAAATATTTCAAAAAATCATTTGCAGGGGTGACAGTGCCTGCAGGCTTTGCAGGAGCAGTGCGAGTAGAGTTAACGTGGAACTACGGTATTAAGTCTTAACAAAACGGCTCAAGTTGACCTTGCTTATGAGACAACAAAAAGTGTCTTAAGGAGAAATAATAATTATCAGAGAGTAAAGAATGGTTTAATTCAAAGGCTGTTTAACCTCCGACAGGTCTGGCAAACATTAATAGAACCCTACCCTAATTCTGTTTGTAGATTGCCTCAACAACGGGTACTTTCAAAATATGGTTGGGTGTCGTATCTAAGGATATTTATCAGCAAAGGGAATGGAAGAAGCATATATCTCAATCATTTTTACATAAGTAATTTAGTGGTAAAGTGAAGTTATGCAATCCAGTCTTTGTAAATGCTAAAAATAAGGACCAAAGATGGTTTAAGCATATAATAACTTTTGGTGCCTTTCTTTGCCCAGTTCTCCGTATTCAGCTTAAAACACCCAAGCAGGGAAGTGGTTTTATCCAAAAGAAGTTTGGAAAAAACAGTCCCAGGCAGTGCTAACCCTCTGACACGGGCACCTGAGAGAACAGCTCCGGGTCTTGGTCCTGCACCCGGTGACTTCGAGGTCCCATCAGGTCCATCTTCAAGCAAGAGTTCTGTGCTGCGTGGCCTTTGCATAGAGACCTGGGGGACGGATTTTACCTTCTGCGTTTATGGTTTTCAGTTTGCAGAGGCATGATCGTGACTTGGGCTTAATAGTATCTTAAAATTGAGCTTTATTAGTTAATCTTTCAATTTGTGTGTGTTCAACTCTAGCTGCAGTCATTGAGGGAGTATTACAACCCCTCAAATCCACACAAAAATAACAGTTGTCGATGTTTGGATTTGTGTATAGTTCCCAGTTATAGCAGAGCTAAAAATGGTAATGGTTTAGGAGCAGGAGAGACTTTTTTCTACCTCTCTTTGTCCGGTCGAATGTTGTATTTCAAAGATTTCCATAAGGTAAGCTGCTCTGCTATGGTTGGTGAAGTCTTTGTTTTCTACATCTTATCTGTGTTAGGAGAAGATCTGTTGGATGTGCTCTTGCTGTTGATCGTATTTTTTTCCGACGGTAGATGGCAATAGCCATTCATTTGTAAAACAGAAGAGTAGAGCTCAATGCATTACAAAATTTAATGTGCAAGAAGGATCATTCCTGGGTAGGAATTTAAGTGAAACTATTTGTAAAACCTTTTGCTTTTATAAAGTATGGGTAAACTGCCATGAAATAGAAACCTTTGCAACCTAGATATTTTATATTTTTTTAATAAAATCCACTTCAAAGCAAAAATTTTGAAAGGTACTATTTAGGCTTCTCAGGAGGGTAGTATAATGAGTTGTCATCCTTATGTAAAAAGGTATTTTAAAATTGTTTTCCAAAGTAGATGAACTCAAGTGATTAAGAAATGTTGGTTAACACTAGATATTTATTCCTTTTCAAGCTTGCTCAAGAAGGTAGTCATTTTCAGTTTGGCTGAGAAACTAGTTAAAACATATCTTTGCATGAATTAAAGCTTTTTATTTCCCATCTATAAACTTTAGGATTCACCTTGGCAAATTAGTTTGATGCCTTGATCCTATGGAAAAGGGTGTCAGAGATCAGCATTAGCAGAGCTTCCATTTTACTTTCGCCTCTAAAAATGCATAGCATAATTTGAAACTGGCTGTTCAAATATTAGCCTTTCTAGTGAACAGGGATATGTTATAGGTTAAATTTCCCTCCCCATTTCTCATTTATTTAAATAAATGTACTGTTTGCTTTTGTGGAATATATACTTTGTGTCCCCAAAGCCAACGTGGGAGGTATATGTGAGCGAGGAAGGTAATCATCTATAACAAACTTATAACCAAGTCACAAGACTTTTGGGAATTTTACAGCTGCAAACCGAAGTTCTCAAGCATTATCAGAGCATTCTGTTTTGCAACGATAACGAGTTTAAAGGCTAGCCTTTCTCTGCTTTTATTGAAAAGATAATCAGACTTTTGTACATTAATGATGGAATATTGGCAGCTATGATAATTTTGTAGAAAACATTTTCGTGCTGCAATTAGTATTTTAATAAGGCTGTTTCTTATTACCGTATTGGTATTATCTGAATTGTACAGTTGGACGCTTCACTGTGCTCCAGGGGGGACAAAATAAGGCAGAAAGGATAGAAACTGACTGAAACGAAGTGACAAAGGGGGTTTGGTCCCATGACTGCTACTGACTCCAGATGTGCCCTTCTGGGCTTCTTAGATTCTTCTTCTATAAAGTGGTGATAACGATACTGACCTTTTGGGGCTGTGGATGAGAAGCGCTAAGCAGTGGATAAGCAGCGCTATCCTATCTCCTTTTTGCCCGGGGCAATAGACCCTTAGAGCTGTATTGTTTCCTGAGAGGCCAGGCTCTTCGCACATAAAACTGTCTTCTAGGTCGCAAACTTTCAGGATCAGGAAAATTTACCAAGTCTGCATGCTTAAACCTTTTCGCTCTGCTTCAGCCTCCGAGCCTCCTAAAGAGCAGAATTCCATCACTTCTTTCATCACTCTAATATTCCTTTAAACAACTGTATCATGGGATCTATTGTACTTAGCTGTAGTATGTCTACTGTACAGTCCATGTTTTTCATCACAGGAAGCAGCTTGAACTGCTTATAACACATGGAGTATACATTTGTCTTGTTTTAGAACAGCTTTATATCGTTCAGCTGGCTTTACAGCCTCTTCTGTGTCTAAAGATAAGTATGTTTAAGTATAATCCTGAAGTTTTTATCTTCTGCATCGTCAGCCTGCACTTTAGTTACCATTTCATATTACGCTCTTCCAGGCAGCTTTGAACAACCCTAGCTTGACAATTAAGGGAGTGAACTGGCAAAACTGCTAATTTCTCTCCCTTTCACTCTTATCTCGTATACTCTAAGGTACACGTCTTTATCTACATGTTTCCAAGAAGGTGTTCAATTAATAACTCAGACAAGTCAGAGCTGATAGGATCTTTTCATGTATTAATTTAACTCTTCCTTTCAAACAGAGTGCCAGGAAAATCAACGTTTTCATGTTTTCTCTATTTATTCTGGTAGGATTTTTTTATTGAAGTTGCATGCTGTAGTCCTTTGATTCTGCTCCCAATAAATTATCAGGGATTACAGTAGTGGCCTTACAGGTAACGGGGGTTCTCACTGATGTGCTCAATAGCAGTTTTCTTCTGTGTTGATGTTGATTTTAGATATTGGTTTTATTTATAGGAAAATAGTAAACCGTCAGACTTGACCATGTAGCATATAGAAGTATTAGATGTTTTGTTCCTCATTTTCTTGTGTTTATTTGGTTTTCTTTTTTTCTGATGACAAGAATAATGCAACACGGCTGATTAATTATTTTTTTTTCAGTGGAGAAAATCACAACACTTGTTCAAAGGCAGAGGTTTATTGGTCTGTATGTGCTAGTCATTTAGTAGTTGCAGAGAGAACTGTTTAAAAGCTCCCCATTCTTTCATGAGGCATGAACAACAATATGTTTAGTTTCCAACTGTGTTGGTCTTCCGGCTGGCTTAAATTTGCAATAAGAGCTAGGATTAATTGGTATTATAAAAAATCGTGACTCTTGTCTAGAGTTTAAATACATCTGGTCCTGAGAAGAATCTACGTCATTGTCAATGTGAGCTGGGGGATACAGAAAACCCATAGTCACTCTGGGCTAGAACTGGAGATGAGGACACCCATCTCCTCAGCAGGTCATTTAGTGAACGTGAAATGAATGAATTTTGGTGAAAAAATAGCTAGCCAAAAAACTAAAACGTGAAGTTCTATACAGAAAGAAAATATTGAAAACTAATCTAGGGGGGGACGTTTTTTTTTAATTGGAGATGAAGATAATGTTCTTTATCAGTGTTTTAAATACTAAAATATAACTGATAAAGTATTTTACAAATTCCTATTCATATGGCTTATTAATCAGTGTTCTAATTGCTTTCAGAGGGAGCAGCAACTATGAATGTGAAACTATCAAAACGGATGGCAAATATTGGTAAATGACAAGTGGAGTCTTGCTCCTGATTTTCCCCGTGAAAGTACATGAACCTTTCAGTGAACAACTTGTCTCAAATAAATAAACTTATAGAATGTGGAGCTAACGTTATCTAGTACAGAAATTGTTACAAAGTACAGAAAAAAATTGCCCATTAATCAGCTTTTCAAAATCATCAGTTTTTCTACCAAGCTGATTTTTCATTCTCCAATCAGATGACTTTCCATGCTGATTTTTCCCCCAGGAATGCTGTTTTTAATGTAGCAAACTTGTATCACCAGGACAAAAAGTTGGTTTATGTCCAATGAGGATCATAAACAGATGTGGACTAACAGCTAAGTTGCCTATTCTGAGATTAATATTGACTATTGCTTCAGTTGTCAATCTATTTCACGGGAATCTCCTGAGTATAAAGTCCAAGTTTAATAAGCTTGAGGATACTGCAGTTCTGGAATGTTTCCAACACCGTGCTTTTATTTTCAGATTTCTCTCGGTGGTCCCACTGAAGCAGATGACACGTGAAGCTGCAGGTGACTTGCTGGCTTGCGAGCCTGCCGTATCGCTGGGCTTGGCTACGGCACAGTAATGTTAAACTTCTTTAAAGTACAGCTTGGTCTTGTAACATAAGCCAGTTCAAATCATGTTTTAAGTGTGTTTCTCAACTGCAAGTTCTGGCCAAGTGTTTCAGATAGTTCAGGAATACAGTTTAAAGAAAAATATTACAAGAAGGAACAATACTTAAAAAGGTGAAAGTCTACCTTCTTGAAGCCAAGTCCTGCAACACTTTTTTTTTTTTTAAGTATAGTGAGAGCTTCAAGTGTTTCCATCTTAATGCTTGTGCAAGGTAAAATGTGCTTTTTAAATTTGCCCTTTCTAATAAATAAGAGGTGCGTAAGTTCATTGGTTGAAACTTGGGAACCAAATTTGAAATCCAAGGGAGAGGTTATTTAATGCTCATTGGTAGAAAGACAGATCTTGGGCTGTCTACAGGTTCCTGAGGACCATGTACTGCTTGACAAGGAGGAATACGTATTGACAGCGTTCCTTAAAGGCATGTTTCAAGGACAAAATTAAAACATTTCCATAGGGTGCAGCCATCAATCACCAGAAGGATGTACTTGTACACCAAGTACAACACAGTATAGCTTTCCAGTGACCTTAACACACCAGCCAACATAGGAGCTGCTATAGTAATTACAGATTACATTAAGTATCAACTAAAAGCCAACAGCCAACTACTAGGCAAACCTTTTATGCATTATTAAAATCATATCCTTCCCAGAAGATTCAAGCTAATAAAATTGAATTTGATAATGCAATCAGTAAAAAGCAGGTTTAAAAAAAAAATCTCCTTTGTTGAGAACGTCCCAAGAAATCCTATGTTTTATATAATGCCTAATATACATAAATGTAGAAATAATCCCTCAGGTATATTAACAGTTTCAGTTGCACAGTCCCTGAGACTGCCTTGAATTTTTTATAATTATATTTTATTAAAAAATAATTGTTATATATCAAGTGTGCATTGCACTTAGATTAAAGATTAAAGACGCTGGTTACCTAATATTTCAGCAATTAAAATACAGAAAATTTTAGAAAGTATGAAATTGGAAGGACTGTTCTTACATATCAAGTAGTTAGTTCTCCTTCTTGAACAACTGGCTGGGACAGTTTGTTACAGGCCCTGAAAAATACAAAATATTAGAGTTTTGACAGGAAAAAAGGAGGAAAGAACAAACACTTTGTATGGAAGGAGACCAATGTTCATGGCTAACGCTTTTAATAAATCACTTCTGACTGGATGTATCCTATATTTGGTCACCTTAAAGGAGCCCTAGTGGGCCTGACTTGAGACCAACAGTTTCTGAAAACTTGTCATTTTGAGGGATTGTCAGAATAAGAAAATCTTTTTTCTGTCTTGGTCAAGATAGTGTATTTAGTTATATAGTAGAACCAGGGTTACCTGTGTTTGAGAACCGACACCTCACAGCAGCCGCTTTTGTGGGGCTATTGGTCAGTCTTTAATTTCATACAACTCTTAAAATTTTAAAACAAGGCATATGCTATTCCCATATATCATATACAAAATTTAGCTAAAAGTTATTATTGAACAATATTCTACAACTAGATTAGTGTTCTGTTTCTATGAGCCTAAAGGGTCCAAGACCTGGCTGTAAAGCTGTCAGCAAATGAGTTGAGTCTGCACCGAACATCTAGAACATGGCTCAAAGCAGAATGTGATGCAGATTCTCCGAGTAGGTCGTGAAATGATTAAAAATAAAAAAGGCCGGGTTAAATCAGTTTTGCAACAATGTATTTTACACACAGAGCACCGTAGAGGCAAAAATCGAGCTCTTCAACCATTAGCTGGCATAGTGGTACAAGAGCCTAGCCCCAGCCATGCCTAAATGGGGACCTACGTGCTTAATTTTAATTCAGTTCTCCCAAACTGATAAGAAATGTTGCAAATTTGTGCATTAGATCACAGCTATTTCCTAAAGCAAGAAGTACTGTCTGGTCTGTTCCCGTTGAAGGGCATGGAAATACTGCTTCCAGTAGGAGTTAACTGCGAGTTTGTCATTCTTAATTTAGAGAGTTTGTTAGCTGCTCCAGATCTGGATACAGCCTTAGCTATGGTTTTTGAATCAAAGTTGCCCTAATAAATTCTATTTTTACTTTTTAAAAGTCAGATTGCTTATTCAAAAACCGAAGCGTAGGTTCCTATTTTTTTAAAAGCAAAACAAAACCTCTCCCTCCTGGCCTGAGTCTTTATTGTTTGCTGTCTCAGAAAACTTGCCTGAAGCAGAAAATGGATCAAGGAGTAGTAGTACAGCAGGCCAAAGTCAGCCCAGTGCAATAGCTGGAGGTGTGCCTGCTGAAACTGGGACTGCTTTTGGTCCTCTCTCTTCGCTGTGTGAGTAGAGATTCCGTTTCAATACTTCAGAGGCGCCCAAGAAAACTTTGTAATTGATGTTTTCCACTCATTTTCTTTCTCTGCTGGTTCTGTATTTTGGTTGAGTCGCATTTCCCCAGCTTTCAGATGTATGCCTGAACGCTGGAAAAACTCACTCTCATGCATAATGAAAGAGGAAAAGTTACAGAGGAGGAATTTATTGGCTAGAGTCTCCATTCCTGCTCTATATCTTGCTCTACTAGCTCCCACAGCAAGTGAGTGGTAGAGCCAAGAATAGAACACCACTTCTCTGACACCCAGTCCAGTGTCTTAACCCCTGCCTCCCGTGAGAAATTTTGTTTCGGTTCTCTGTACAGTGCAAAGATAAGATCATACTTTATTTTGGTGCTTAAATTGATCTCTAGGGTGAATGAATAAGGTTGGGAAACAGCCAGAGAATAACACAATGTAAATAGTGAAACCTAAGGAGGTTATATATATAACACTGCAGCTACTCAGACTGCTGTGTGTCTAGATAGAATTAATTAAAAATTACACGAAGTGGTGGAGTTCTTTCAAGTTTGTTTTGAGCACACAAGGTCGTCTTCAGAGAAAAAGCAGGGTTTCTTTCGCTCAGCTGGGTTTTCTTTGAGAGCATCTAATGGAGGTGGTTTTTTGCCTGTAACGCAGAGGTTTGTTGGGGATAATAGCAGGTGTTGTGTTGCCTGTTTGGGGATAGAATTTGGAAAAAGGTGGAGTTAGCGTGGTTTCTAACTCCAATTCTACGTGCGTTCTAACTGCAACGCATTGCTGTTGGTATGGATTGAGTATAATAAGGAGCAGCATGTGTATATGTAGCATGGAGGTGTACATGTGAAACGCTTACCTGTATTCACACGAGATCAAGACAAGAGTGGTCTCTAGAGGTGCTGACTCAGCAGCCCTGACTTCTGGAATAACTGCTCCTCTACGTTTGGTTAAGAAGAGTGTACCCTCTCCAAAATACCCAGCTGTGCTCAGCTCACAGGGGGACTCACATTGTCCTTTGCCTTGATGTCCCCTGAACCTTTCATCAGATTCATGACTCCTTTTCAGGACTTCTCCTCCAGAAAGGCCTTGAGTTTTGGCAAATCAGGGAGTTACCACCTTGCACTCAGTTACAAGCAACTTAAGAGCTTCTCTTTTCTGGTCTTTCCCAACCTGGGAACAACAGGCAAGTGCTAAGTGCCACAGGTGAAAGCTGGATCCCACCTCTCTTTTAAAAGCATATAGGTTTGAAGAGTAAATATTTGTGAAAGATTTATTTCCAAAATCTCTTCACACATCATGAATGGGTGTGTATGTGCAAATGTATGTGCAGAGAATAGAGATCACTGTAAAAGGATAGAAAAGAGGCCACGGTAGCTTTCTGCCTGTGTTCTTTAGCCATGCTCATTGCTTTTATAGAAGCATTTACAATACAAACTGCTCAAATGCATTTGAAAACGCATTTTGGGTACCTAGCAGTGTGGATGCACCAACAAGTTGCTAGGGATGAGCTGAAGCGTGACCTTGCAGCAGCACCGGGACAGAGAGATCCTCCTCCACTGATGGCAAAGTGACACATTTGCTTGCTCACTGGCTAGAAACGATTGGGAAAGTTTTGGCAGTGCTTTACACTCGGGAACTCTTTATTTCTCACCACTGAAACATTTTGTGGGAACATGCCAGTTTGAGGGAAACTTCTGTAATAAAGAGTTTTTTTTTCAGGGTAGAATCTAAAGAGAGTGTGCTCTAACCCTGATCCGTCTGTCTGAGAAGAAGGACTTAACCCTCAAAGTCTTCACATTCCAGGAGAGCCCTAATTCTGGGTTATGATGTTGTTAGAGTGCTCTTTTCCTGTGCTTTTGTAAAAACAAATCAAAAAACCCCAAGCAACAAACAAACCCCACTTCTAAGTCCATCTTGTTGCGATTGGGAATGCTTCCGAAATTTTAAAATGATTTCTGGGATGGGAAAAATTATTTTTCTTCTTTTTCAACTTTGCACCTCAGCACTCCGTCATGAACTTTGCATCTGAGATTTTGCTTTTGATGAATGAGCTCTCAGCCATAAAGACTGCTGTGAACTAGGCTTAAGGACTTTCCTGAAAAATGAAAACCAAAAGGCTAAACCACAGTTACCTTAGGAAATGTGAGGAAGGAGAAAAATGAGATCTTTGCTCTCCTGCCTCTTCTACAGGGTTTTGTCATTCATTCTTCAGCCAGATTCTTCTACTGACTGCTCCTGCTCAAACATGAGATGTGGATAGAGCGCTGCTGTGTCACCAGGGAAGGTCTCCTGGGGTTCTGAGGTGGCGCTGGGCACCCCTAGGGACTGGCAGGCGAAGCTCTGATGGCTCTGGTGTACCTGAGCCCTTCATGACCACCGCTCCCGCTGTTCCATCTAAGGGATGCCACATGGACTTGGCTCTTCACCTTCATGGGCTTTTTTGGTTACTGCGGTTAGAAACGCCAACTGCATTGTAAAATGAACAAATGGAAATTTCATCTGTTGGTCTTTCTGGAACTCGATGCCTATTGTTATTTACTGTTTGCTGCAGTCGTGACTATAGTTTTTTTGTCATTATCTGTGTGAAAAATGAAAGGGCTGAATTTCGACCTCATACAAGTGTGAGATGACTACTGTTTATACTCTGCCTTCTTCCAGGCAGCAGATACCAAGAGCCTCTAGGCTGCAGAGCTGTCAGAGAACACGTGATGATATCTTTACGTAGGGTTGTATCAAAGTGAAAAATTTACACCTTACGAATCACTACACAGTTTATGCATCCCCCTCTGGGAAGATGCTGGGGAAAAAAATGCTTGGACAGCTGTTCAGTGTGCTTTTGGAGTGTGCTCATATTATGGTGATGAGTGCCAAATGAGAGAAACGAGATAGAAAAGCAAATGGGAATATTTTAGACATTTTTTCCAAAGACATTTTGAAAATGGTATCTGTACTTATGTCCCAAGCAGAAGTAGCAGCATATAACGTACAAGGGAGTAATTCCTATCTGATGTGGAAGGAATTGAACACACTCGACTTCTGTCAGCCGCAAGTGGTGTCTGTATGTGCCCTGTATTGATATAATGTGTTGGTCGATGTGTGCTTTCGTATAAGCCTCAACAAATTCAAACAGCAATGCTCTAATGAAATCTTCCTTCTTAACGGCTCTTAGAAATAGCTATCAAATCAGCGATGAATATAGTCGGATAGTTTGTCGGTGCATTCATGCTTTAATACTAATAAGTCCTACGCAAAAAGGTATTTTGAAAACACCTTTCAAAGAGAACGAACATGGTTTCTCTCGGCCAGTGTGGAAGTCTTAAAAAAAACACCTCCTAGTGAAGGATTGCAACAGAACGGAATATTTGCTGGGCACTGGAGTGCAAAGGAAGCCAAAAAATCATAGTTTTTCTGAATTATTTTTGTGAGTATCTCAAATTTGCTCCTGACAAACTGTTTTATTTCACTTTTATTTTTAAAAGATTGAAAGCGCTTTTCATTTCTAGGTAGTTTTTACTCAGTCTTTGAACTTTGAACCTGATCATTTTAATTCGGCAGGAGTTGGAGGATGGGGTTCTTTGGGTCCAATAAACATGCTGTAACTACCCATCGTTTTCTATTGCCTGCTCTCATAACTTTTGTTCTTTATGTGATGCTTTTTGCATCTTAGCTACAGCAGGCATCAAATGAGATGTTTAATTAAAAATGTTATCGGAGGTCCAATTTAAGATCAAAGATCACACGCTATCAGAGATCCAGTGTTTCGAGATCACAATAATAGGTGCTTTAGAAATAGTCAGATGGGTTAGATTAGATAATAATTTATTTTAGCTTGTTTCCTTTTTCTTAGTACTCATTCCAGATACCATAACCTGCTAGAAGTTTTAAGAAAAAACAGTAATTTTTAAAGTGAAAAGTAAAAGGCTTCCAATTTAAACAAAACTGATCAAAAAATTATGGAAGTAGGAAAATGAGACCTCTAGAATAAATATGACCAAAAGCATAATAAACATTGACTGGGAGCATAATCCTGAATGCTAACATAAATCCGTTTGTTGTAACAAACATTTAGTCTAATTTAATCTTCGAACGTATTACTGCCAGAAAGAATAGAATTTACAGGCTCTAATGTGTTGGTTACTCTTAAAATTCTGCTTTAACTGTTGGTGCCGATAGCGTCTCCCACTGCAAAGACCATTTTAATTATCGTTGTCATCCATCTCAGTGAAGTCTTTACATGTGTGTTACTTACAGCTCGTTCTTTAAACTACTAAATAAGTTGTATACTGAGACGGGAAGGAGAGATAAAATTATGCTACGTTGCCATCAGAGCGCCACAACAGCGTGTGAATTTGAGCTCTTGTGAGCTCAGAACTTGTGAGAGAATCTCCAGAAGAAAGCGAAGGCAGCGCCGGTTCGTTACGTGGCAGTGCATCCGCACGGCTAATGCTCAGATCTCATAAGACATTAATCACTCCTGAAAAGATGCAAGAACCCTCCACTTCTAAGGTAGCCCATGGCGGTTAATGGAACCGGGCGACGTGTTTTTACCTGTTGGCTTTTGTTTTACTTCTGAAGTACTCCGATTTTAGATTAAGTAATCTAAACGTCTGTTTGGTGGAGAACAGTAATTTTTTTTGTATTCTTTCACACTAAGAAATTATTCTACCAGCTCTTCCGGCTAATAAATCATAACTAAGTTGGTTTCTAATGCGTTTGAACTGTCAGCCAGTATGTGCAGAATGTTATCAGTTTTCATGTGTTACAGATAGGGGAGGTGGAAAAGTGGTTTTAAAATGGTGTTGAGCTACTGCAAAGATTTTCCATTTGCTTCTCAGCTATTGCCTTTGTGCAATCTCGGGGCGATTGCATTGGAGTGTGGGGGGGTACGGTCTGCCAGGAGGGACGTTCTGCAAAGCTTCCTTTGACACCAATGGAACCCAAAAAGCTCTTAACTGGGCAAAGTGCAGGCAAAAAAGACAGACAATGGAGCAGAACTCCAGTTCCTGCTTACGGACTCCAGCCGTCTCCTCCCAGAAAGACTTTAAATGGCTTTCCACTTTTTCTTACCCAAAAATGGCTTTGGAAACACGGCAGGAATGCAAATAAACAATCTAATCGGGGGTACAGTTCTCAGAACGTCATTACTCTTTGTTATATGAAAAACTGCAAATAAGAAAGTGAATGCCAGCAGGACAGGGATGCATCGTCACGCTGCAGATCTGGTGTTAGGAGAGCTGTTTGCGAGCGCTAGGAGAAAGCCTAGGATCCAAAATTTGGTACTTGGGTTCAGTCTTGTGAATGAACGCTATTTTTAGAAATGAACTCAATTGAAAAATCCTTATTTTCCATGTAAATTGACATCTTGTTTAAATCCAGAGGGGGAAAAAAAATAATCCTGGGGTTAAGTGTAAGGCCCACAATTCAATTTGCATGTTGAGTAATTCGGACTGTAATAGAAGCTTTGTCGTGTTAAGGTTAGGTCTTTCCTGTGGCTGTTCAAGTGGGCTCTAAAGACTTTTTAACATGTTGCAGGATATTAAGGGGGGAAGGTTTGACCTACAGCCATTTTTTTTCAGACCCACCTCTGCAGGTTTCATCACACTTCCCGTGTCTCGCACGTGGGACATTGCTGAGGGCAGGATAGGTGCCCAATTGCCTACATACAATTTCATCAGGAAAGGTATATGATTTATTGCCCTGTAAAGGGTTTTGACATGAAGCCTGTGAAAAGCACTATATAAATGCCAATACAATATAAAACGTCACACAAATACTTTACTCATTAATTCCGACCCCGTGCTTTTGTACTAGAGAGAAATGGGAGTGAAATATGAATGTGTTCCTTATGCTTTAAAGGGAAAAATGGGTTTGTGGATTTTATAAAGGCTGATGTGTTAACCTACCATCGTGGTTCCTTTAAAGACAAGCAGAAAGAAGCCCACTCCTTGCCTGGTAGTGATGCTGTGAATGAAAGGAGATAAAGCACCAACAAAGGGAAAGCCCACGTTGGTGATGGCGGTCCTTGGTCGGGATCCCACTCCCATGACACAGAGTATTTCTGGTTTTACTTCAAAATTTCATTTATTTCAGTGCCACTTGCTGGAAGCCTTTCTGCCATCACACCATTATATTTTCCCCCCTTATATTTTTATCATATTATCCTCTTGAAACAGCTCAAGTACCAAAGCTTCCCCAGCCTTCACGGTCTGTTTCAGAACATGGCTTCGGCAAAAGAAAACGCGCTTTCCGGGAGCGAGGAAGGAAGACGTCACGGGAGATACCAGAAAGCGCCCTTACATCTCCTGCAGTGATTTTCTAGCCCTGCCCAGTTCACTTTGTGTAGTGGGAGGCAGCCTGGCCCAGTTGGTATAACTCTCAAAACCCTCGTGTCTAATCAGCTGAGGCTTTCTCTCACCTACTGACCCACCTGCGTGGTGGGGCTTCGGTTTTTTTAAACCTTCATGCATCAGCTTTAACTACTGCTGAGTACCGCGTAACATTTACTCCATTCCCTTTATTTTTATTTCAGGTTGCTTTCCAGATTCCTTCCCCTCTCTGTGTCGCTCGGTGATTTTGATTATTTCTATTTTCGCTTTTAATAGGATGTTCGCTTTCTGCTGATCTCTGCTGACATTTTTCCCTTTTGATTTGTAGGACTATTAATTCCCCTCCCTTCAATGTTTTGTCTACATTCAGAACATGTTTGTTTTTCTCTAGTGGCTTGTAATTACTTTCCCCCTCCTCCTCTTTAATTTTTCCAATTACGTCCGGACTGATGCTCCTTTAAGGGCAAGACGTACTGGGGGTAACCTCTTGAGGATATGACTTCTTTTGGCCAGAAAGTGCTTTAAGTCTTGCAAAGGGGCTTGGGTTGAGGATATTGATTGCACCTCTCTTTGGTAAATTGGTAAATGAGCGGTTTGGGGTTTTTTTGTTGTCACTAGTTAATACGCGAGTCCTGTTGCATGTTTGGGGATGATTCTGCATTGCCACCTTCTCGTGGGACTGGGGGCAGAGGCAAACCAGCCCTGCTGTGGCACCTTACAACAGAGACCTCCACCCTTAGGTTTGGTGAAGCTTCTCTCCATTTCAGGTGAGGGATGGAGGAGCTCCGAGATGGAGGGGCCAACGCGAAGTAACCCAGGAAATGTGGGATGGAGTAGAAAATCAGATTCTGTTCTCCGGCGTTCCCATTTTCCGGGCTGACCTCCACCCTGGGCTTTCAATCCAGCCGCTGGTAATATTCTGCTGTTTTTCTTTCGGTCTCAAAGGTTGTGGAAACCCATGTCCTTCCTACAGGCAGAAACCGAGATCTACTTCCCAGTTGGCTCCCCATACCTGTTTTCACGGGGAACTATTTCTAGAGGAGTGTTTTGCATGGCGTACTGGTGTTCTGTACTTGTCTCTCAACCCATGAATGCGTTTCATTCTTCCCAGCCCCGGTGTTTTCAGTGGCACTTTCGCCAGGGACGGGATAATTCCAGGTCTGCTGGAAATTCGGCGCAAGCTCTTGCTTCCTGGCAGGCGGCTGTACCGGGCCGGAAACCCACGTCCCAGTAAAAACCAGTTGCGCCTTATTTTCCTCCTTTCTCCCCACAGTTGTCCTGCGCGGGGTCTTCACCCGCTCACCCACCCGGGACGGCCCCAGCCGCGGGTGTCCGTCCGCACCCTGCAGTGCCGGGTCGGGGCCGCCAGGGGGCGCCGCAGACCGCGGGGTGCCG
>VXAK01015944.1:0-73082 GCA_013399435.1 Arenaria interpres
AAACCTGAACTTGCACATCTTACCCGCGTACCCCATCACAAAATGGAGGGAATTTAGGGACTGATGCTAATCTGCTTCCCCAGGGAGGTAATTGGAAGCGTTGCTCAGAAATACGGGCTGCAGCACAGACAAAGAAGTGAGTGAATCCTCCCGTTAGAATTACTTCCGCCCCCCACCCCAGCTCCTGCCCAGCACGTTTTTAAGTCAAAAATATACAGAGAGTTTAATGCAGTTGCCACTATGCCTTATCGGTAGCTTTCACTCCTCACCCCCTTATAGGAGACTAAGTGAGCACATTGAGTGCAGTCGTGAGATAAGAACTGAATAGAGCTGAAATCAAGGCCACACCAGGAAAAAGATACTTCAAGATTTTAGCGACAGACCTTGGTGAGGCAGGGTGGGGGCAGGGGTATGCAGAAAAACACCACCACCACCAAACCAGCAGTTTTTCAAAGCTTATCTCTGCACTAAGTCCTATAGATTTTTATGAGGACAGCCAAAAAAAAAAAAAAGAAAAAAAAAAGAAAAACCACCCTAAACCTTTCTCATGCACTCCGAAGCTTGAATACATTGATGCAAAGAGATGAGAAAGTTACTCAACAATAATGATTTTCTCCAAGGCCTTTCAGTAATAGTTCAAACATTTTAGCAGCTTAAAAATAAAATTGAAAAAAAAAAAAAAAACAGCAACAATGTCAGCCCAAGGCAAAGAACAAGGTTGGAAACTAAAGAACCTGAACAGTTAAAACTAGAAGCGACACCAGCAGGAAGGTATAATGGAAAACTGTATGCAACCACCGCCGCTGCCAACTTGACGTACTTGAAGCTGGGTTCTCCTTGCGGGTGATTACACGTGAGTAATCCCCTTGATTTCCCCGCAAACCCTTCCCTGCGCAAGCGTTGCCCACGTAAGCACGTTGGCCACTGGGATGGGGCTGTGGCTCTCTTTGGCTGCTCTGCCAGGGAGGGCGGTGGTGGCCCCCGTGACGACACCACCCTCCGCCCAGAAATAGGTGGCAACAGAGCAAGTACCTACTTGAGGCCTCCTCCGAGATTTACAGGCTGACGCCTGGCGAGAGGAGGCACTTTATGGCACTCAGTCCTACTTTCATTTTCAACACGGTTGTGACCCTGTAGCCCCAACAGCAGTAGGTTTTCCTCGGCACGGTGCTGTCCCGTGTCCTGCAGTGGACGGGCTGTCAGATGAGGCCTGCAGCCGTTGCTGGAGGCTGCAGCAGTTCCTCACAAGGATAGAATCACAGAATGGTTAGAGTTGGGAGTGACTTTAAAGATCATCTAGTTCCAAGCTCCCTGCCACGAACACTTGGCCTTGAACACTTCCAGGGATGAGGCATCCACAGCTTCTCTGGGCGACCTGTTCCAGTGTCTCACCACCCCCACAGGAAAGAATATCTTCCTAATATCTAGTCGAAATCTCCCCTCTTCCAGTTTAAAACTATTACCCCTCATCATATGACTATACTCCCTGATAAAGAGTTCCTCCCCATCTCTCCTCCCAAGTAACAGGCGATTGGACAAGAGAAAAGGGCCTCAAGTTGTGCCAGGCACGTTTAAGTTGGATATTAGGAAAAATTTGTTCACTGCAGGGGTTATCAAGCATTGGAACAGGCTGTCCAGGGAAGTGGTTGAGTCACCATCCCTGGAGGTATTTAAAAGGCATGTATAGATGTGTCACTTAAGGACATGGTTTAGTGGCGGACTTGGCTGTGTTAGATTAATGGTTGACTCAATGATCTTAAGAGTCTTCTCCAACCTAAGTGATTCTAGGATTTTATGAAAGTAGGCACATTTGCTAGATTAGGTCCACTGGGTATATCTGGCTTATTTGAAGTTCTTCTTTAGCTGGCATGTGTTGATTAAGCCTATCTGTAATACTCCCCTAATGACCTAGCGAGGGCCTTCACAAACTTAAATCCATAGCTGCTCTAGCGTCTCACCTTTTGTTTGATTTTTTCTTTCTGCTTTTCATTCTGTTTCCACAGTCAGGAGAGAGAAACAAAGAGGGATTAAATGAGATTCATCTGGATCATTCCAACTATGCTGAATTTGAAAATAGTGTGGGAAATTCCTTCTGCTGTCTGGGGTTTAATCACCAAGGGATTAGTTGGAAACTAAAGTATTTGAGGTGTGTGGCATGCTGCTATTCTTTAAATATCTGCCATAATAATGTGAGCTTCATAAGGCTATTGCTAATCTTGAATTATTACCTGCCTTCCCGTGGTTTGGCATGATTAACTCGAGGAAGAGATTAAAGCGATATTTACCTTTTTTGAGCAGTTCATCAACTTAATTTGGACAGCCCAGCGCCAAAAAACCAAAGGAAGAAACTGTTGGCAAGCAGTAAGCATTCAGCCTGCTCTTTCCCTGTTGGTGTCCTGAGACCTGTCATGGTTGTTGGGATGGCAAACGCCGGTGCTTCAGGAAGAGCTGGTTGGCATCCTTGAAGGTGGCCGATTGCTCCAGCTGCTTTCAGGCCAGGTGTCTGGTGGAAAGGTTGCGTGGGTCAGACAGGCTTTGAGCCGCCCCTCCCAGAAGAGCCAGGACTTGCCTCCATGCAGACAGTGACAGCAAAAGCACAATTTCTGGCTTTGAGCTGGGGACGTGGTCATCCTGGTCATCCCCATGCTGCCCACCCGGAGGCAGACGACACTTCTCCAGTGGGAGCTGCTGGCTGGCAGTTTAGCTTGGGAAGGAGCTGCTGCCCAGCTGGGGCATTTGTAGGACAACCTTACGGGAGCAGTCCGAGGAACAACCCTCTCCACCACTGAGCGTGCTCACAACTTATGTTTGATGGAAGAAAGCAACGTTTCAAAAGACACTAATTATTTTTTTCATCTCGTTTTAATCTTGTTTTTGGAAAGCCCTCACTGAGGAACCACTTTAGAGAAATTAAAATGAAAACAACAATGGAGAAGTCCAGCTGGTGTTATTTCACTGCGATAAAGCCAAGCTGGATGGCAGGTGCTTGGGGAAATATGAGGGGAAATTGTTTATCAGAGCTACTTTTTTTTAATAAGTTTTGTTTTCCAGAAATAAAAACCTGGACGCTCATCTATAAAGCCTCCCTTCTTTCGCTACTAGATGCTGGGGCTTGAATCTTTGCCTGCATCAGTTTAACCCCTCTTTGTTCTCCTTTCCTCTCCATTTCCAGCTTGGACATAAGAGGAAAATAAACATAACTTGGGAATTCCCAGCTGCAGGTATTACTCTCACCCGCAGGATGGGAAAGCAGCGTCGCCTGAACAGGCAGACCCAGCATTTAATTTGTACCAAAACAAATATGCCAATGGGTTTTGCCGATTGTCTGGACCACTGAAACTGGAGGTGGAAAAGAGCAGGTAGGTTTTTACGGTGCGTTTTCCTGCCAAAGCAGGATTGTTCCCTGCAGTATCTCCTAGTACACTTTCCTGGCCTGTTTTAAATGACCTTGGAGGATGGGGAGAGGCGGGAGGGGGGGATCTGCCAGTACCCTCTGGAGCCTCCTTGTCTAGTTTGAATAATATAACACGGAGCAAGTGAAAATGGGCGTTCAGAGAATTTACTTACAACACAATATTTAATGTAGGTTTTTTGCATGCTTCTTCACCTCCAACCTACTTGCTATGCCTGCCGCTGTGCCAATAACATCAGATAGATGTAAAAAAAAGAAAAGTAACAAAAATAGTGGCAATACTCCATCATGGCATGATTTCTGCTCTTTCTCGTAGCAGGCGATTGTCTTGGGTGCTTTCTTCCCCTGCGAGGAAAAATGAATGGTAAGAGCTGTGATGATTGGCAGTAAGCCTGAGAACAGCAGATGTGAGCCTGCACAGCTGGACAAAAAAAAAATGCACTTTGCTACCTACATTTGTATTAAGGTTGCCCCAGGGATACCCCAGTGCCTACGGGAGACTTAGCATATGAACAGCCAAAGCCATCAGGCACATTTACATATATAAGAACACTTGGTGTCCTTTTCAAAGTCAAGGAGAGCAACGATTGAAGCCACATAATGGAAATTTGGCTGCGTGGTTTTTCTCTCTGATAATAGAATGACTGAGGGAGGAAATATTAATAAAAAAATAGGGCTGACAGAGGTGATGAATTTATGAATTAAACCGGCACATTTTCATTTAATTTACTGTTGTCTACCAGTTTATTACATGAGAATCTAAAAGGGACTTGATTTTGCCTCCCAGGCTGCAGTCGCTGTGGCAGAAACTAAAGTTAGATGTTTTAGATAAGATTTTAATATTAAAGCTTCTTGCACAAAAAAGGAAAAACGTTGCTAAATAGGGAAAATTAAAAAGCCTCATTTCTCTCCATGGTCCTTTACCGTACTTTTGTATTCCAGGGTTTGCCATGATATTTGCTGGGATCTATCATCAAAAAAAGTGTGGGGTGGGCAAGTTTTAACTAAAACTACTTTACAAAATTGGAATTTCCTATGCTCCCTAGCCTGCACACGCTTATTTTGAGTTTCATCCATCAAGAATCCAGTTCTCCCGCTGGCGCTAGGCACAAGGATACCCGTTATCAGGGCAGAGCAGCAGGGCCTTGGGTGTCCGCCCGTGATCCTGTGGCATTCCCACCTGGAACTGGCATTCCCACCCGGGCTATTTCCTCATGTTGGCAGCAGCAGCAGTTTCAAACCACAAAATGACGTGTCTAATTTGTCCAAGCAGAAAATAACAGGGAGCCTTTGAAATGGAAGAGGTCCCACAGAGCCATCAAAAGACTATCATGTCTATAGGATGCAACAGCTTGAACTCTGGGTTTGTGGTCCAAAAATGACAGATTTATGCTGAGAGAGGTGGGATAGAGTCAGAAAACTCAAGTGTTTCTATGCAGCAGAAAATACCAATGCTGTTACTTGTTTCTATTCTGAACCACAACAGGAAAATGCAAAAGCCAGAAACTGAATGTGAAAAATACCAGTGTGTCTAAGTGAAAATCAATGTTTTAGCCTGGTATTACAAAAGCTTTAAAAAGCAAAGCAAAACAAAACAAAGTATTTTTGTTCAATCAGGGCAATAATACAGTAAAGCTAGTATTTCCCCGCAGCAACTTTCAGTTTTGCTAAGACCGCTTTTTTTTCATATGGCTGAACAAAAGAGGAAAAGAAAGAAACTCGACAGTGCTTTCTGGGATGCTAGAGCCAACAAGATGCTAATTTAGCTCCCTGCCAGCCTGCATGCTCCGGGATGCCTTCCAGAGCCCTGCGAGAGCTGGGGGATACCACACACCAGCATCAGGATGGTTAAGATCTCGGGTTAAGGGGCTTTGCATTATGCAGCACCCCTCCAAGCAGGGGACAAACCTTCCTGCCAGGACACCCCGGTCCTCACACCACTCCCATCTGCATAAATCCATCCTGCAATACTTAATATCGAAGTTTCTTTCAATACTTAAACAGGGCTTATAAGAAAGATGGGGACAGACTTTTTAGTAGGGGCTGTTGTGATAGGACAAGGGTTATTGGTTTTAAACAAAAGGGAGGTAGATTCAGACTAGATACAAGGAAGACATTTTTTTACAATGGGGGTGGTGAAACACTGGCACAGGTTACCCACAGAGGCAGTAGACGCCCCATCCCTGGAAACATTCCAGGTCAGGTTTGATGGGGCTCTGAGCAACCTGATCTAGTTGAAGATGTCCCTGCTCATTGCAAGGGAGTTGGACTAGATGATCTTTAAAGGTCCCTTCCAACCCAAATATTCTGTAATTCTGCAAAATAAGAGAGCCTGGTAAAGCACCATTTCCCATGGGATCAGGCTCTCCCACTCAGTACCCGAAGGCAAATCCAAGTGGATCATGCAGTGCAATTTGGAGGAAGTCAGGTTAATTCTGGCACGGGCGACGGAGCACTCTTGTGTTGCTCCTGTTGGTAATTAAGAGAAAGCAAATCACAGGGGAGGACAATAAAAGTATTAATTAACAATGCTAAGATAAAAGTTAGTAATTTTAAAAAGATTGGTTTATGCCTGAAGAAAATCCTTAAATAGGGTAATCACATTATTGGGGATTTGACAAACGACACTAATAATTAAATGGTGGTATTGATTACGCATTTAAATAATACATCCCTGAAAACGCAATTGCTTTTATTGGCAGAGTTGCTGCCCCTCTCTCTGATTGTTTTCAAAACAAATGCATGTTTTGGTAGCCTGTGGGAAAGGTAGGGCAGGATACTCGGCAGGGCCAGAAGGAAACCTGCCCTTTGGAAAACCTCTCCCATTTCAGCAAGAGCCCTCGACATTTTGCTGTGACATCTCCACGGGCTGAGCAGCACCAGCTGCTGACTAAGATGCTGGGGGGATGCTGCTCCCTGGCTCTGCCCACCCAGACCCACCACATCGATGGGTCCTTCTGTCCCCACCTCCTCCTGCACCCACCAGGGTGGGTACCAAGCCTGCATTGCTGCTCGTCCCAGCTAAGTCAGTCCCAGCTAACACCTTTCATCACAACACAAACCCTGAGACACTTTGCTTCAAGCAGAGGATAGTTTCCCCCCTGCCTCCGCCTCCAAACAGACAATAATCCATTAAAAGAGCCTGCTAGCAGGATTCTGGACAACGCGTGACACCATGTTCCCATCAGCATCCCACTGGTGTTCTGGCAAAGGTACTGGTGCTGGCAGCACCCGCTGGTGCGGCCGCTCTCAGCCCATCCGCCCCACAGTGTTCAAAGGCAAACAGTGGCACAGCTTATTGAAGCCACAACAGCTTCCCTGTGCTCAGATTGCCATGCAAATACCACCAGATTTTTCATATTATCAGGATATCAAGGCGTCCTGATTTATATAAAAGGATATCTAGGCAAGTAAGAGAAATTCAGTAACTTGCTCCATGCTGGGGGTATCTGAACGAGACTAATTCTGTCTGAGAGACTTTTAGAGACATCCCTTCATGCTGACAGAGATTAAGATGCAATAAAGGGCATCCAATGAGTTCCAAACCAGATGAGTTCCTAAAAAATGCTGGACGGGTTCACCTTTGACATAAACTGGTAGTTTCAGCACCACTTAATTAACATGTGGTTTGTCCCGCAACCATGCAAAGAGAATATTTTTGCCTTGCATATATGAAGTCTCAAGAGCAACAGAGCTGCCGCTTTGCTTTGGGCTCCTGTTGGGAACTACAGTTAATGGCATATAAAGTTTAAGGTTTGGTAACAAAAAGGTAGGTAAACAAGTTACACCAGCAGGGCCAGAAAGCAAAAAGTAGGGACTCTGAAGCCTTTGGGGTCTTCCAGCGTCTTCCTCTCCTGGCTGCTTCCCTTTATGGTTTTCTTTCACATTGGCAATCTATTTTTCCATTGGAAAAAAAGATTATTTTTTTTTTTTCTGAGACATTTCTGCAGGAAGTCTCCTGTTCTAACAGGGTTCTCTCTGCCAGGCAGCAGTGGGTGCTAGTGGCTGCCGCCTTCCCCAAGGCAGGTCCCATCCCTTGGTGGTGGTGTTGAAATAAAAATACAGACATCCTATTAATAGCCAAACTGTAGACAATTCCAGATGTGGAATTTGGTTTCTGAAATTACAGACCCAACCAAGCCAGGACTGAACCAGTAAAATTCGGCTGTGTTTCCTCTGACTCATAACTGGTTTTTCAGAGAGGTTTTCAGCGAAATTTCTTCAGCAATTCCTGTGTTGTTGCCTGACTCATACTGAAACACCAAAATCATTATTGAAGTGAAATTGTAGCAAAGGGGGTGTGAATACTTGGTATTTACCAGTTTAAAATGCACTGGAAACCATATTTCACTATGAAGCATGCTTTGTTGAATAATTAAATACCATATTATTTACAAAACCAAGCAAAAAATCTGTCATATAGGGCACAAAGGAAGTCAAGTGCTTAGCAATTTTGAAATGTAAGATTAACTTATTCTTCAACAAACCTTCATTTATTCTCCTGACAGGTGTGCAATATTTGTGTTCAGCATCCTACCCACTTTCCATCTGAAGCCCCTATCCACACCAGCAGGAAAGAGGATGCTCAGCGTGAAGGATGAGGTGTCCGGGTGTCCCAGGGATGGGCAGTGGTACAAAGTACTTGGCTGTGAGCAGTGCTTCCCAATGGTGGGAGCAGAAATGCATGCAGGGGTGGGGACAGAGGGCAGAGGTGCACCCAGAGCCCCCCTGACAGTGCAAAGTGATGGGAGAGAGAGGCTGGGCAGGTTGGTGAAGCCTCTACCCCTGAGGAAAGACCCCAAACCTACTGTGTTTTTCTCCTGTTAAAGCGTGATTTGCTGCAGGAGGGATGATGCTGTCATGCAGGCATCAGTTCATCACCCTCCTCGTGGATTTGCAGCACGGGAGCAGCATCCTCTTGCCTGATGCAAAGTTAATCACAAAGGGGGATGGCAGGGTCCCCTAGTCCACCTGGTCCCCATCCACGGCAGGAGCCCAGCTAACCCTGCATGGGTTTTGCAATGTCACAAAGCACGGGGGGCTGTCAAGGTGGGCATCAAAGGTGACAAGTTTCGGGGAAAAAAAATGCTGCAACAACGATTTATTTGCTTTTTAAATTGAAACTCAAACCATTGCTGCAGAAGAAGGGACTGAAAAAATATGCCCCAAGTCTGGCAGCTCATATTTACCTTCTCACCAGCTCTGCAGATACTTAATTTGAACATTGCTTCATCTCCTGTCTCCCTCATGTATCATTGCTAATTAAAGTACACACTCTGCGCTTACCCAAACGAAGATGTGGGAGGCAGAAGAGGCTCAATCTCATTTTCCACTGCTGTATTGCCTCTGCAGAGCCAACTGCAGGGGAACCAGGGTCCTGCTCAGCGCCTGGTGTCTGCAGTGTGGACCCTTCACCACCACTCCATGCAGTGGAAATCCCCAGTGGTTTCCTCCAAGGGAAAGGACTCAGTGAAAGCCGTGTCCGTGACTCCTTGGGCAGATGGGGTGAGCCTGGTGAGGGAGGGAGTAACACCTCAAAGTGGGCACTGCTCCGCACATGCCCCATGCTGGAGACCGCTCTGTCCCCAGCTGAGGAAGCCAGAGGACCTCTGCTGGCAGCAGTCTCATAGCAGCCATGCTTTGGTGCCTCCATGCCCTCCAAACACACCTTGTAACTTCCAACTCAAGTGAAATTGGAATAAAGCCTGTAAGAACACATCTCCCTTAGCCTGCACCCCAAAGAGACACCCCTCTGACATGTCCCTCAGAGCCCAGCCATCCCCAACCGTATGTCCACTCACTCCCAGGCAGCAAAAAGAGATTGCTAACTTCTCCCCAGCTCTGGTTCCAGGCTAGAAGTCTGTCTCCTTCAGCATCCTCACTGCACCCCTGCTCCACTTGACTCACATCCCAGCCAAAATGCGGGGCGTGTTTTTGGTAGTGCACAGTTCTGCAGCCACCTTGGTCCCTGTGCTCATCACAAACCCTCCTGCCCCACGATGCTACAGGTGGCATCAACCTGTAACCTATAAAGGGTTACTTTAAAGCCTATGAACACCAGGGAGGGAGTAGGGACGTTACTAGGCTCAGAGATTATCAGTGCCTCAAAAGACTCAAGGAGATGTTGTCAGAGCAGAAAACGCTGAATGCAGCCTGTTTAACATTTGCCCAAAGTCATTCCCTCATCCTCGTCTGAAGAGCCAGCGTGCACTCCCTCTACATGAGCCAAATGCATCTGTGTCCATGCAAGCTGGAGAAAAGTGCTGCTGAGAACTTCCACAGCTCTGAATAATTAATTCCTAGAACTATAAAAAGCTACAAGCGAATGAAATTTAGAAAAATCTAGTTTTAGGATAATTATAGCACAAATCAGGAGAGCACTTGGACCCAAGACAGATGCATTAGTAGGACAATCAGGCACAGTGGGTCAAATTCATACTCAACAGAATAGTCTTCTGCAGAGCTCCTCCCAGGATGGGTTGAGCCCAGGCAGAGAAAGCAGGCCTTGCAGTTAAATTAATGGAGTGAGTAGGTATGTAAAATATCACCTCTAAATATAGAAAGCACGGAAGAAACAAGTGAAATTGTTTCAGGTTAGCGTTCCTGCCCCAGCTGTAAACAGAGAGGGATATTTTCTGAATATTTTGTTATAACACCGGTTTAACCTGCTTCCCCCCACCCTGCCTCCACTATCACGTGTAGTGTGTTACAACTGGTCCTATAAAATCTCCATTTGTTTGCAGACCTTATCTGCAAAGACACATTTGGGCTTTTTTCTGAGCTCCAGATGCTGGAATTCATGTGTCGCTTGTGAGTGCCGACCTTCAATTTTCAAACCAGTTGTACTTCTAGTCTGTATTTTTCATGGCAACTTTGAAAACATTAAACCTGAATTCTGAGTCACCAGCAAGCCAAAATAGATGTTTTCTTCCAGTTTCCCGGTTTTTTAAGCCAGTCATTACAGCGTCTAGTTCAAGGTGTTGAATCCTTGGGACTGCTCATTTAACTTGCCACTCTCAGGTAGGGGGATGTGGGATTTTTATAGCTTACAGACTAACACATGCAGTCACACTGTACACTGTGCATGTATTAATTAGATATTGGTGGACCCAACGTTGGTTGACTGGCTTATGGCTGGCACCCCAGTGCTCCCGGTGGCTCTGCGGCCTCCCCGAGACTCCGCACAGGGCTCCCCAGGACAGACTCTGGCCTTTACGTCTTCCTTTCTGGAAAAAGAGCATATCCGCACACAGGCAGAAGTGAAGTTAATTGCCTTTTCTTAATAACAGCAACAAAACACCTGAGCATTCAGTTTTATGCAAGCCAGAAGGGGCAGGCTGCTCACAGACTGACAAGCAGGGGGATTATCACTGCTCCAGAAGAGCTCTTTTAATGTCCAATGCCCTGGTTCAGTGTGACTCTTGGTGGCACAGGACCAGGCACTTCCAGTCATATCTCCTGGCCAAAGACACATGCTAAATGGCGGGGGGGTCTGTCCCGTGTCAGCTCATGTTTCCACGGGCTCCCTCGTGGAGGTCATGCAGGAAAAATGCCTGTTATGGCATTATTCATTCCCAGTACAAAGTTATTGAGTACAGTCATAGCATGTTATTAAACAAGTGCCCTTTGCATAGTGGTGAGCCATGATTTTCTATAGACTTCATTTATTAAGAGCGTTGGCATCCTTCAAAGCAAAAGACTCTCCTATAAGCCCATGCCATTCCTTGAACTTAAAAAGTGCGTAAGAAGAGGCCTGTATTATTAGCAGATATTGTCTCCTTCATTTGTAAGTGCGGGAGCTGTTTGACATGACACAAAGCAACTGGAGAGAGGAGGAGAGGATTACTGTATCAGTCAAAAATGCATCCAGTTCTGCTGTGGGGTTCCTGCTGCAAGAGGAACAAAAGGCTATCTCTAGGAGGCTCAGCGCTTTAGAGCTCTTAAGCTCTTAAGTGGGTGGCAGGTAAAGCATCACATATTTCCCTTGTGTCCAAAAACATGAGGGTCAATTGAAGAGAAGAGCATGTGGTAAGAGCACAGATGATGAAGAAATGGAGAGTATGCTTATTAGCTTATAGACTAGGCAAAGCAAGTGGGAGCTGCGGACACAGGGGAGGGAAGGATGACGATTCAAAGCAATGCTGACAAGCTCAGGAAAAGCCTGGAAAAAAAAAGGATGCGGCTCAGTAGAGACCGTGTGGGGTAGACGGGAACAATCAGCTGTGCAAACACAGCCTGGGTTCAGCTGCAGCAGCTCTGCCGAAAAGAAAAAAGGTCTGAGAGGGTGGTTGTGGATGGCAGAGTGAACGCGAACCAACAACGTCGTGTTGTCGTGGAGAAGAGAGGTTCTCTAGGGCAGATGAAGGGGGAGCAGAGCCCGTACAATGGGCAGTGACCCTCCGCGCCAGCCAGAGTGGCTTGAGGAGCGGCACTCGCAGGGAGAGAGCCCGGCTGCCGAGCGGGGAGGTGGAAAACACCCCAAGAGCAGAGGCTGACCGAGTTGGGGTTTAGCCTAAATATGCAAATCCTGAAGGGAAACGTAATCCCCCAGCTATGTAAAACATTGTCTAAAGCGGAGGGAGATGTCTGCAGTGAACAGGAGTGATGAGCTTAAATTAAAGCAAGTCAGAATCAGAGCATGCACGGGGAAAAAAGAAATAATTCTGCAGGTAAGGGCAGCAAACCACCGGACTGGATCGCTGTAGGGGATTGATATTTCCATCACACTCCGAACAGGGCAGACAAGTGGTGGTTAGAGATGATAAAGCGGTACAACCTGCCTTGAGGCTGGAGAAAAGATTAAATGAGCCCTTGTGAATCTTTCTAGCCCTGTTTTTCACTGATTTATCAGAGGATTCGCAGCTGCAGTTTTCCACATTTTCAGGGTTTAAAAATACAGCTCTGCTGGCCAACACTGCAGTGGAGATAGTGGAAGAAAGTGGGAGCCCTCTTGTCTAAGCCCGGTGACAGCACACCACTTTTGGAGCAAAGCCCCTGTGAAGTCACCAGCAAGCTGTGCTCCGCTCCCCTTGGGAGCTGAGAAAGTAAAGCCCAAAAGATTTTCTCTCCAGTTTTTGTGGGACTAAAATATCAATAAAAAATATGGATGGGGCAAAATAAGAGCAGTATATCGGTTCATATTCCAGGTTGTTTAACCCTTTCCTCTCACATCATCCCTTTTCAACATCTAGGCCTCTTCAAAGTCAAGGTGAAAGAAGAAAACTCAAATTCCTGTCCTGCAAGTGCCAATGCCAAGCTGTTGACTTTTCTGAATTCATTCTGCTTTTGTAGCAGAAATGATTCACAAATTGAGATTCACATGGCCTTTCAGTCCCCTAGAAGCTATCACAAACGTGTTGGCTCGGTTCTAATTCTTTCATTTGCTATTTTTGGGGGAAGCAGCAGTGCCTCCTGCTGCCTAACAGCATGGTGGGTGACAGAGAAGGACAAAGCCAGACTCGTTGCAGATACACAGAACAAGAGGATGAGGGACAGCGGTCGCAGATGCAGCAAGGGAAATTATGGTTCAAAACAAGGAAGAAATTTTCATCATGAGGGTTGGTGGTCAAGCACAGGAAAAGGTTGCCCAGGGAACCAGTGGTATCTCCATCCCGGAGTTTCAAATCTCAATGGGATGAGGCCCTGGACAACCTCACCTAACTTTTAAGTTGGCCATATTGGGATCAGGGTGGGACTAATAAGACCCCAGAGGACTCTTCTATGATGCCAGTGGAGGTAAACCAGAAGTTTCCCAAGTGACAGCGGAATTTCCCATGCTTCTTCATACCTAGAACACACTTTTCCCTGGATTTAAGTTGGCAACAATTAGAGTGTGTCCCCAGGCTGTTCCAGCCCTACCCAGTGCCACCAAGTAGATGCCCCAGGACTTGCTGCTGGGTCTGTTCCACACCACATCCTACCCCTCAGCTGTCCTTGGCACATCTCTCTAGCTGGGCTCTGGAGTCTGGTTGATAAGGAAAAACATCTCATTCACCTGCTGCTTTCTTTCATTACAACAGAATGTAAATGAGGTACAAATACCAATATTGTCTTAAGAAAAAAAAAAAGACAAATGAACACCCTTTCTTTCATTGCTTTGCCACTGCAGCGTGGGAGAGGACAATATGTGTTAACTCCTCTCCCTCTCTCATGGTGTCCATTGGTTTTTCAGGGCCTTAATAAATGCACCAAATGTCAGCCAGAGAAGACACATCATAGCAGTGATGATGTAATCAGTATGATCTCAAAAAGCACTCTACAAAGACTGCAAAGCATTCTCCCTATCTGAAAAAGAAGTTAAAAACATCAAGAGTAGCATGTTACTCAGATCACAATAAGCACCTTAAAGCCCTGAAGGCAACCCATCCTCCCAAATCTCACATGTGGTTTTACACAGTCTTTGCGTACCAAACTGTACCACACAGTATTTGCCTTTGCTTTACTTGCTGAATGTCTGGCTGTGATCATAGGTCACCAGAAAAGGCAGAAGCCATTTTGACATTCAGAGCCAGGGTGATTTGGCAGAACAGGGCTGTTAGGAGATGAGTGTCTTGTAACCAAGCCAATTTTAGCACAGCTCTGGAAGCCCGATGCTGTTGCAACCATGACGGTATACGTAAGGAAACTGCCCTGTCTTCTTGCAACACTTTTCTGACTATTAACTAGACAATAAATTTTTAGGAGTGTCCTGTTTCTTTGCATAGAGGTCAGATATCTAAAGCCTAGAAAATGTTTAAAAACAGAATAGAATTTTCTTGGTTAAAACATTAAAGATCTGAACATACCTTTACATCCACCATTATAAAGGGATACACAAGGTTGACCGGGCTTTCATTGCTTCCATGGTGTGGGTCTCCTGATAAGCGGGGTACTTAGTCGTAGGTGGTGCTAAAAGAGCCTTTCCGGGTGCTTGCATAGGGAAAGGATGGACGAGACAATCGATCTGCTTGAATTTAAAAAGACAGATTTATGAAGAATAATTGCCTTCTAACTTGGCAGAGAATGTGTACTGCCTTTAAGGGATTCACAGCTGTGTCCTGTCCTCCTGGAGTTAACTGAGCTTAGAAAAAAACATTTGATCTATTCTTCCTTCCTTAATTCAACATAGCTGAGAATCTCCCAGGATATTTCTATTCGAATTGCAGCCGGCTTTCCATTTCAATATGTTGTCAGTGAATATCTGTCACACTGATGGCATTTTCTACATGGAAAGCATCACCAACACTTATAGTAGACAGTAGCATATACATCACCCAAATGGCTGACTGCGCAGTGTAGGAAAAGCAGGATGGATTACCTTTATCTCTGACTACAAATGCAGGTTGCCTTGAGCAACATGAGTTCTGCAGCCAGATTCCCAGATTTTGTACCATTTCTGTGCTATATTGACAGCTCTGGCATTTAGCGTCATTTAAAGCAAAGCCACAATTAAGTACAAAACAAATAGATCAGGCAGCAGAACCACTCATGTTTGTAACAAGCTTCCAAACTTCATCCATCATTTCCTGCAACTCTGTGCAAGGATGTCTGAGTCTCACCTTTTAAAAAGACAGAGTTTTTTTCTTTAAAGTTCATATTTGCACAGTACTTGAACACAGCTGGGAACCCCCTGTATAGCCTTCTTCCCAGGGAAGAGGAGGAGGCAAAGTCTCTGGCAGGAGCTCCTGAAAAGTTACCACAGAATTAAATGAGTAAAACAAAAACCATAAGCCTAAAAGAAGAGGGAAAAGTAAATTTCAGCTCATGCTTTTTTTGTTCTTTTTCTTTTCTTTTTTCTTCTGGGTACATGATGCTGCTGCAATAGGCCTGTACAGTGTTGATGGTATCAGCACTGAAACCAGCATTTATAGATATATGATGCAGCCACCACCAGAACCGGTTTGCAATCCCTCTCAGACATTACCTACCTGCCCTGACTCAGACTCTGAAGCTCGTAATTTACGTTCTTTTACTTATATGAAAAATCTGAGTAGAGTTACAGAATCATGTTCCCAAGGTAAATCATTAACACTGAGGGAAAAGGTTGTCCCAAGAAAACTATGTTTCCAGTAAAGTATGTTAAGCTCATCATTTCCCCACTGAAATTATGTCTCAAGGCTAGTTTCTTTTATGCAGGCTTTTGCAAGGCAAGAAAATGCCTGTTCTGACACACACAATGTCTGCTAGGCTATGCTAGATGCAGAGGGACCCAAATGTTACCCAAGTCCATGTTCAGACCCACGTACACCCCAACTCATCCCTTCAGTCTACAGAAAGGAAACCCCAGGCTTGGTCCCAGCCTGGGGACCGAGGCTGCAGGGGACAGGGCCACAGACCCATGCCTCATTTTAGACTCAGTCTTAGTGCAAATGAAGCAACACTCAATATGAAATTTATGTTAAAATACTGTTAATATTAAATTGTTAAAGTATATATTTCTGCTAAATCCAATATTTGAGAGTTTTGAGTCCTGACCTGTTTTAGAAGTAAGACTCTGACACATATTTTTGTGTTGATATGGTGATCAAAAAGAGCCATTTAGGCCATCTCTGCCAGAAAAGCATTGCCCTAAGGGGGTACTTTTTCAGTCTTGTTTTAAATACCCCCGCATTTCCCTGAGAGGCCATCCAAAGGTCTGCTTCATGACCTGCATACAGAATTTCTCCTGGCACTTACAGGATATGCATATGCTAAAGGCATGCAGAAGTCAAACGAGGCTTCAGGAAAAATTTCCAAATGAGTAAATTCAATTACTTGAGGTTTCCTCTTGCAAATTCATTATTATTGTCTAGCAGCTCTGCCAAAAAAGCATGGGACCATTCATATTGCAAGCCATCAAGGTAGGCAAACTCAGGATGTTAACTGGGAGCACTGGGGAGGGTCCTTTCTTTGCACTGATGTCACAACTGGTCTCAGCTCTGAGAGCTGGCAGCCCCTGGCACTGCTGCTCTTTCACAAAAGTCTCCCCAGTTGGATCCAAGAGCACTAATCTTGTATTGGAAATGTATTGTTTTTGCAAATGTTATCTCCAGCAAATATTTTGAAGGGCCTCAAGGCTGCTTCTTCAAAACTAGCCTTCATCAGTCATTCACAACTGAAACACTGCTGCTCACATCTCCCTGGCTCCGAACGGAAGAGCAAAGCACCCCCTCATACACCCCCAGACTCCTGCCTTCATGACTCATCTGCATCCCTCACTTCTTCCCCAGTCTTTCACTTCTGCTCCCAGCCAAGGTATCACACCCAGCCTGTGTTTAAGCTGTAGGACCATCACTTTCCTGTGATCAATGCCCCCTGGCTGCCCACTAACTTTAATACCTACCTGATTCATTCATTCCACCTCCATGTCAACCCTGCCCAAATTCTGACAACCCTTCACAGCTCATTCATTGCCACCAAAGATGTCTCTCCTATACAAGGCAAGCAGACCCTTAACCCAGTCAGCGAATAAGTGTGAGGATTCACCATATGGATGTGAATGGGCCATTTCAGATTTGGTATGGAAACACACAGAACTCTATTTTCTGCAGCCAGTGTTAATACAAAAGATATTAAGTTCCATATCTCCTCTCTCCTATATCTCTCTCTCCAGAAGTATCATGCATCCTGTGCTATGATGGGCTCTGCCAATCTGTCCCAGTTGTCTTTATGAAGCTTGGCAAAGCAACTCAGTCCTTGACTGATATTATATAAGATATTAGAGTGTTCTGAAACATGTCTGCCAGCATTTTGATAATAGTATTCAAATGCAATCACTAGACACTGTTCTGCTTATTGTCGTGGCCATATTCCTCAGAGGTGGGCTTGTCTCACAGCTGTGACTGAGGAGGCTTTCCACTGAAATGTCTCAACACTTTTCTGCTTCCCTCTGATGCGCAGACCTGTTTTCTCCTGTGTGTATGGTGCACCTCAGGTATCTATGCTGCTCCGCAAGCAGTCCTTAGCCAAACTGGGCTGTTTTGACCTGTGGATCCCTTCACACTAAGCTAGTGGAGCAGCGACAGCAAATTCTTCCCTTCTGTGTAGGAAGACACATTTCATTTGACATTATTTTCTAGTCCATTTGTTGGGGAAGATGCTAAAGAAATCTACTCATCACGAATTTGATGTTAGAAGGTCATACGTCCTGTTGTTTACAGACCCACCTGCCTCCCCACCATCTTCTCTTGCTTCATATCCCAGCTCCTTCCCATGCTTTTTACCCTGCTCTTATTCCTACCACCCAGATTACCTCTGTCTATCTTTACATCTGTTCCCCACGCACTAGTCTCCCTCATCTTCACCTGCTTTTCACAGCTCTGTCTTATGCATCCATATGCTTCAACTGCAAGCGTTGCATTTCTTCGCTCTTGGCTCCAATGCCCAGTTGCAAAGAAAGAGATCCAGAGACTATGCTGGGCTGGAACCTTGGGTTTGGAGATGAAATCATCCAAGAACTTACCCGCACCACTTTAGATATAAAGTATATGTGAAATAGTGCTTTTTTAAAATCTTATTTATTTTTCAGAGATTTGTGTCTTGGCCAGATTTGGATGAGAGGGAAAACTGAAAACTGATCCAGTTGCAAATCAAACCCTCCTACTGAGCTTCAATTCCTGCTCAAAAATGAGGCACTGCAATTTGGACTAAAGAGCTCCAAGATTGCTGACTTAAGGAAATTAAACTGGTTTGTGTCAGACTTTTTCCAGATTTGCTGGATCAGATTTGCTGAAGCTTGCAAAGCCACCTAACTCTGAGATAGGCAGTATAATACGTAATCCACTTGGATTCAAGCTTATTTGACAAGGCAGAAGCAACTAAAAGCAAGACTTGAGAATAGAAATTTTTTAGCAACTCTAACTCTACACAACTCTGTAACTTTAAATTCCCTTCTCCTCCAAGAGTCTGGAAGCACAGAGAAAAGGTAAGCCTTGATGAAAGATAAGTTATCTGTATGAGTCTTCATATTTAGTAACATACAAAATTAGGGACTAAACAAGCTTTATCTGCATTAAGTGCCAGAAAAATGTCATGTTGTTGGCAGTAGTCATTTTGATCCCCTCCTAAATACCCAGTTCAAACTTCTGTAAATCAAAAAATGGGATGTTGAGTTACAAGTTGAAGGAAGACCTTTCACAGTCATGTGTAATAGCTCGGGAACCTCTTGCTCAATTACCCAAAAAAGTAGGTCTCTACATTACCCTGCACCGTGCTGCAGAACGTGTCATTTCCAAGTAATTTGGGCCTGTCACAGGTGTTAATTTACCCTTAATTAGAAAGGGGTTCTCACCTCAAAGCAACGCTGACATTTGCTCTCATTTGCTGATGGCAATTATGCGTTTACCTAGTACTCAACACAGGAGAGGCCCAAGCTTTCCCCTTAGAGTGTTACAACAATATGAATCAACAATATTACTTTTCTATTAGCGGCACAGCTTTTTGCCAGCTCTTTCTTTCCATCTCCACGCTTCACAGAAGCAGGTGCCATTGCTCCTACTTCAGTAAGAGCAATACCTGCAGTCTCTGGCTCCTGTCCCATCCCGATCATAACGCTGCAAGCTGCCCTTCCCATCCCCATCCTCCTTCACACAAGTCGACCCAGATATTTGTCTTTGAACAAGAGTGGGATCTCTGTCCTCCACCTAGTGATTATCTTTGTCTCGTTTTCAGAGGAGTCTGAGACTCTAGTTTATGTAGATTTGGGGATCTACTCTACCCAGCCATCTATGGTCTTGGATTAAAAAATGACACCTCTGGCTTTGGGATCTGCTAGAAGTTGTTTCAGGTCTTCATGGAAGCCTTCCTCCTTGCAGATTGCAAGCTGCTGGACCATCCCCAAACACACTCACCAAAGCTGGCTCTGAACCCTTCTACACTGTACTGCCCCTGGGCAAGCTGGCTTCATCCCACCAACCTCATCTTCAGCCACATGAGCTTCCTCCAGTTGCCATCACAGCCTCAGCAGAGGACTCCAGCACTGCAGAGGTCCCTTTGCCACTCCACCTTCATGACTTCGTCTCTGCAGATCTCACTGTCGTACTTTGGGGTGTTGGTGTTTTCTAAGAACAAACCCCTGCAAACACTCACCTTCAAATAGCCAAGCAGCAGCAGCAGCTACCGATTGCCTCTTGCAGACCCCCACGGAGTTATAAAACTCGCACAGCGTGACGGTAATAACTGTATGGCAGATTAGCCAGACCTTCCACTGCACAAAATTTTAACACACAGAGCCGAACAGCATCTTTAGTCACTTACCACAAAGGATGACACAAACTTCAAAAAGAAAATAGAGCTGCTCTTCTCAATAACTCAGAAGAAGATATGCTCTTTCAAGACTCCATAAATATATCTTCTTCCATTATGTAAAATTAATTTTCTTATCAGACTAAGCCAAAGAATTATTAGGATGAAAGGTTGCTTAAAATGGTCTGTGTTACTGATTTTATCAGTTACTACTTACAGCTTTAAAAAGTCAATGCCATCTAATAGTGTCCATATTTTATCTGTTGAGAAATCTAATACTCTCAGAAAAGAAGCAGGATCAGACTGCATGGTCAGTCTAACTTGGAAGAGAAAATACAATTCTGAGAAATTTAATCATTCACAATAGGAGAAAGAAAATAGTGAAGCCCAGCTGATATGTTGCATATGCACATGGAAGGAGAGAAAAAACAAAATTATTGTGATGAATGGGGAGAATGCCTTACAAATGATGTGGACGCCAGCATAAAATATTCTTTGTTTCTGGAGCTGGTAATGAAAGATAAGAAGATTGCTGCAATATCACACCAATGCCATGAGTGCATTGTATTTAACATACAAATTAAAATTCTGACAACAATCCCAAGTACAGAGTGGTGTGTGTACACAGAAAGTACTAGTTTCTGAAATCGAGGAGTGCAGTGCTGAATGTCTCTTATTAACATCTCTTTCTCCCACAGTTTATGTAACGTACTACCACCTACAGCAGCATCCGGATGCCCTGAGTTGGGGTCCCGCTGTGTGAGAAGCTGCAGTTTCAGGTGACAGAGGCTGTGGCTACTCCCACTGGATACCAGCACGTGGCTGAAGGTCAGGGAGAGGCAAGCAGTGCCCCGGCAGTGGGTGTTTCCTGAAAAAGAGACCAGTAAGTCTCTTCTTCATTTAAACATACTCATAAATGCCTGGCACAAGTAAGCCTAACCAGATTAATCTAGTGGCAATGGAAATCTCTCTCCAAGGGACAATCTCAGCTCCCACTATAGGGCAATTTTGTCAGAGCTTGCTTACTCCCTCACCTTGTCCAAGGCAAGCCCATGCACACTTCCATAAACGGTATTGAGTTGCATTAAAAAGCATAAAGAGGCCTTACTACCTCCTTTCAAAAGGAATGCAACTACAACACACCAGGGCTTCACCTGTGGAAAGACAAAACCTGTTTTTGCGGGAAGTGAGCTCAGTGCTGGGCACCAAGTTGTGTTAGTTCCTGGCCCTCAGTTGCTGTTGCAGGTTGTCTTCTTTGGTGTGGACAGGGACGTCTGAAGCCTTTCTCCACCCTTGGAAAGCACTTCACCTTGTCAACACCAAGGGGCAAGGCACGTGTAATCTGGCCAGCCCTGCCCCTGGGCTGGCAGATGTCCCCTCCCTGCCACCAGCTGCACAGGCTGGGAGAACTCTGCATGGGGAGGTGTTCCTAAGCAGTCCTCCTGCCACAGCTGGCAGCAAGGATCCCATCATTTCCCCAGGTGCACTTATGCACCCTGAGACACCTGAGAGGATCCCCTTCCAGTGCCTGGCCAGGGCAGACCCCAAGGGAAGGACCTGGTGGTGCCTTATGAGCTGCTCCAAGCCACCAGGGCAGGCAGTGCCTAGGCAGGAGTCTGGTCCTTGTCTCTTATTTTACTCCATGCCATTACTTGCTGCTGCTCTACATTAAGAGACTTTTTTTTTTTTTCCTCCTCCTCATTTCATATTTTAAACAATCAGCTTTGCTGGTGTTCTGGCTGCCTGAGCTATCCCAGGGGCACTGCAACAGCTCAGAGGGCAACACTGCCAACGTGAGCCTTGTTTTGAAGCTGATAACCCCATTACAGGTATTGCTTAGACAAGTTTAGTACATGAGATTTCAGCTTCTAACACCCTCCCTTTCCAATATAGTTCTTTTCATATTTTCTTTGCTAAAAAGTTTTTTTTTTTCTTTTTAAATTTTTAATCTACTTTTTAAGACTAGCTCCATCTCCTTGATCTGGTCCATCCACAAAAATACCGCAGTCAAAAGAAATCTGCCCGATTGAGCAAGATCACTGATTTGGAGTGAGAGCATTGACTCTCAAATTCTGCCTCAAACCAGCAACTGAGATACTATCTCCTTAACCAGGCAGTCCGCTATAATTTGCTTTAAAAAGCTACATTTGATAAAAGCAAGTCAGCTGACTCCCTGAAACTTTTAAATGTCATTATCTATATATGCGTATTATGATCAAATCTCATGTGTCTTATCCAAATGCTTACTGCAGTGCTTTGTTATCCTGACTTAAATCTAGTTAGGAATGTTATTAACAATTGTTATTTTAATAGGACCTCACTCCTGAACTGCCCTTGTGATCAGAACTCCTGTTCAGAGGGTGAATTTCATGGTCGTGCCGAATTAGGCCCTACATTATCACAATTATGTGCAGAAATTACATGACCTTGTTTTGTATTTCCCTGACATAAAATTGTGTGTTTCCTATTAGTTCCTGATTTTTTGTCTGATAGCACAATGATAATTTCTTCCTGAACACCGAGTATAATGTACTCGGCAATTTCAGCCTCAGAAAAAAAGCAATTATTTTGCTTACAACGCTTTATGAATTAAGTTCGCAAAGGTCTAGACAGAGATGTCAGCTATTCTCTATACAATCTGATATTTGCATGTTAATTGAATCCTCCTCCGAGAAGGCCACCCTGTTTAGCTCATCAGAGAAGCAAGAAAGCTAATTCATACCTCAGAAGGGGTAGATGAAGAAGGGAGGCCATTACTAACATGAACAATTACTGCCTTTCTTTTATGGTAAGAGTTAGAACACACAGGTAGACATAAGCAAGACGCAATCCATGGTTGCTGTTAGTTGGCCTCAACTTGCAGTCAATAGGGCTACATGGATTTGTGCTGGGTGAGACTCGGATTGATGCCAAAAGAGTCCAGGACGAGTCTGTTAAAATTTGGAAAGTTCTCAGTGCCCAATCTCTCCCGGAGGAAGCTGCAGCATCTGATGGCTGTTTGCACATTACTACTGAGTCCCTGAAAATGAAATCTCACACAAGATCAGGGTGTCAGAGACACTGTCCAGAAAGGAATCCTCTGCTCCTTCTCAATCAGGAAATCTCCATTATCCATGCTAAGGTCTACCTGGAATAGCTGTTAAATTGCATTTAGACTTTAGCCAGAATATATTACTCAAGTCACCCAACCGTTCCCCTTGATTTTAACCTATTGCTGTAGACAGCTATAATGCAGGACTCTCTAGCTGTGATATCTTGCTTACAGACTCGGAATTAAGATTATGAGATTAGTTTGATTTCATCAAACAGGCAGAATTGTGCACTGAGCTGCCAGGTGACCGGAGGATGTGAAAATACACATAGAGTGATGGCTCTCTCCTAAAGAGCTGACTCTGACCCCTTGCAATTTTCACCAGTTTCAACAAGTTCTGCCAACTGCAGATAGAAATGAATTAATTTTAATTATACTCTGCATATTTTACTTGAACTAAAAAAATCCCATTCTTATTGCCTGGCATCCACCAGCATAGGATATTTTGCCACTTAAAAGATGGATGTCCACAGGGTACTTTCTGACTGCATTTGTACATCCGGATTGGCAATTTTTATTTTAGCTCATAATTTCCCATTTTAAAATGTGAGTTAAAGATTTGTAATTTGCTCATGACTTTTTTCTTAGGTAATTTGGGTGAAGCTGTATTTAGCTACAAATGCAGATACAAAGCACAAAAGCAACTGTTAAAAAAGCAACTGTTTTAATTGTATGCTCTTTAAATCCTTAACGAAATGTGATTGCTATTGAAAAGGTTTCTCATTTGTTAACATATACATTTTCTACGGCAAGTGAATTGAACTGGTCATAAATCTATAAGGTCCTTTAAGATATTAAAACCAGTAGAGCTGGTCTCCTCGCATCTCACTTCTGCTTCCATGTTAGTGCAGAAAAATCACACTTTGCTTTTCCTATTTCAAAACAGTTTTTCAGCTTTCAATTAACTTGTCTTTGAGCTGAGCTAGATGAACTTGCTGAAACAAAAAACCCCCTGAATTCCTGCTGAGATGAAATAGCTGTAAAACTGTCTTATTATTTTGACAAAAAACTTGTTTTAGATGCTTGTCTGGTGACTTATGAGCTTAATGCTATTTCTTTTTCAAACTTTGGAAATAAGTAATGTCATTCTTAAATATATTCCGTTTACATCAACTTAAATTCTCAGATATTATAGCAAGTTCTGGCCTTAATACACTTGTCATGATTTCCTGTCTTAAACAGATCATCTGTTTCTTTATTGTATTTTTATTTTAGCTTCATTTCCTACCGAGATATGCTTTAAATAAGTATTTTCTTTTTTTAAAAAGAAACATAATTTTCAATAATGGGAAATTAAATTCACTGTGGATAAATAAACAGAAGAACAGCTCTTGCTTTACTTCCATGATTGTGGTTTCTGAACAAGCCATTAGCACTCAAGAAAAAGATCCTGAAGTTATAACAGATGTAATGAACTGTAAAGAGCTTGAATAATGACACAAAAAATGTTGTTGATGACACAGAGTTATTTGGAACAAAAAAATCTGAAGATGACATAGGAATTTCAGAAGGACCTCACTGACAAGCAACTGGGCACCAAGCTGGTAGTTAATTTATGGTTAATGGACGGGATAGTTTTTGAAAAATTCAACACAGTAGCTATTAAAAGTAGGAACATAAAAATAAGGAGAGAAGCAAAGAACAGAAAAGAAATTGTCCTTGTGGGACTGGGACCATTCAGGGAACACCTACGTCTAGCATGTGGTGCGTGGGCAACACCACAACAGCATCAACTGGAGCTGGGAGAGACAGAGAGGGGCAATGAAGGCTCAACACACCAGTTGACTTCAGGCCAGCAGAGACAACGGATCCGAGGAACCACAGAGGGCAACAAAGTCTAAGTGGGACAGGGAGGGCAAGCAGGATGATTGTTTCTTAACCGGGCTCCGACCAGTTTTCTTTAATGCTCTCCAACTGGACAAAATGGTGAATATGCAGAAAATACCTGGTTATAAAACGTCTTAGAGTTCCTTGCAGCAGGTCACAAAAAGCTTTTGGGTGCAAAAAGTGGAGTTACACAAATCTGGAGGAGGATGGGACCCCAGTGAAGAGTATCAACGTGGAAGAAATACCACCTGTGGCTGGCTTTCAGCAGGATGGAAAGAAGGTGTGAACATGTGGCCACATGCTCACTCTGTTCCTTCACTATTCTATAACTATGAAACTTACCATATTTCTGGGAAGAGCTGGATTGTCATCTAGGTAGGATTATGCACTTGAGCAATTCCTTGCGCCTAAAACCATAAACAATAATGTGCTAATAGTTGTTAGGTAAAGCCATTCCCTAAGCACGATACCAGTATCATGCAGGTACAAGTAACATCTCCAGAATTAAACAGGAAATTCTTCTCATGGAGAAACAAGAAAGATTTAGTTTCATTTCTATTTAATATGTTTAATTCTGGTATTGCAGATTATAACTCCTATGAAGGTGCTTAAGCATTTGGAATTGCTAAATGATACCAAAAAGCAATCAGAAAACTCAATCTATTAGCCTGATTGCTACAATAGCAATAAAAGACTCATTTATCAAATAAGTCATGAAAGATTCAAGTGACTACCGCCTGACTCCATCTCACAAAACACATTTCAACATCTCTAAGGATCAGAATATAACGCTGGCACTCAGCATCCATATGGGACGTTCAGCAGTTCCCATATGGGAACGTAAGTTATTTAAATTTCCAATTTGACAGCAACTTAAAAGGAACGTAAAACAACAGAAACTCAACACTGCCTTTCACCTATCTGGGCGTTCAGAGTAAGTGAATGGGCAGAAGTGTGTGAAAAGAGAGTTAGCCATAAGAATACAACACAACAAAGTTATCACTGTTTTGCATCTTTAAATAAGAGAGCTATTTCTACACCTTACCACAGCAAGCTCTGGGACACGTGGTGCATAGGGATTCGTAGAGGAGTAAGTGCAGCTGGAGGCACAACAGGATCCTTTCAAATCTAGGACCCATTGTTTTTAAAGAATGTTATCGTCTAGTCCTGGATTGAGAAGTGTCTTCATCCACCCTCTCGGGATAATATGGCCAGCAGCAGAGCTTGCTGTCTTCAGATGCAGTGGCCAGACTGTGGAGGAGAGCTTGGAAACCTGCCAAAGCCTGTGGCTGGCTGATGGAAATGAGAAGAGGGCACGATAAGAAGACACAAGCTAAAGATGGCAAGTAGAGAGGGTAAGGGATAAAATGGAATTACTCAGTCTCTCTTTTTTTTTTCTTCTGGCTTGACATATCATTATAACATTAACAGCAATGCCAGGCTCATGTTTAGCCCTTTGTTTCACCAGTTCTCAAGCACTCTACGAAGAGAGGCAGAGCCATCTCTCCTCCAGCCGGTCTTGTGCAAGCTCATCACCCCACATCACCAGTGTATTCGGTCACGGCCCAACTTCACATCTTACTTTCTTTAGAAGTCATGCTAAGGACATCCACCAGAAGCAAAAGTAGTGTTTATCCACCATATTTCAAAAGGCAAAGGGTTCCTGATTTAAATCTCCCCGAGTGTTCCCCTCCCCACAAAACTGGTGTGTTGCTGTCATGGAGACAGACAACTGAGAGGTGATCTCTGTGCTTTGGTCTGAAATAGAAGAAGCAGTTGCCTGAAACCAATTCCAATGAACTAGACTGTCCATCATTGGAAACAGTTCAGCTGCCAATAATTTGGCAGTTGAGAGAAGGGAGACATAAAAAAAGAAAACATTTCCTCCCCCTGCTTTGACACAATCTTGCTTTCCTGGAGTTTTGAGAGTTTCTCAATAATACAAAACCTGAATCTTTCTTCCTGCAAATTTAAGCCTCTCATTTCTTATCCTGTTTCACCAAAGGCACAAAGAACTGTTTTCTCCTTTCTTCTCTGTCTCTCCCAGCAGCCCCACGCTGGGGTCACCATGAGCCTGCTCCCTCTCTCAGCCCTCCTGCAGAGGGGGGCTCTCACCCACCCTCATGTTCCCTAACTTCTCCCACACCTCAGCACCTTGGATTTACCATCACTGACTCACCTCCTACAGTTTTAGCCCATTTTTAAAAGATTATCTTGAATTCTCACCCTGCCCGCCAATGCACTCACAGATACTCCCGGTTACGTGTTCTCTGCAGATTAACAAGCTCAGACCACCTTGGTCCATCATTCAGGTAATTATCGGAGAGCACAGAGCAAAACTGCATCCAGGACGGACGCAGCAATGTCCAAAGGCAACTCGTTTCCTTTTGAAGTGAACGATTACCACCCTTCATACACTGCTATCCACTAACCTCACACCTGTGTGAGGTTCAGCCAGATCGTGTTTCCATTTCTGGTCAGACGGGGCATTCACATGTAACATCCAAAACCTTGAGGGCAGTACTTCTGATAACTGTTTCTCTCTTGAGCACATTGGCTTTTATCTAACTATAAAGAGAAAATACCTGGGAGTTTAAAAGACCATGTTGTATCTGCTGCTACCTGTCTTACCTGGTCCTGCCAGGTGCTTTCCAACAGTCTATTGTTCCACGTGTTTTCAGGTAGGAGGTGGTACTTTCAGCTGACTCATCCATGGATCTTTTCTCCCACTTTCTCTTCAATATACCTACATGCTCCTGGATTTCCAAATACCTCATCCATCTGTCATGGTCCTCACATCTCTTCGTCTTCAAAGGTGGGAGCAAGAATGAACTCTTAGCTTCAGGAGCTACCCTCTAACGTGTTCTTTTCCTATTCTGGGTTGAAACCTTCAGTTGCTGATAAGAATTTTTCTTGCGATGAAGCACAGGCAGAAAAGTAGGGAGCCCTGGGGCAGCAGGGAAGTATGAGTGAACTGGAAGTATGAGTGGCCCCCCAAGGAGGGCAGGAGAGGGACACGCGTGGCATGCCCACTCCCAAAGCAGAAGCCAAGTAGCTGAAGGACCCCTCTGAATGCTGTACCTCAGCCAAAATGAGGAGGAATCTCCCAGGCAGTCCAGGATGGAGCAGTTCAGAGCAGCCTTTTTACGAAACAGCAGAACTACAACAGCTACAGCAGCTTTGCCCAGACATCCCGAGAGAGGTCCCCCCGCCTGTGGGACGGTGCCTGGAGAACTGACCCAAACACGCAGGCAGATAACCCCAGCTCTGAAAAAACCTCTTCCAGGCTCTAAACCAAGCCAATACCTCCCTGTAATTTTTTAGTTAAGAGGAAGTGAAGTTGGATGGAAGAAACCATCAAACCAAACCCTGACCCAGACAAGGGTTACTTGTCTCTCGAGAATGCTGTGCATGTTCTACTAGTGAAAATAGATGCTGTTTACATCATCATTAAAAACTGACAACAAGCCTGTGGAGTGAAAAAACCCAAACAACAAAAATTTGAGTAGAGGCAATGCTTTTCTGAGGACCTTTTTGATTAAAATGCTGATGCTGTTGCAACAAGATCAGCGTCTTTCTTGTTGCCAGTGAAACATTCCCACCTCTGAGAGAATTTCAAACAGCTACGATCAACCCCGCCACCAGCTGTGGCTGGGAATGGATGTTTAGTAACCCATCTTCAAACCTGGCTGAAAACCAGCATGGGGTGCAGTGGGGCCAGTGGATTTGACTATTCTTCATCTTAGAGAATCGGACTCCCACTGGCAGTATATTTGATAGATTGCCAACAAAAGTGGAGTCAGTCCAGTGAATGGTGCTCTCTGCATCTCATTTGAATTCCAAAAAGCCTGCTTTTTCCCGGTAATGGCAGTCAGCAATAGCAGGGTAGCTCTGAAGTATTGAGTGATTTCAAATAACATTCACAAAATACCTTTCATTCAAAAGAATCATTATAAATAAAATTACAGGAATTTACAGTGTAGCCTATAGCACCGCATTCTTGCTTTGCTCCCCATTTTAAAGTCCCAATGAAGTTGTATAAGCAGATAGTGATCCTCAACTCTCATTTACCACTTCTGTGCCAGAATTTCACTAATAATTAATACTATTTCTGTAGCAGTGTCCTATTACACAAATTATTTCTCATGCACAGAGTAAGCTCTTTGGGGAACACACTTACTAGCTTCGGCAAATAAGTGGCAAAGGATCCACCTTTCATAAACAGAGAAGATCTAGATCCAAGTGCTTAAGTCACACTGAATCTAACCACAAATAAATAACATTCCAAGTGGAGTCAGGCTCCTAAATTTATCTCTATTGACATGGACCTACCTGACTTGGAAAAAAGAGTCTATAGCAAAGGTAGGAACTGATGCCTCTGATTTCAGTCCAAAGTCTTAAGGACTTGACAGCACAAGCCCACATTGCAAGAGGTACTTGATGCTTATTTTGTCAGAAAAGTTCACCCTTTCCTTCCTGGAGTACAAGCTTCAGAGTTAGTCCCTGAGAGAGTCATCTGAGAGTCCCATCTGCTGCTGCAGCAGCCAAACCCAGGGCTTTAACCATGGCATGGAAGCAGGAGGGACACCCAGGAGCCACCGCAGATGGACCTTCCACTTGAAAGGCAGTGCTAGAGATGAAGCCAACACAGCCTGACTTTCTAAATCACACATGGAAGCGGTTTATTATTCAGAGAATAAGGATTTGAAAAATGCCTAACTTGCTTCCACTGGAGTTATTCCTACATCCCAAGCCCAACCTAAAGAGAAGTCCTGCCACTTTGCAGGGATGGACAATAAGTAGCAACACAGAGTGGAAAAAGAGTGCAGGCACGGACAAGCTGGGGTAGGAAGCAGAGTCACCTCCAGGGAGGCACAAGGGCTGGGGAGCTTTGGGAAGGTTGTCAAGAGTTTCAGTAGGGAGCATCACAGGACCACCACCGAAGGACTCCTGAGGGACATGGGAAAAGCCATTGAAGCTGTTGCCAGGACTGGCAGTGCTTTATTGGGAGCACTGAACATATGAATAGCACTGTTTGTATGAATAGAGGTGCCCAGCATTTAATTGTATTGGGAAGAACTGAGGTAGAATCTGTGCAATTTTCATTAATTTAAGGATCATCAGTCTCTCATTATACAAATGCATATGGTATTAAACCATTCACTGTGAATAAAACTGTTTCATCCAAATTAAAAGAAAAAATAATCCTGAAAACTTTCCATAGTTATCTATATGGGAACTTGCCTATTTTATGATCCAGGCTTTATTTTGGCAAATGCTGAATTCAACAGTTATGCTGATGTAGGAACCATAACCAGCTTAATCTTCCTGTCAGTCCGGGGATCTTTGATAGAGCATATCTACATTAAAAAGACTGTTATTATATTTTGCCTCTTGACTTAATTAAAGTCTCTTTTATGAGATGCTGTATTTGTAACTACTTTTCCCTTCCTAAAATGAGCCATCTTGTCTGGTACAGTAATTATAACAACATCATTGAATCTGTATTCACAGCCTGTTTTTAAAATAGTTCCCATTTCTGAGTAAAGACTAAAGATGTTTGTGGGTAGAAATGATAATAAGATGGGTTTCTCTGGCTACGTTCAGCCAGAAACACATGGAACACACAGCACACCCCTTAACAGGAACACAGTTTTAAGCCACCAAGGATGACATCCTCAAACTTTGCATTAGAAGGACATTGCCCTCAGCCCTGTCAAGTTGCCACCGTCCCAAGAAGCACAACAGGATACAACCAACTGCTTTTTTTCCAGCTGGCAGTTATAGTTAAAATCAGTCAATTCAAGCTAGGAACAAGACTGAGCTGCCTTGGTGGGACCCTCCAGAGCCAAGCGCTGGTTCCAACTCTGCAGCTGACTGATAGCACCACCACAAGTGACTCACTTTGTCTCCTTGTGCAAGAGTTTCCTCTCCAGTATTTGCCTCACATTTCATTACATGAGGAAACTGAAGCCAGCCGATCATCTTTTGAGTAGTGACTACAAAGTCACTGGCACAAACTAGAACTGAACTCCATCAGCAGTTTTTTCTAGGTAAGTCTGGATGACAAAGAATGGCAATGCTCTAAAAAGTGCACAACTGTTACACCCTGACTAGCTGTCCTCACTTTGATAGCATGGCCAACAATTTGCAACTCCTGTTTCTTCATAGGACTTCTTTGTTCAGTCTACTCTTCAGCTGCTGTTGTTACTTTCCCAGGAGCAGGAGGACAAGGACATCAGTTCCTAGCTTTTGTAACTCACTATCAGGAATACAGGGCAGAAGGGATCATTGGGCTTATCATCTTCAGCTCCGGCAATTGCAGGCAGCTGTACTGTGCCATAAGTGTTTATCCTAGACCTGTCAGTGGGACTTCTAGTCCCTCTTTATCCTGACTCCCTGTCAGCTGCTCACACTGCGGGCCAAGAAAGCTTTACCTATGATTAAAAAAGAGAACTTCGGGTACAAAAAGTGATAAGCCATAGAAAATATAGTAAAACCAGAAAAAAAGTAAGAAAAGAAAACTTGGTGGCTGTGCCTGACATCGCAGCATAACAGCAAACTCATTAGGAAAAAATTCAGAGCAGGCAGAGGATACTTTTTCATAGCAGCTTTCTTCTGATTTTAGCAACTGGAAATCCTTGTTAATCCTTGAAACTGGAATCCTGCTCTCTAGAGCTCACATATTTCTGTCCACTCTCCTCTTTTGCATCCATCTTACCATCATTAATGGCTGATCATTACCATCATGCCAAAATCTAGTCCAGGCCTTTTCTGTTCTCCATGGCGAAGGACTTGGTTGATAAATAACAATGTGTATACATACATATATATATATATATATATATATAAGTTTAACTCACTCCTCTCTTTCTTGTTGCCGTTGCCCCCAGCCTCTTCCCTTCTGCTGGCTACTTTAATAACCAAAGCTTTGTTTCACACAAGAAACAGAAGACAAATGAAGATGCAATGACACCACAGCAATCACAAGGGATTAATTATCTGGGATTCAGAGACCTGTTCCTAACAGATGACTCATGCTAAGAGCTCCAGAGAAAGGATGGAAAAGCTCAAGTCCTTGGTGATCTAGGATGCTGGGAGATTTATTGCTTACAGAATGTTTAGCAATAAATTTTTACCATGCATATATGAAATGATATTCATAACATAGTAACCTCCCATCCCATGGACAGACCTAACCCACCACATGCCATTTCAGCAAACAATAGATCCAATCTTTGCCCTCTTTCCCATCCCCTCTCTTTGCAAACTGTAAAAATTATGATTTTTGCAAAGACTCTTTTAATCCAAGTTACTTACAGAAGAAAAACAGACACCCCGAGTGCAAAGTCCTGTGGGACTGTGCCTGAAGGAAGACAAGAAATCTGCTGTTTTGGTGGGTTTGGTTTTTTTTATTTGACATAGCTGTGTTACCACCCTGTATCCCCACTCTCGATCGTCCCAGTCAGTTGCTATCCGTGTTAATCACTTTGCAGTAACCAGCTACTGGGGGAGCTGAGTGTCTCTGCCTGCGCTGAGAGCTGCTGCTGTTGCATCCTTCATGCTGTATATCGCATCTGACTCTCTTCATCACTGACATACTTTGGGAAGAATTTCCATTAAAAACAAAACAAAAGGAAAAAACAAACAAACAAACAGAAACCCTTGACTTTGTAATAGAGATGAACTAAAATTAGAACTTTAAAATTCAAGCTTTGTTAGCTCTTGCTAGTGAGAAAACATCCAAACTAAATTCCTGAAATGTATAGGAAAAGATGAGGCTGTTTTCTGGCACCATTTGAAGTAACAGTAATGCAAGAGCTACTGATTGGTAAGATTTCTGCATTGTCAAAAACTCAGCCTAAACGCCAAATATCTCAGTTTTTACAGAAAGCCTGTAACAATAGAGCTTGAATTCCTGCCAAATATTCTGGGGAAATTTTATGGATTGGAAATTGAGGGATAGAAACCAATTAATTTGCCCAAGCTTAAAAAAAGCCTATGACAGAGCCAAGAACTGATTTGAGATTGGAGTCTCAACATGCTGCCTAATTGCAGCCCTATCTTTCCCCCTCAGGCCCCGGCTTTCTATAGCTTTCTGCTATTTCCTCACTAACCCATCTCTAAGATGCTTTTCTTCCCTCATTCCCATCAGATAATTTATGATGCTTTCAAATTTTTACTGCTAGAAGTCAGGGAACACCATCCCTGGACCTCACAAATTTAGTCCCTGAATTTGTTTCAGGAATAATAATAACAGGGTGTTGTATGCATTTGCAGAACTAAGATATTTCTGCCATCTATTTCTTTGAAGCTTTTATTGCTCTTTCCCTCAGAGTTTATTCACTGTGGCAGCAAAGGAAGAAAATGCTTTCCTTCTTATTTGACTTCATATAAGAAAGCGAGAAACCAAACAATTACAATAAAGCAAGTAGACCCTGAGATAAACTGGTCAAACTACATCTCCACCTACAGTCTAACAAATACAGGGACTAATTAAATCAGCCTTGGTTTTCTAAGCCTATTCTGTGCCTCTGAAAATGCTTCATTTTTTATGAAGGTAGAAAAGAAAATGGAAAATGAAAAGAACAGGAAAACTTGTCCCTACAGTAAACTTGAACTCCTTCTAACAACAACAAAAAATAATACTTATAGCTTTTATGTCCTCTTCTCATTTGCACAAAAGCAAAATTTTGGGGTTAAGAGAGGTTAAAGATTCTGCAATCGTGCCTCAAAATTGTCCAGCTGTAAAAATGTTAGAGAATGGTGATTTTCCTTTAAAATTGAAGTGACAGTTTGTGAAGAGTAGGGATTTATTCCTCACAAGTACTTTAAAGATACAAAAGGATTCTAAGCTTCTTTCCAATGACCCTGCTTTAAAAATCAATATTTGAAGTATTTGGTTTTTTTCTACAGAACTTGTATCAGCAACATTTTTGAGTTTCCAGTGATGGTTTCTTATCACCCAAAACTTCATTTGCTGAGCTTTGGCCTAGTTCTCCAAAGAGTATATGGTGGAAGCCCTGTGGTTTCTCCAAAAAGTTTGTATTTGCAGAGCAGAGAGCATTTTGTTCCCATCTTGTTTGAGTGTGGATGACAGACTGTGGTCTTTGTAAATGTGGGAATAGTTGTTCATCCAGGTTTACACTTTATTAAATTATTGTTCAGAGGCAATTCCAATGGGCACATGTAAATGAAGTGCAACAAGGTCTTACACAGTCCAAGTCCTTCATTTCTTGCTATTGAACACTATTAAATTGCATAGGAGAGGAGGGTTATGTGAAGGGATTTGCTATTAAAGCTGCAGCTGTGCTGATAGGGAAAACTTGAGGTCCAAGCTCTCTGCAATGCAAAATTCTGCCTCTAAGACAAATGCAGAACAACAGCAGGAGCTCCTGGTTTCTGCATCAAAGGTTGCCTCGTGTCTGGTTTTGCCTTCAAGCCCTTCCCTTTCAGTGTTTGCCTTGGGACCTGCTTCTGAAGCGTGGCCAGCAGCAATGTCCTTGCTCTGGATACCGACAGCACTGCATTTCTCTCTGCTGGGCAGAAGCAAAAACCAACCAGAGCAAGAGACAGACAAACCTCAGGCTGCTTCCTGAAGGGCTGTGCCTCAGGGGACACGGGACGCACATACAACAGGAGGCAAGAGCCACGGTTCTAATGTAGATTGCAAAATGATAACTAAATGAAGGAAGAACAGCTTTGTTGTCATGGGTTGATTGAGGATGCAATAAAGAGATTGACATTATTTGGAAAAGTCAGTGTAGACAAATCTTTTTTTTACAGATTAAAAAAAAACAAACACATCTTTAGAAGGGACGCCCAGTTGCAAAGCAACTTATTCAGGTAACTAAGAGCACACGTTGGGTGAAGAGCTCTAGGGTGAAGCCAGAATACTGAGATGAAGAAAAAAAGAGACAAACAGAAGTGTGAACTCTGTAAAACGGCTACTTGTCTATATATGTAATTTCAGGGGCATGGCAGAGAAGGTATATTTGACAAATGAGAAGTAAACAAACCTTGTGCAGAAAGGTAGTTGGGTATAGTGTGGGAAAGGTCTCGCATAAACCTACATTGTCACAGAAGGTGCAATTTGCTGAATTCAACATAGGTAATATTAAAGACATTTTCTGATGTAAGAGAGTGAACTAGTTTTCCAAAAACTGTGAGCTACACCCACAAACAACTGTTGACGTTAAAAAAAGCATTGTGCACACAAAATGCCATTCTGCGAAAGCCTGAAGATTTCCATTCCAGTGTTTCAGAGGATTTAACAAAAGGAAAATGAGTTTAAAAAAAAAAAAAAAAAAAAAAAGCAGCAGCACATTTTAGGCCAAAACTTTTGATCCAGTTCTTCTCTAAGCACACTTAAATTGGTTGTCTTCATCAGTTCCTCAAGTTTAGGCTGGTTACAAAAAAATCTCAGGATTTCAACAGAAAATAAGTTACAAGAACTTCAGTGTAAATAAGAAAGAGTTTATATTACCCTAATAAATACGCAGTTACTAGATTCAAGTGACATGGAGGGAAGAAAAGATCAATGCTTAAAAAAGTTGTTTTAAAAAGAAAAGAAAATTCTCCAACAACTCCAAATAGTTAAGGAAGAAAACGTATTCATTTTCTGCAAAAACTATTTTCAGCCTGCAGTTACTGAATCAGAACGTAAATATCCTGGAATTATCTTTAATTAGCTCAGCATTATTGGGCCTTTACCAGAATACTAACTGCTCACCCCTCAGCCACATCTCCACATAGATATACAGAAGATTTTTCATCTTCTTTGATGCAATCTTGCAACTAAGGAGGGTTGAAATGGCTGGCATTTCAGTGCTGCCAGCTTGGATCATCACCAGGCTGCGACACCATCCCAGTGTAGAAAAAAGGAACATTTCTAACAGAACTGCACTGTCAAAATTAGAACAAGGGTCACTTCAAGCCATGAACTGGGTTGGCGTGACTTCCTATTATCATTTTAATTATTATTCTGCATCTCTTTTCCATATTTCCCAGGCTTCAGTTGCTCTGTTCTTTAAGAACAGTGATTGATTTCAAAAGGAGCTCAGATGACCACTGTAAGCTTTCCAATACAGGAATGTCAACTTAGATTTATACAGGAATGCCAACTTATATTAGGTGCAGTCCATTTAAGGGCTGAAATTCTGCTGAAGATGTCAAAAAGAGGAGCTCTACTGAACAGGATGTGGTCCCAGAAGGGTTCAGTAACTACTTGGAAAGAGATATTCAGCAAAAGTAATGGAGTAAATCCAAAATGTGGCATTCCTCATGGGGATTTTGTCTGGTTTTTGTTTCCCTTTCTTCCCCACCCCCATTATTAAATGGCTCAGTGAAGACCTTACACAGGTTTTCAGAACGTACTTTCATGCACACCCAGTAGTGTCTGGTCCACTGAACTGACAACCTGCATCTTCAATAGCTCGTCATCATGTTGTTGCTCAGCTCAGTGACCCAGCAGCTGGTTAGGAGTTCAAGGGACACCCTTAGTGAGCAGAGCAAGTCAAGATGCTTTGGGATGTATTGTGCTTGGCACGGAGAAATAACGTAGGACCTTGGGTGCAAAAGTTGCTCTGTAATGCTGCAGCATGCTGCCTCATACAATATGATAACTTGGACACTGGAACACCATTTACTACAAAGATATATTGAACAAACATGCAAGTTGAGCTCAAATTTACAGAAACCCTGTTCATTCTGGCCAACTTTTACCTGGTGTCCCTCAATAAACTGTGAGAAAAGTCCCCAGGTTCCCAGCGAAGGACATAAGTATGTCTACATCCATGTAGAATGTGTGTACTAGGAATAAAGCGTCCTTGTCCCTGAGGCAAATCACTCCCTTGCTCAGCTCAGTGCAGCCGTTCTCTGCTGCTGTGCATCTTTGTGCTATAGCAAAGCTGTGTGCTGTGGTGAAACGCCACGATGGCAAACCACCATGCCCGTGACAGCTGGTTCACCACAAACCAGTGCAGATTGAGAGGTGGGTCTAAGACGAACACTTAAAAACACCAGAAGAATCTCAACTCTCTAAAGTTATGTTTTACATGCAAAATAATCTTTTTATGTAGAGAATGTCAACTCTTCCAGATAAGATGTAAGCAGACCTCTTCCTGGCGATCCACGGCCTCGCAAGGCAGATCCCAGCCTCTGAGCTAACCTTCACACAGTTCAACGAGGCTCCTATTTTGCAGTGAGCCCTGTGCAGTCCCTCTGAGCCTTGAGGAAAAGTCTGTCTTTCCCTCTTCTCTGAATCCAGCTGAGAACACCTTTTTCTCAGGAGTTTTCTGGTCTCTTTGCCCGCTGCCTGGCTTTCTGGGAGGCTGTGTTGAAAACGTGCCTTCCCTGGGTGCAGGCATGCAAGTCTCTTTTCCAAAACAGGGTCCCCACCTCACCTAGGATCAGCAGACAGAACAAGGCAACCAGGGGAGCATCTTCCTCCCTGGTGCCTGTCCATGCCCTGCTGAGAGGACAGAACATGCAAAGATGCCAAGTAGACAGCTGCCTCATGTCCCCCTGCCTGCGGCCAAGCTCTCGGGAACATCGAGCTGTCCCCTGCAGCTCTCCCTTCCTGCCATTTAACGGCGAATACACTTTTTAGACATGTTTCTATGGGAACGAGGCTTACCGCAGCCACACTGTCTCCTTGTCTCCTCCTAATAACTTCTGAACCCTTTGGCTCATCCCAGCCAGAAGTTGACAGAAGAAGAAGAACAAAACTCAGAGATAATCAAGTTCTTCAAGCTTCATGAGCACAGGGGTTGGGTGAGTAATGGGGAGAGAAAGGATACTGTAAGTGCCTTGACAAATGGAAAAGCTGTAGCCCAAGCTCACACATTAACGGCAGCTACATGAGCCATTTTATGAGGTCCCCCTGTTCCCTAGGAAGAAGACATCCACTGGGCCAGTGGTTGACTGGCAGAAAAATCCACTGGAAACCAGGCCTCATCAGTACTTGTGCACACAAATTTGCTTGTTCTTTCTTCCCTTCCAAAAGGTAAAAATATAAATAGCACATGATTCTGGAAATCCTGAGGGATGAAAGATCAGGCTGGTTATCTTCATTTGCTGCTGCTGGACAGGGTTTCTCCTCTGCTTTTAATCCCTTCTTTTCCTCGAGATTTTTATTTGAATTTTGGAATTCAGTTTTCTATATCAATATAAACATTTTCAAGCAAGCTTGCATACATGCAGCCTTTCTTTTGCTCTAGTCGTATTACCAGAAAGTTAAAACTGGGAACATCTGGATAAAAATCTGTATGTTGTTCTTGTTCCCGTGTTGTAATACTGACTCCAGCTGAGTTGGGAGTTTTACCATAGACTATAATGGGGTCAGAATTGTAGTTATGCTGCATGAGATTCATCAGCGTTCACAGTTACTGCTTTGGAAATTGCAGAATTTAATCCCAAATGAAATAAGTGTAGTTACAAGCTGCTACAGAAATAAGTTTGACTTCACACAAAGGTTTCTAATTTTACCAGCAAATAAGATCTTATTTTCAGGTGGGTGACCCATGTCATAAAGCAAATAGAAGGTAATAGTGAAGGGTTTTTTTAAACTGCATTGTTCACCTGGAGATGCTAGGAAGGTATAAGGACAGGGCATAAGTGGTGTTTTCCCCTATGGCAAGTTCTCAGCTGAAAGAACAACTGGAGCGTAATTGAGCAAAGGCATAAAAGCTGTGCTAGGACCACTGCATACACTAAATTACTGACAGGCAGAGTATTTAAAATGGAGGATCCTTTCTACGTTAGGAAAGGAGGTTACCAGCTTGCCAAGTGAAAAAAATTGAGGCTTGACCCTACTGTGGACTCCTCTTGGGAGCATCCAGAGCAGCAGACCCCCAGAGGTGCTCTGAACCACAGAAACTGCAGCAGGGGCTGGCTGGCAGCCTCAGGCATAAAGATTTGCCTTTGGCTAGCAAGAGCCAAAACTGACGGCTTACATTTGGCAGTGGTTCACTTTCTGATTTTTGATTGCTATTTGCACCTAGTGAGGTTCTATATCAAGAGGCTGCTGCCGAAGCCGCAGGTATGGTGCTCAGAGCAGCCTTAGCAAGAGCCTTTCCCAGCCCGTGTGCCACCATTCATGTTCCTCCCCTCCCTTGTGTCATGATTCTTTCCTGTCCTTCGCTCTCCCACATAGCCATGTTAACTCTGGTTGTATATCTTGCTGAACAGTGGCATCCCAGTCAGGGCAGGCTTTTATTCTTGCTTGTTGACAGCGACGGTAACAGTTTAGCGGGGATACACACCATGCACAACAAAAGCAAAGACCCCCAAAGTGTTCCCCTGCATTTAATCACAGAAGACAAAACCCAGTCTTCCCTCATGAATTTTGCTATAACATTATTACAGCGGTTTACAAATGTTAGTCTCCTCCTGGCATCCTCTTTTCCCACAGAGTTTAGATATAGATGATTCATTCTTAAGCAATCAGCACAACATGCAACCGAATATATGAAATGTGATATTATTTTTTTTTTTTACCCTTGGATTTACTCATTTCTACAATATTAACAGAGAGGAATGTCTTACAATAGTCCCAGATCTGCTTTTCCTTAGTAGCTCATTTAAATTGTCTCTTGGGTACCCTAACCTACTTTCTGAGCTGCCTTTCCTAGTAGCACGCTTGCTTTGCAAGTTTTCCTTTATAAAAAGGTTGAGTAGTTTGCTTTCAGCTACTTTGGCTTTTGCTATCTCCTTAAATACTACTACACTCGTTGAAATACACAATCTGTATCCTGCCTTATGTTACAACCCAAGTAAGAGGAGCAGTATGCTGATCCAGAAATACAGGCATCTTAGAGTGCAAAACTATCATTAAAGGGAGAGGAACTCCGTTCTCCTTCAGGAGCATAGCAATGTCTTCTACTTCATAAATTTCCACAATGTTTCCACTGAAGGAGAAATAAAGTAGTACATTTTGACCTGAGATTATGAAAGAATTTTTAGATTATTTTTACTTGCAAAATGGATGGAAACATTTAAATAGTTCCAGTACAGAAACAACTGTCTCGTGGCAATAAAGTGTTTTGCTGGGCTGGTTGTTTCCCCTAGACTTTCATGACCTGCTGCCCAAGTAATTGTTCTGTTTACCCCCTAATTCATAAAGCTTCAGTTTATTACACTCTCATCTTTCCCCTCAACTCTCTTCTGCCCAGATCTTTCACCTTTGGCAGCTACATGCTTTGCTTTCTCTGGAAAACAAAATGTTGCATAGCTATTGAAAAGAATCAGGTAGAAAAGGTTTCTTATGAGCCAGATTATCAGCAAATTGTTAATTCTGCAACATATGAAATAAATAGAAAGCCTCTTTAGTTAAGTTTAGTTGTTTAGCTGCTTTACTCAACCAAATCACCCCACTGCAGGAATGAGACTTAGTGTTGAGTAGCAAATGACACAAAACCATAGCCTTTTTATCAACTGTACTTCAGCAACTTGTACATTAAGGATACCACCAACAGTAGAGTTTGTACAGGGTCTTGCACTCTACACAGAGTGCAGGAATTCATAAACAGTTAACAAACCAAGGCCAAGATTTGCCTTGCCCAAATTAAACTAGGTAACTAAAACAAGGTTATTGACAGGCAGCTAAGATTTACCATTGAGGGTCCACCCATTGTTTGAAAGGTGTTGCCAAGGTTGGGAACCTGAAGCAAATACAGCATTTCAGTGAGTTGGCACAAATGTGGGTGTGAGCCCTCTCTGCAACTGCAGGCACAGAAAAAAGTAGGATTTAGGGTGAAGATCAAGTAGAAAAGGATAGGAAGGAGAGAGGGGACATCTCACCCAGGACCGTACTGGGAGGTGAACAGTGTGATGGGCTGGGAGGCAACCACATCTCAGACAGCAGACATGAGCCCTCTCCTGTCCCAGGGGCACGCTAAATTTGGATCCTGTGGGGAGCAGAAATGTTAAGCATTTCAGGAACTATAGGGTAATCCGTTATTTCATGAGTTCAACTAGCTGGTTGGAATGGCACAGCACTTAGATCTGTGGCATCATCTACAGTCAGAGCTTACCAGCACCGGCACAAAATAAATACCACATGTTTGGAGGTGTAATATATTTCTCAGTCGAGAAGGATTTCAGGATTTACAGAGAAAAAATGTCAGTTAACTCAGTGAGAGTGTTTTCTTGTCCAGAATTTAGTGAAAGTGAACTAGGAACCTCAGGACTTGAGGTATCAGTTTTTAAGTGATCACGGACACAGAAGGCCACGGGGATGTCTCTCCACTTCTGACTCTCACTGCAGAGAGGATCCAAGAACAGGGAATTCTGTGCTGTAATGGGGAAAAAGTTGGTTTTTAAACTGTGCCAGCTCCTCCAGATCTTGTGTGAAGCCACTCCTTGGCTCAAGGACCAGATACGGCTCTCAGCTGCCTGTCTCACAGTGAAGCTGTGTATTTTGGCACAGACACACCAGATCTGCACCTGCTGGCAATTCCTTACTGCAATGCACCCTCACAGAGCTCTTCCAAGGCCTTGTCTGAGGAGGTTTCAACATCAGGACTGGGGGAGCATCTGATTTCTCCATTTCTGCAGCTCCGTGGTCTAAGACCCAGAGGACCTCCTCCCAGGAGCTGGCAACTAACCTACCCCAGCCCCTCAGTTTGAACTAGACCTGCAAGAAATCCCACCTCCCCTCTGACTGTTTTATCTCCAAGTAAATGACAGTATGATTTCCTTGCCCTGGGTCTGGCCAACTCACGGTTTTCAGCAGCTCCGAAAAGCCCATTCTCTCACTGTAGCCTCTCTCAATCCCTTGAGGTTTCACCTAAACTTTGCATTTAGCAGCTACCTAAGCAATTTTTCCTTTACTGTCATCTGTAAGGAGATCTCACTTCAAATCTGCCAGCCAGAGTATTAAGGAAGCAGGACATACCTTAGAAATGAGCACCAAAGAGAGTAAATCCAGTGCTGTCTTTGAGAAAATGAGAGTAGTTGGGAAGGATGGACAAGTGTTCATGCACTGAGGGAAAGGTAACCCAAGGAGGAGGCAGCAGGACATCCAAATCTCCAGAGATTACTTTAAGAAAGAGAGATGACTGGCCAGCCAGGCAATGCAAGCTGTGCTTTGGTGGGGCATGTATGTAGCCTGGTCCAGGGGGAGAGTTCACAAGTCTCTCTCAAACACCTTTACAGCTCTGATGAGTTACGGTTCATCCTCCAGATTCATGATAAACAGAGATGGGCGTGAATACTGACAGCTAACATGGGGAGTCAATACCAGGCACCCAGCCTTTCACTCATCTCCATCTGCATCTTGAAGTAATACGTTGCTTGTTTTTTCAGACTGCCTCAGCCAGCAGGCAGAGATGGATGCTCCTTCCCTCACGGCAGAAGGGTCTCCCTTTGTTGGCGAGCAACTAAATTCATTCCCTCTAACTTTGGGTTTAATCTCTAACACTCTGACTGGAAGCTTACTCTGACACTTAAACAAATTTAAAAATCACATCAAGCTCTTTAAAAATATCCAGGCCTTCATTATCATGAAGTGGAGAGTTAATCAAAGGATGTTTTACATTTTCCAGGGAAGGAACCTCTGAAGCATTTCCACTTAGCTTGCTGGAATTTAAGGAGCAAGCTAATTAATTTGTGGCCTGTGGAAGAATTCAAGGGCTTACTGTAAATTCTTAAAGACCTTTTAAAATGATTTAAATATTACAAAAAGTACTGAGGCACCACCCCTGGAGACTGAAGATGTCTTCGTTTCTATGGAGGGGGTCAAGCTGCCATATGTTTCTCAGCATCACCAAACCAGCATTCCTCAGACCAGCTAACCCGGGGTGGGAAGTCAAGTGTTCATCCTATGCTGGTTCATGATTAAACACACACTTAACGCATCCCTTCTCACACACACATATTTGTCTTGAGGCTCAGCAAACTTCAGTAGAAGACAAACTTTGGACTTAACTGCTATGCTGAATTAGGTCCTTGTACTTGGCTTCTCTGTGGAGAAGAGTAAATGTCAGCAGTTACAGCTGTGATTCTCTGCCTCTTAAATTGGCATGAGACCAGAATTAAACCAGAATGTCATCTGCAAGAAGTGGTAGAAACGTAACAAAAACTTTAGCGCTTATCTTCAGAAGAGATGTTGCTGCTCAGCTGCCACTGAGCAGTGGTTAAAGTCACTGTAAAGGCTGTAAGTGTGAGATTTGAGAAGTCATGATGGCTTTACTGTGTTTGAGTCTATTGCACCATAGCTCATTTTTCTCCTCATCTGAGCTGGTGTTTCCCCTTGCCAGCCATTGAACTCCAGACACTTCAGGCCCCTGTTCTTGGAGGGCTTCATCAGAGTGCTCCTGAAAATGTCTGGCTCTTCTAATCAAATCAAAGGATGTCTCTTCACTCTTTAGCAAAAGTAAGCAAAGAGAAGTAAGTGTAATACAGTAAAAATTAAGCAACTTTCTACTGAATCTGTGATTTGACTTCGAAATCCTCCTCCATCTTTCACACCCTGCTAACCAGCTTCCTTGGAATCCATATGGGAGAACCTTAATTTTTCCTCTACTCGAAGCTCTAATTAGGGACTGGTAAACTGCTCATTCCTTGTGCACCGTTCCTAAACTTGTCTCCCCTAGACACCTGGTTATACTATAGGAGATCTGCATTTCCTTCAAGCCTGGACTCCAGGAAGGAGGTGTGCACTCCCTGCAGGTGTCCTAATCTCTACTGAGAGCAGCAGACCTATTTTTTTCTTCTCCTAGAGTCTATCGCTTGGAAAAGCAGCTAAGACAGCTTTAGCAAGAATAATTATAAGACTTTTCAAGTCTTTCCTCCCCCATCTCTGGAGAGGAAACATGGGAATTGAACACCCAGTTCCCACAGACAATCTCTAAAATGCAGGAACCTAAAAGCTCCTTAAAGTGCTCAGTAAGCACTTTAGTGCACATGGTGCTCTATTTCTAGCCTTGCATGCAGCGTTTTATTGCCAGCCGGTGCACATTATATGCAACATTGAATACAGGGAGGAACAACAAGGTGATTTTGTGAGAGAAAGGCTGGCAGCAGAACTTCTGGCTGCTGCTGCACTTCAGAGCCTTGGATCAAGAGCTCTGAGCTCACTTACTTGCATGAGCAAACCTGAACCACACTGAATTATTTATTCTATCTCCTTCACTTCACTCCAGTACTGACTCTAAGGGGCATCTTACATGCCATGAACTTGGTATTGTTTCAACATATCATATGTGAAGGAGTCAGAAGAATATTATTTGTCCTGATAATACGGTTTGCGTAAGAAAACTCCGGTGTGGCTTCAAAGGGAAAGGAACTACTCTGAGATATCACTTCATTAAATCTTTGTATTTACTTAAGGGAGAATTGTATAGTAGGTAGATAGAAAAACAGGCACTGGGTGGAGATGAGGGCTAGAAATGGAAGAATCTACAGCAAAGAAGTGAAATCTAGAAAATACACAACAAGAAGGCATATTTTTGGAAAGATTTCCATATAATCTAAATCCATTCCCTCCACTCCATGTTGACAGGACATTCTGTACTAGCACATTGGTTCAGGCTAGAGCATCACTGCTGTTTGCCAGACCAACCAGTGAGCTAACATCCCAGCACCTCTGCACGAGGCAGAAAAGCCAGTGGGTAAACTCCAGTGGCAGAAACATATTGCAGCCCTTCTCCTGACTCACCAACACAGCTGACAAGACAGGTTAGCAGAACATTTGACATTTGCTCCTGCTTATTAAAGACCCACTTGAGAATTTTAAAGAGCACAAAGACCTCGGCATCAGACAGAAACCATTGTACAGGTGCACATCATGATCACAAAAGAGGAATAGCTCTTCAGAGGGACAATACCAGTAAGAGGACTGGCTTGAATAAATGTCTATCACAGAACATCCATGTTTACCCCTTGCCCTGAGCATTATTAGAGAGCTACAAAGAAAATAATTCAGACTGCTCCTGTCCTTGGCTACTCCTAGGTTTCCCTACTGCAAGATCACTCACTGAACAGCATCAGGTCTCTTGCACAGAGTGCAAGAGGGGTTTTAGGGTCTGTTGGAGGTTCCTGTCCCACATAGTGGGTGTTGGGCTAGCCAGAGCCAGGACCCACTGAGATCTGTGAGCTGACCCAGTCCCACCATCACTACACCATCTGTGCAGACTGGGGAAATATCAGTCTCTGGGTAGCTCTAGCCCATTTTGCCTGCTAACGCATACGGGTGCCAACATGTGCAAACAGTGCCCTTGGAAATGCAGCAGTCATGCCCTGGCACCAGAAAGCAAAGCCTGACCCCACACCCAAAGGTGCCAGCTGTGATCTCCAGCTCAGCTCAGGTGCATCCTGGCATCTCTACTGCCCCACAGGCTGGAGCACCGAGCTCCAGTGGCTCACATCAAGGGCAATTAGACCTACCTCAGCCCAGCTACTAAAGGTATTTTTATGCAGCTGTTCAGTAAAACGTACATTTTTGCATCAGTAAAATGTAATTGTGGCAGTGTTTCTTACTGTTTTATAGAAAGGACCCTGTCCTTCAAAGGACAAATTCAAATTAATTTGAATTATTCCTTTAATGGTTCAAAGGTTCAGCTGAGTAACCCTCTGCAGCAGTGGGGACCTTCATGAAGAGGGGCTAGGGCAGAGGCGGGGAGAGCTAGACCCCTGCAGCTGAGAGCTGAATGAGGGCTTGGACTTCCTATCCCTCTCCTTGCCCAAAATCTTAAATGGATCATTCACTAGTAACATTGTTATGTCTCTAGGGTGGAAATGAGGAACGCCTCTTAAAATTAAAAGCCAAACCATTACTCTTAACAGTGTGCGTTTTTACTGCCATGTATGCTTTTCTACCGTCATAAAATATGCAGTTATATTATATATAATTATCCAAAGCATCAATTTATTATTTAAAATGGCATTTAGTATATTTAATCAGTGCTTAAGCTCTTTAAAGGGATAATTCAAATTAATTTGACACTCAGCAATTGCAGAATCAATATTTAGCAGGTTTATATAATCTGTCCAAGTCTGTTAACACACACACACAAAGGTCTCTCCATTGTTGAATTTCAAGCAGAAATGAAAGCAGCAACTTCTATTAGTTCTAAGAAGTGGAGACAGCCAGGAGCTGAAGATAAAAATATCAAACCACTTCTAACCCAAAGATTCCTGAAACATCTGAACACTGTTGAAATGAAAATGTGAAGTCAGTATTTGAGAGCTAATATAGGCCTCATTAAATGAATATTTTTCCAATATCTTTGATTCAACTTAATTTTCATGTCAAATTCCAGCACATACGATCAGGTTTTTTTTTCTAAATTTACATGGTAACAGGAATGCACTCAGGATATTGTGAAAAAGCTAATAGCACTCAGTAATAAAGTATCTGTCCATCATCCCTATTGTTTTGTACGTGCTTAGGGAAGGAAGAAAATCTTTGAAGAACTTAATATTGCAGTGAGTAAGCTTCACCTAAAACCCTGTCTGAGAGGAAACATTTAACAGCTTTGCAGCTGGACATGCCTTAACGCTTCCACATGTTCAAGTACTGACAAAGTTAACTCCCTTCTGTAATTTTGAAGTTTTGGTTGTGCTGAGATGTGTGGTTCGAGCTGTGGAGAATATAGGAAGGCCAATTTTAAATTTACTGTCACAATCAAGTGATCTACATAGATAGTGGATCTACGTAGTGGATCTAGATAGTGATCTAAGTCAATAGCTTTTGTACATTCCCATTTCTTGGCAAAAACGATTTAAGAGTTTAGTTCTTAGACGATAACAGAATTATCGTCTGTCCCTTTTGCATACTTTCATATTTGACAGTCCATAATGAGCAAATCAGTATGTAAAATTTGCATAAACGATATTATTCCTCTTTTTACAGGTCTGTACAAGATTTCACAACTCACTCAAAAGTGCAAATCTGCTCTCCTTTCAGGAGGTGTGTCTTCAAATGCTGAGACAACCACAAGTGTCATGGTCATCATTTAGGTGGAGCTGTAATTTCAATGAATAGGGTTACATTACACTGGGATTCACCCCTGGATCATGATTGCTCTCTCTGTTCTGCGCTTCCTTCATTCCAGGCCAGGAGATCCTGGAGACTGTACAGCCAACTTCCAGGATGTGAAACAAGGTTATGAATCAATAACACCTTCAGATATCAAATGGTCATGTTGATGTGGTCATCCTGCTATAGCCTTACAGGCAGATGACTCACCCCGTAAAAACATTTTAGGTCCACCCTTTTGCCTTTTGGCGGCTGATAAAATAATTTCTGCATAAAGCTGATTTTAAATGCACTGCATAAATGCAAACTGTTGTTTGAGGAAATAGAGCAGCCATGGGCAACAATATTACAGACTGAGTCATTCAGAAATATTTCCTCTCCCAGAGGCATATCAGTCATTCCCTGATCTTTACCTGAGTCTGATCATGTTCCTCATCCTTCTAGCGGCAGTCTTAGTGGAGTTTTGCCAGAATCTCTTCCCTAGTGTGTCTTGGTTTTCATTAAATGCCTGAGACTTTCACCTCCCTTGTCTTTCAGTCCTCGCCTCAGGTCCATGGGAGCTTCTTCTCAAGGCTGTGCCACCTTTCTGCTGCAATCCCCTTGTCTGCGATGGAGCCACCATGGACCATTTCTGTGTCCATGGGCTGCTCAGATGGGATGAAAGGTTGTGCAGCTCCATTAATGCCTTTGCCAAAAAGCCTGGCCCCACCAGGAGGACCTGACTGCTTACGTTTACTCAAGGTCCTATTCAACACACAGTGCCCACTAAATCTTTGCAGTGAAAACACAAGCATCTCCTAGTAGTAAGCCTTTGCCGTTTGCACATAATTAATGGACCTCTTTAATAGTGTCTTTCCTTCTCATCCAGGTAAGCAAAACACATATACATGCCAGAAAAGGGTTCCCTACCCAGTCGTGTTTCCCACCTGAAACCATACGCTGAATTTTTTGTGGATGTTCAGTGCAGGACAATCCAAGACAAGATCAAAATGAGAATATCTTTTCTTATACCCTCTTTTTCAAGCTCTTCTGTCCTTTATTAAAGGTTTAGTTTTCCTCAAGATAACTTTTCAGTCTAAATAAAATTTCAACAAGCTACATAGCTTAGTCATGCTTTGCAGAAGGTAGTTTGTTTGATCCAGCACTCCTGAGAATGACTTAAAATAAGGACCAAATACAACCTTACTGGGAAGTATTAGCAAGTAAGAATACTCTCCCAAGAAGGAACAGTTCTTTTAAAGACAGAAAAGGTTAACTGTGACAATTAGAAAAAAGATTGTCTTGGGTCTGGCTGAGGTGGAGTTAATTTTCCCTATAGGAGCCCTCACAGTGCTGTACTTTGCATTGGTATCTATAAAGGTGTTGGTAACACCTTGGTGTTTTGGCTCCTGCTGAGCATCACTCACACAGCATCAAGGCTGTCTCTCCAACATTCCCCCCACCCTGGTGGGCTGGGGGTGGACAGGATCTTGGGAGGGGGCACTGCCAGGACAGCTGGCCCAAACTGACCAAAGGGATATTCCATACCATATGATGTCTGCTCAGCAATAAAAGTTAAGAGAAAGGAGGAGGAAGGGGGGCATTCTTTATTACAACATTTGTCTTCCAGAGCAACCACTATGCCTGCTGAAGCCCTGCTTCCCAGGAAGTGGCTGGACACTGCCTGCTGATGGGAAGTAGAGAATAAATCTTTTGTTTTCTTTTACTTCTACATGCAGCCTTCCCCTTTGCTTTATTAAACTGCCTCTATCTTGACCCCTGAGGTTTTTTTCCATCTTGTTTTCTTCCCACCCCATCATGCTGAGGTGGGAGTGACAGAGCAGCTTGGTGGGCATCTGGCATCCAGCTAAGGTCAACCCACCACAGTAATGCATTCCTGAAAGTAATGCTGAAATGCATGAATGGGTAAGCCTGACAGAAGTAGTGTTTCTCATCCCAGATTCTTCCATGTCCTTGAGGAGAGGCAATCCCTTCTAGTCCTCCACAGGTACTGTACATCAGTTTGCTGATGATACCAGGGCGTTTCTTCTTACCACAGCCTCTGCAATTTTCCTCTGTTACAGCCCTGTGATGTGCTGATTTGGGGAACAAGGCACCCTCTCTCCCCTGAGACATCTCAGCTGCATGCTTCTTCACTACGTTGGGCATCTCAGGCGCATGGCCCTTCACTACGCTGGGCCCTCTTGCGGCTCCAGTGTGCCAGCAAAAAGAGAAAAGCGGGGAAGTTCTCCTGCAAAGGGATTCTCTGATTCATACACATCCTCCCAGACAAGAAAGAAGGACTGCATGAGCTCGCTGTTAAAGCCTGCACTGCAGTGGTTTGCCTGTGAAAGTCATTTGAACATCACAAACAAAAAAAGAGAACTTGTGGATACAGTGCCATTTTCATTGTCACGTCTTGAGTCCAGCTGCACACTGAGCCCATTATTCCTTGTTCTGTCCTCGCTCATTAGCAGTGATACCCCATCCCTGACCTTTTTACTGCTTCCTGTTGTGTACCTGCAGCCATTGTGTCTCCGCTAGGGCACTCTTATTTAAGCTCAGTCTGCTCTGATCAATCCTGTCTTTCTGGGCTCTTCCACCCGTGTTTAACTTTCAGAAAATCTGGGGGGCTTGCTGCATGCTGAACTCCCTCCAACTTTGTTTACCTGAGACAACAGTGCTCTTTAATGAGATGGACAGGAGTATTACATTTTCATGCATGCTAAGCTCCAGCCTCTCCTTAGAACAAGCAATTTGGCAGGGTGGGTGGCATCGGTTTTCTTTGGAGCCATCCTCCTCCCCCAGTCTCTCTCTCTCTCTGATGCCCCCCTCATTTCCCCGTGTCTGTCTTCATTTTTCCTTATTAGTAGTCCTCATACATCAGATTCTCCTCAAAAAAAAAAAATAAATTATTCATGCAAGTTGCCTGATAATGTTATGTGAAGTCTTGTTTTGAAGGTCTGTCATACGTGTCAAGGTTCAGACGACCTGAACTGCGTGTGTGAGAATGCAGAAGTTGCCAGTGCAGTGTGGGGCGTAAGGGATTAGTGCTACCCCTGGCCCAGGGCAGGGAGGTGGGTACAGCCTCTTGGACTGCAGTCCAAGGAGGAGAACTAGGGCTGAAGTAAGGCTGCTGTAAATGCTCCAGAGATAGCAGCTTAGCTGGGGCAGAGAAGATGAATGCTAAGGCTCAAGAAGGGAGAGTTCCCTAAGCATTTCCAAACCACCCTCTGCATCACAGGGGCCATTCTCGCATCCCCACAGCCCTGGCACTGTACAAGCAGCCTCTGGGCTGGGAACAGTCCCTTGGGGCTGCTGAACACAGCAGTGCTCCAGAGCTGCAGCCATGAACCCACAAAGGAGGTACTGGTAAACACTGTTTCTGTAGCCTTCATTTTTCTTTCAGACTGATTAAACTTTATTTTATCGTATGACATATAAAACGATAATAAAGCCTGTAACAGAGGTATAGCAAGGGCACATCAAAAACAAAAGTCTCCACATACATACAGAAATCTATCTTCCCTAAAAGATAGAGAGACTACCAAAAGAGCACTTAAATGAGCTAAGATCTTTCATACAAGGTTTTAAAGCATGCATTTGCACTACATCTCAACAGTTGGATCACAAAGAGCTTTCAAAGGAATGTAATCCTGATGTAGTAAATTAGCTGCCTCTGTAAACCTAAAGGTATCAAGCTGTCACACAAGGGATTTCAATCCATAATTCTAATATAACCTCTGCAGGTTCTCTCAACAGCTTTAGTCTTCACAGATGAAGGGTTTGACCTGGTAATTCGTAACAGGAAGAGACTTCCCTCTACTTTCATTGATCGCTGCAGGAGACTATAGCTCTCAATAAAGCTTGCAGCCCAGCAAGACTTTCCTTTCCCTCCCTGCTTTTATACTTGTGCATTCAAACATGAGCCCTGCAAGTGTTACAGTCTATATCCTGCATATTCCAAGGGAAAAAAAGTTTCTGTGGACAGGTGAAAGGAGACTCCCAGGTAGATGGAGAATTTCCTTCTGATACAGCAATAACATAGGTTTAGGGATGCTGAAATGCACCGTCCCTTTCAATGCGTTGAGGTATCTGCAAGTTATATGCAGCTCCTGGAGTCCAATGGGAAACCGCAAACTCACAAAATGGATGAGGCTGGAAGGGTCCTCAGCCCCTTGTCATTGGGTCTCCTTCGGAGACCATCTTATCCAGCCTCAGCTTTTTAGAGCAGGTTGCCCAGGACCACGTCCAGTCAGGTTTTGCGCATGTCCACTGATGGAGACTCCACAGCCTCTCCGGACAACCTGTACAAGGGTTTGACCACCCTCAGAAAAAAGAACAAAATGTTTTCCTGTGTTCAGGTGGAATTTCGTGTGTTTTAAGTTGTGCTCAGTGCCTCTTGCACTGTTAGTGGGCGCTCTGCGGAAACGTCTGTCTCTCTCTTCCTTACTCTCCCCTGGCATCCTCCCCAGCAGGTAAAACCCACAAAGAAAATCCAATGAAAACACTTGCAATTTTCCCCCCAGAATTAATCATCAGGAAACTTTCCTCCACTGAGAGGGCTTCACTACATGAAAGGCTCACAAAGGATTTCACAGTGAGTGACAATATCATGAGCCCTTTGGACTGGAAGCCTTGAGAAGATTCGCCTCCTCTGAGTTTCTGAAGGCGTGTAACTTGGCATAGTGGTGGTGCATAATATCAGCCTCAAATAATTCTTTGGGAACACCTGAAAAGGACATTTCTGAAAATGAATTTGACTCTGGCTTCTAACCTGTGCTTATTTTTAGCAAGGTGTAGGCGTGACAATAATAAAGATAGCGATGTCTTGAAAGAGATTATGAAGCATGACATTTATTTTCACCCTGCTTCAAAATCCCCTTTTATTGATCTGACTTGTACAATTTATAACCACCATTGTATAAAGATAAGAAAAGGAACTGGGCATGCTTAGAAAAAGTGGACTGTGAAAATCCTTTAAATGCTGCAGAACAGAAAGTTAACTATAACCACTGAGGTGATCTAAGAAGATGATATATATCTGTTAGACTGTTTCCAACTAATCCCATATTAATAGTATTTGTTGATCTGCTACTAGCCAGAGATAGAGTTCAGGACAGAAGTCTTCAAGAAAGAAAGTTAGAAATTCCTATATGATGTTATTCAATGCAGTAGCATCACAGTAACGCAAACAAAGTCAATATCATAGGATACAAGTGCTTTACTAGGGCCAAAGGTGCGTTAAATACCTGGGATATTTGACTAAAAAGGACATCAGAAGACAAAAAAGACTGGGATAGGTGGCAGGCTTTAAGACACAGAGTATATATTTCCAACTTGAAGTTTATTTTGTGATGATGGAATCTGTGTTTTCATAGAAAGGAAGCACAAATTCTGCAGTTTGGACTCTACTCTGCATTTGCAATGTTCAAAAAAGCTTCAGTGGTAAGAAGAAATGCCTTTACAGTTATAGTTCTAGAATGGTCTCATGTTATGACTACACTCATTGCCAGGCCAAGCCATCCCTGTGCCTTCTCTTTTCTACCCGAGAAAGATTCTGAATTGGACTAGACTTGCTCTAACTATATTACCGACATCTTTCTATCTCTTCCCAGCACTGTGCTGCGTGATATTTTTGACTGGCGCAAGGCAAGTTCTCCACAAACACTTTTCCTTGTGTATTTCATGAAAACACTGTTAATTTATTCATGGCACTATCATTCCAGGCATCTCATAGTGTAACAGTTTATACCGATATACGCAACAGCACAGGAAAACTGCAAGATCACAAAGAATAGACACAACCCAAATAACAAGGAATGATGCTAAAGGATCATAACAAATCTCTTTCTGAGGCTGCTCAGTATATCTCAATAGATAAACTGGATAGATTTATCCAGGTGGTTTATAGTAGTCAGGCTAAGGATGGCTTTCAACACTGTCTACAGCACAATTAATTTTTGCTGTGGCCACAACTGAGACAGAATTTCATTCTGCAATATTTGCTGGATGAGAAAAAGAAAAAAAAAAAAAAACCCACAAAAAAAACCCAAAACCAAATCTTTCATGCTGCAGGTGCTTCAGGGCACCTGAGCAGCCTCTGTAAGGCACTGAGCTGCAGAACACTAATAGCCTTGCTCCTCCAGTCCAAAGAGCTTCTAGCCAGGGCAACCTTGTCTGTTGAGGAGAGGGAAATTTCTGGGGGTAGTTTAGGACAAAACAAAGCCTTTGTTGAATAATCATCCCCACAGTCTGAACTATCTGTGAGAGGTTTTCCAACAGCCTTATGCTATGTATGTAACACATACATGCAAAATCTCCCACTAAGTGTCTTGCTGTGGAAAAGAACAGAAGAACCACTGAGGTGTGACACATATAAGTCACTTAACACAATCACAAATAGCACACAGTTATTATAAGAAACTGCAGCATATGAACATGTCTAGAGCAGAATGAAAACACGTGCAAAGGCTACAGCGATGTATGCAGCATAAATGTATTTAGAAAGACCCATCTGGATGGTGCGAGTTACCACGTTGACATCACCACCAATGTTGCTTCTGAAAGTTTTGAGTTCTTGATAGCTTTTTAGGAGGATGGTGAAGAGCCTTTCTGGTTTTCCATCAGACACCAACTGTGCAGACCACGTCAACAGAACTTTTAGAAAAATAAATTATAATAAAAATGGTTATCATGGAAAGCGTTGCTGTATTTTTTCAATCAGGTTCCTAAGTCTCACTAGTACTGTTTTCAGGAAAGAAAAAAAAGGGGGGAACAAAGACAGCTTGCTCCTCCCTGCGTTTAGCCATTTACAGCCAAGTTTTCACATGCTTGAAAACCTCTGAGCCCATGCCTACATCTTTTCCTCTTTTAAGATGGTGCATTTTCCTGGTTTCTTCATCAATCCCCTTTGTTGCTTTCTCCGATGTTCCCCTTCCTCTCTCTCTATTGCATTTGATATTAAATCATATTTTGTTAAGGAAGCTATTTTTTTCCTCTTTCCAGTTTCCTGGGTGGTGGTGGGGGAGTTTTAACACCTCACAAAGAAGATTTCCAGAAAATTATTTGGTAGAGGGGGGAGATCTTCTCCATTCCTGACATCACCTGGAGTACTCTGTTTTCAGTTTTCCCTCTCTATCTGAAGTGAAGAGGGTGCACTTTTCCAGAGTTCATGGTCTTTGCTTGTTGAATGTTCAGATTTCTGAGAACATAACAAGCAAATTTGTAGTTAATGGGGTCATGCTAACAATAGTGTCTTAAAACAAACAGTGTGGTTGGTTGATGTTTGAACAGCAATCAAGTTCAATGAAGCACAAATATTTCTCTGCATATGCTTTCAGACACTTGTTGCAGCCACTCAGAGTAAAACTCAAGAGTCACTGGAGAGTGCAGCAATCTACAACACACAGGAGGTGAAAAATTCTAACCAATATAGGAAGAAGAACTGAGCAGACAAGAATATTATCTAGGTGAAGTTTGCATTTAAAAAAAAAAAAAAAAAAAAAGAGGAAAACACTCCTTGCATTTTAAACTAATTAACATGAAGAGAAATCAATAGATACTACATTTTAAATAAACCTCATCAACAAAATGAAGAAGGGCAGCAGGAGAGGATTTAATTGGACTCATACCATTTGTCTACGTAGGCACAGAGTTTTGTTTGGAGAGCCCTGCATCAAGTGCCAGGGCCGATACAAACAAGTGGTGTGCCAAGGTTTCTGTTTTTCAAGTCATAGGTCAAAGAACTAAAGAGAATGGTAGGGCAATTTTTCAACAAGAAGGAAATATTGGCCCGAAACAAAGTCAGAATGAGTTACGGCTGGTGGGAGGGATTTGGAGATGTGCCAGATAAATTTTTGTGTGTGTGTGTATGTCACTGTTAATACGCTGTTAGCTTTAGTGTTTGGAAAAAGAGATAAATTGTGACAGAAACAAATAATACCCAGTAGTGGCACCCACGCAGCCCCAACGCACACTCGCCATATCGAAACTTGCTGATCTGCCAGCCAGTGCCAGCGACGGCAGAAGGCAAGCGTTGGGAGGTGCAAGCCAAAGCGAATTTTATTGCTTAATACAGTTTGATCTCCCAGTGCAAACTTCCATTTCACCTCTGTTTACTTGGAAGCCTCTAGAGAATTATCCTTCTCAACATCCGTCAGTCACAGAGCACACCCCACCCCGGTGCTGACAGCATGCAACTCCCCATTGATTAAAACCTCTACGCCCGGCACACCAGCAGGTTTAGTTTCTTCTCATGACATTAGCAATACTGCAGTGATTACTCCTGTGGCAACCAGCCACTTCCCCTATTTTCCCTTATTTTTTGAGCCTCAGCTCTGGTGGTCTTTGACATCCCACAATTAATTTAAACTCGTCACTTCTGCCCCAAAGAAAGCCAGTCCAAGACGTGCTCTATTTCTACACTAGGAAGTCACTTTCCTGATTTTTGATAAGGATTTTTCCAGTGCAATGCAAGTTATCTAACAATCCTACAGCAGCAGAAATACCTGCACTGTTTTAAGTACCTGGGCTTGGCCAGTGCAGTGGCTCAATATTGTTAACACAGCCTTTTTTAGTACTTTTACTTTAGCTTTCAATTCTCAAAAACCCAAATGTCATGTGGAGGCAGACAGTGATACTGTGGTAATTAGAGACTGTCGCAGTTTAATAGCCATGAGGTGAAGACTGTTGGGTTTCATCGGCTCAAGACCTTCCCTCCAGCCAGTGGCAGACAACACCTTAGCTCTCCCCCTGGTTTGGCTTGCTCTGCACATCTCTCTCTGCTTCCCCACGGCAAGTAACAGGGAAGGAGACACAGCCTCTTCTTCTACCAGGGTCAGTTTGTCACTGCTTTTTGATGCAGAAAAGGTTTGCTTCTCCTGTTGGCATAGAATAAAGTGTTACTGTTTCATAAGCATCTATTTCACTTGCTTGTTCTTGTTATTATTAGTACTATTCTTTGGTTTCTCAGGAATTACTTTTCTTGCTCTCTACAAGGAAAACATCATGAGTTTGCCATTCCCTTGGCTTTGTCAGACCTCCCATGAGGGAAGGTCCGTACCTGGGCAGGGACGCTCCTCTTTGCATGCACACTCTGTATTCAGAGTGGTGGCTGTGGCAGAGAAGACCACAGGCATCCTTTGGGTGGTGGAACTATCTCCCCACAGACGTGCCCCAGTGGTACAGCTGTGATTTCAGTGGGCAAAGCACCCAGCTGATGGGTATACAGGGTCATAAGAAAGAAAGACAGCTCATCATGAAAAGCTGAGTTTGTACAGAATTTATAGACTTCAGGAGGAGCGGCTAAAGTTCCCAACATAGGTAGAGACATGCTGGGGTGACCCACAGGACAAGGCTATGACTGCCATCACAACAGCCAGACACAGACTATTTCTATGTACCAGAGAAGTCAGGCCTTGCATAACTGGTTCAGCTACAGCATTTCTGTCGGTTGTAATTTAGGAGATTGAAACTAGGTGTCAGATACCAATTGTCACCGACCTTCAGGAGCTCAGAATTCGCTCTCTTATTGTCAGCCTCATGCCACAGACAGTATTTTCAAAAGCTCAACATTTTCAAAAGTTGAGCTGCAGCTCAATTTTCAGTAGCAGCTCCAAGGCCAACATTTATAATACGCAGCTATATCCATGTCCACAAGTATTCAGTTGATTTGGTTCACTGTCAACAGTTTCGATTCTCCCTAGCTGGTAATTACAGCACAAGTGATGTAAATACAGCACACAGGTGCACTTTAGTGTGCTGATTAGCAGTTGGACTTCAGTTTGGTCTCATCCAGATCAAGCTTACCTTACTTACAGTGATTAACACGCCAAGACTACTTAGTAATTGTAGTTGTGGAGGCTGCAGCAACTCTGTTAGGGCTCAGTATGTTGCCTGCATCTTACGCAGTGTCACCACAGACCACATTCAAAGTTTACTGAAGCAATCTCTACAGAAATCTCCCAGTCAGCCATCTGCGGTCAGAAAAATGACTATATATATTTATCTAGAAAAACACGGACAGCTCCTTATCTGCACACACAACCCAGAAACAAACATAGTCAAATGCAGCACAAATTGCAGCTTGGAGATAAGTCAGCTAAATAACATGCATGCTGAAATGGTATGGAAATAGGGACCCTCACAAAGAAGTTTGGTGCGGCAGAAAACCAGATGCACATCGACAGAAGGGCTCGCTGCTCATCCCCACTGAAGAGGACAAAAATAAAGACTAGAGGAATCATAAGGAAAAAAAAGAAACGTGGCATAAGCACAAAATTTCCATAGTACAATCCAAAGGAGCATAAGAGAAGAATGTCTTACAGCTCATGAAAATAAAAGCCAATATTAGCTACTTGTCCTCGTGGTTTCTTACACTGAAAGGCACGATACATAAGGCATGGTGCAAAGCAAAGGGGATGACGGCAGCAAAGACAGGCAAAGAATACTATTTAATGAGGAAGAGGTGGAGAAAAGAGAGGGAACAAAATAAAACCATGGTTGTCTCCCTAGACTGCATAGCCTACAACACCATCTGATATGTTGAGCTAGGATGCAAGATGCATCAATATGGCATCAACACGGATCTGTGAGGATATTTTCAGAGGACACTGGCCCACAAAATGAGCGTCTGGGAATTCCAGAATAGCAGACTCCCACCAGCCTTAGGGCTGGCACTTGCTCAGTTTCACACTTTATTTCACAACGACCTACGGACCATCCTCTCCAAACGGCTCGTGTATGTTGAGCACATCTACCTGAATCCAGGACCCCAAGCCTCCAACTCTATGGGGAGAGTCTTAACAGCAAATTGACTATCATGCATTTTTACTGCAAGAAGCAGGACTGAAGCCAAGTACAAGGAACTTGCCAATATGCTGCCATTCATATGACACATACAACTAATCTGAGATTCCCATCTTTTTGAAAGGTATTGATCAGTCACACCAACCAAAGCAATTATACTTAGTAGTCATACTCTTTTCACCAGGCTAATTCAGAAGATGTAGGGACAATCTTTTAAATTGGACTAGTAAGATTCAAGAAGGGTGAGGATCTAGGGGGTAGACACGTGCCTGTTTGTAGCTTGCTTTTTAACTCCTAGGAGACATACTATATAATACGTTTTAAGGATGACCACACACTGAAGTGTGTGCTCTTTACCTAGGAGAGGACCAGCAGCTTGCTGACAACAATAGCAGAGTTCCCCTGCCACAGTCAGGGGTTTTAACACATTACCATCAGACCAAACAAACATCTAGCTAGGTTCCCACAACCATCAGCTCACCACAGTTAGGTAAACCTAGGACATACCTTAGAGCAGATCATCTTCTGCTGACATCAGGAGAGATGTTGTATGCTTGCTGGATTGGCTTATCCTCCTTTTCTAGACTCCCTCCAGTTTTCTAAAGCTAAAAACCACTAAATAAGAGACCCTTTGCAAGGTCAGAGTCATTGAGCTATTAATTTGTACTTCTATGCTTGTTTTGCTTATTTTTATGGGCAGTATTTAGTTTTAATCTTTCACACACAATCTCACCAAGAGCTGCAAAATTCTGCCCATTCTCTTCATTCCTCTGGAGGAAAGAAGGTGCCATTTTCTTCCTTCTTCCCTGCCATTTTTTCCTTTTTCTGTGGGATCTGCAGATGCTCACAATCTCTCTGGGGCAGGTAATTAAGGAGGTAATAGTGTGGAGCAGAACTCCTGCAATTAGCAAAAGTTGGTAGGAAAGGCTACTTTCTTTTCATGAAACAGGAAAGCTATAGCTTAGTTTTGATTGTTTCTGCTTATCTTCAGTCAAACACTGTTACCTGATGAGAAAATAGCCTCTCTTCCCCCTGCCCAGCTTGATTTGGAGTGACAGCAGATTGGGGAAGCAATCAATCCTTCCCTCAGAGTAATTGCCACTAAGCTTCAGATGGTTCTGCTCAGGCTAATTCAAAGGGTCCTAGGAAAAGCATAAACTAGGCAATAGTGACAGAGGCAGGATGTTTTATATCAGTATTTAAAAAGACCTGCAGCAGGATCTTAACACTCATTCAAGGAACGAGCAGCAGAAAGAGAGGGTTGGAGCAGGGGAGGAGGGAGCCCTTTGAAACCCCAGGGAGCTGAGATAAACACACCCAACCGCAAACCACTGCTTTTTATTAAAGGACTGATTTCTTGTGTGTATCTTCCCTCATGTTCCTCTGAGTCGTTTTTATAGGTCTACCTGAAAAAGGAGGCAAGTGGTGCAAGATGAAGTGGGATGCGTGCCCAGTGTCCTTAGAAGAGTTGTTTATCGTTGCTGCAGTATCCCTACTGCACCTGAAGGACTTTCAGCAGAACTGGATTTCTACGGCAGGATTTCCAGACTTGGAGATGTTTGCATATGTTTGTCATGAGGTTTGAAGGCAGGCAGCACAAGTTGTCATTCTTATCTGAATGACATCACTTTTTTGTTTTGTTTGTGGGTTGTTGTTTTTTTTTTTTTTAAACTGTGATGTAGAATGCCTCCAGGGAAAGATTTCTTTATACTTCGAAGAGTATAAAAAAAATTAACTCATCCAAAGTCAGATTTCTTTTCTTACTCTTCCTATTCATTCTTCATTTACATTTATTTTCTTCTGCATTTGAACTGTGCTATCCATCTTTACGCGGCTCTTTCCTGTAGTCGTTTTCTTACTCAGGGTTATTTATCAGCTCTTTCCTGTTTTTAAAAGGCAATCTTTCTCTTTTTCTCATTCTATCATTCACACCCACACTTTCTCTTCCACCCCCTAACTGTCACCAAAGTCTCTTCATTGTTTTGTTAGCTCTCTTCCTTGTCCTACTTGGATTGATTTCTATAACCCTACTGAAAAAAGAGGCGACAACTGCTGCCCAGCCCAGCCAGGGAGGCAGGAGTGAGTGAGTGGGAAAGTCTGGTGGCATGCTGACAACCCAGTATGGGAAGAGAAAGTTATTTTTCTGCTGTTAGCAACCCTGCTTTCCCTTTTCATTCTCGGATCCCTGTTGTTCTCCTCTGCCTTTCGGCTCCTAAAGGATGTGCTACAGAATTAGCACTGTAGCACAGCAAAGTCTTTTGTTCATTAGAGACGAAATGTTGTAACTGAAGAGAGAATGAAAGTCAAGTCTAAAGGCACCCAATGCCTAGGTACCTAAGCTAGAATTGCAGTTGCTGTAGGCTCACAACAGAGAGACAAGCAATTTCAGAAGGAGAGCCAAGTCTTCTCTTATTCCTGTAACTATGTAGGAAGATTAGGAAATCCAATTCTTACCAGACAGCACCTACAGATAGGCAGAAAAATATCGCAACTCAAAGATACAGACTAAAGTCAGAGAAGATCCAATAGGAATCAAAGACCAAATGGCTCTTGAACTCATCTTTCTGAGTTAGACTATGCTGCCTCAGACGTTTAGAAACCACAGAGGGCTTGTTCTAATACACATGTGCATAGACCTCTGGTGTCCCTGTTGGGGCTGGACACAATGTTTGATCCTTAGACTACAGCTAAGTTGAATGCAGGTAAAGACAGTGAGATGGAGCTTGTGTTCATGAAGAGATCCCACCATAGAGGCTTTCCTCGCCAAGACTCAGTAATGGACCAGATGCATACTATAAGAAAAATGTTTCTGTGATGTGCCTGAAATCCTCTTCATCAACAGGCTAAATCTGTGCAACAGATTCATTGGTGGATTACTTAATTTACATTCTTAAGAGACTACAGTACTTCTGCAGCTGTAACAGAGAAGGTGATTAGAGACATGATGATAAAGGTACTTAGAAGGGATATTGTTACGTGTACTAATTGCACATACTTCTCTATCGTGTTTTCCACAGATTAGGAGTGCTCCATTTCCCAAAGTACAGAGTTCCTGTTACAGTCCTGCAGTACTTGCAAATCAGGTCAGAGGCACAGAGGGATTATTTGCTGCAAAAGCTGGGTGAATGCCTCAAAATGGTTTAAATAGATATCAAACTATATTGAACCTGATCATTTTTAATGCCATCAAACCCTCTCTCCCTGGCAGAAGGGCTGCTTTCTGTGAGCTTAAGGCAAGAAAGCCTAACTAGTGCCCCCACCAGAGGCAAGATTTGAAGCTCCCTCTTCAGTATGGCCTTTTGCTAAGCATTTAGCAGGTGCATGCTTCTTAACCAAACCATGCTCTGAAACAGCCAGGTTATGTGCCTTCATCCCCAACACAGCAAGGGTAGGTTCTGCCTCTGGCTCGACCTGTGGCTGGGGTTGAGGAAGGGAGAGAAGGTCACTGTGGGGAGAAATTGGTGTTCCTGTAGCAAGAGCAGGAGGGATTGTAATGATCTGGGAAGTGGGGGGAGCATTTTGGAAAAGGATAGATATATAGGCTTCAAATCTACATGAGTCTAGGCTCCATTAACTGCACAGTTCACAGAATGACCCATTTGTCTTTATTCTGGCAACTCCTGGGGCAGGGATGGTCTCCTAGTAGTAGTATGAAGAGAGCGTAACAGAGTGAGGCTCTTAAGGGCTCTGTGAACCTGAAGGCACTATTACAATACAAATAACCATTAAGGCTGTACACTCTGAGACAGTTTAGAGCAGCAGCGATAATTACCCTTCAATCTAAGTGAACCTGCGCAGGCAGCTCTGTTGTACTCCAGCAGCTGGCCCAGCACCGATACCGGGGCTGCAGCTGGAGACTGTCCTGACCAACCTGTCCCATAGGGCAAAGCCTTGCCGAGGGGTTTCCTGCTCACAAAAATTATCATGATGGCTCTGGTGGGGATCTTCTCAAGCATCAGCGAGCACTGAGCTAATACTGTGTTCTCATCACCTCCATCCAAGGTGCTTGCAGGGAGCTTGGGTGAGATCATTCACTGGTGCAAGAAAAAACTCCATTAACTTGGGCAGAGCTGCTTTGGCTGATGCTGCCTGATCACCTGTTGCAGAAATACTTTGTTCATCCACTACTGAAACTCAGCCAACTCAGAAGGAGAGAGCTACCAGAAGGAAAATGACTATGTGGCAAATTTTGAGATGGGACAGAGGAAAATGTACTTATTTGAAAACATCACGGGGATTGTTTGGGTTGTAATTTGACCAAGAAACCAGAGGCAGTACAACCTGTTCATGAGGAGAGTGTCTGCTAAGGAATGAGCAAAGGTAGCAGCCAGATTTACAACAGTGTCTGAACAGGACAGCAATGCCCAGAGTGCAGGAGTGGCCAGGGTTCAGGCCAAGCAGTGACATGCAGAGCCCTCTACTCGCCTACACAGGCCTCTTGCGTGCCACACCATAGATCATTGCCCCAGCCGGCACCTGAAAGCCCCACCACATCTCCTGATGAAACCAACATCTGCCAGTCGTCAGGTGAGCCGAGGTCCCACATTTGGAAATGTACACACGTCATCTGAGCAGAACTATCCCGTCAAACAGGTCACTAACAGTGCATTTTTGCAGCTAACTGATCTTTCTAGTTGTTTATTACAGAGTATTCAATGTATATTCACGGAAAACTACTGGGAGACAAACCTGTGAAAAATTTGGCTCAGCTCTCATACTGCTTTGAGTGTGCCTGAGTGGATGGGGATGTGCTGCCCTTGCTGTTCAAGATGTTAGTAGGCATCCTTCCTCCAGGGCTGTGGCACAGACCAGAAGCTCATGGCCCCTCTTTAGAGCAGAAGGAAAGTGAAGAGAAAGTCCAAATAGGTCTCTTGTACTAGAGAGACCTTATACCATAAAGTCCTCTGGCACTTCTTTCAGCCAACCACCCACAAAATTTCATCAGTAGGCTAAATTATTATTCTAGAGACTAAGTTAACTGCTACCACACGTTTCATTCTCACCACTCCATCCATCTCTGAATTCTGCTACCACCACTGAGGAAGCCTGAGCCTCCTCTGTGGGCTGCTCCCACTCCCACCCTGCCAGAAAACTGGAGAGCTGTTATTCATGTCCAGGCTCCATATTGCACCAATGTCAACTCCAGTAAAGTGAGGAGACATGAGACAAGACGGTCATCTTTTCCAAATTAAACAATCAGAAAAGCGAGATGAGTTTGGACTGCTATGTAAGTGGCATTAACTCAGTATCCACTTCAGGATTTCTCAGCTACAAAAAACTCACATGACATTTCAAAATAAAAACCTCACCACATCTGTCTTCCATAATTCTCAATTTTTGGAAGTGTTGAAAAAAAATAGGTGCCACTCACACAAAAAAAAAAAACCCCAAAAAAACCACCACCAACAACAACAAATAAACAGCCTGAAAAGGGCTAGGGGAAGGACATTATTTAGTTCATAGGATAGATATGGTTGGGAACAGTTATGGGAAAGTCTTTCCCCTTTCATCCCCAAACCAAACCTCCCAAATTTTCTTATGGCACTTGAGTGATTTAGTCAATATTTTCCACAAATTTCCAAGATATTCAGGTGTCTGTCATCTCGATATGACCAAATGTGGATCTCTATGTCCCAGCCATCTGTGGTGAGACTAAATCAGCAACAGTAATCGCACATTTTGGGTGATTTCTCTCAGAGAGTAACAAAAGAATTATTTGTAGTTATATAGAAGAGACTCAGAATTGAACCAGGTGGCCATCACTCATAGTTTCAGATTTTTGGGGTTTTGAGTTTTGGTGGTTTTTTGGGGGTTGTTTTTTATTTTTTTGAGGGAAGGGTCCTCAACATCAAGCTAATCTAGTGACATGGGTAAGAACAGAGAATTGTCTCTGCTTCTACCCCAGCAAATTCAGATATTAGTTCCCTTCAGTGTTTTCTCTGTTTAATTTTATACTTCCCAGCCAAAGACCAATCAACACCATCAAGAGAGAGGTTCCTAGTAAGGCAAATGAGCACTTGGAGAAGTTCTTAATAACAGTGGAATTGGGGATAAATTTCTTGAGAGGAAATGTTGCCCTCTGCTTTATGGCTGGAATAATCATTTAAAACCAGATGTAAAAAAAACCCAACCAACCAAACAAAAAAACCCCAAAAAAACCAACACAAAACTTGCAGACCCATACAGTGCTGACTGGAAATCAATGAATTTTCAAAAGTAGCTGTATAGGTTCTTTGATTTCAAAGGAGCACAGGCTTTTAACCTGCTTAGGCAGTTGTGAAAATCCCCCAGGCATACGGAATAGATCTGTTTCGAAGGTCTGGCCCCGGCTGGTGAAAGCAGGACCCCTCTCACCCTTCTACCATTCAACCATTAGGTGCCTAGTCCGAACTGGTCCTCTACAGTCAGTGGGAGGATGTGCACCTCCATGGGGCATTCAGTCCCCACTGCAGGCAGACATCTAAGACACATCCTGGGAGACCCACCTGGACCAGGCACCAGGCTTTTGGACCACTGGTGTTAGAGAAGATGCAGTTTCATCATAAAGATGAAGCTATTGGGAGGACTCCCATTTCCTCCATCCAGTCTAGAACTTCCCCTAGAGTTTTCCAAGTACTTCTTACTGTCATTCTTCCAGAAAAAAAAAAGGGGAACAGAAACCTTGTAAATACAGTTTCATTGATCAGTAATGGCAGCATTTTTTGCTTTGCTTTGAACAGTCAAGTTGTACATGGTAATATTCAGAGTACTTACAAACCTTCAAAACTCCCAGCTACCAGTTTCCCCCACAGTCCTTCCAGAGCTATCCCTCCTCTCCAGCAGCTGCAGGTGAATGCAGATCCCAAATGTGTTTGCTGTCCCACAAGGTTGATCTCTGAACACCTAAGCTGAATGCCATTAAAAAACAAATGGTCTTGGAAGATAATGCTCTAAAGAACTCTGTAGAACTGGCCTCATGATACTCATTACTTAAAAAACCTTCTCCTTGTGCTTGGATAATTGAAAGTCTCCATAGCTTTGCCAAGCATGGAATGAGGCCAAGGTACCCTCAGGGACCCATGAAATGCCATTAACCCAGTAACATACATGAACGCACTTGAGTTTCTCATGGAGCTAAGAAAATATCTCCACTGCTCACTTCTTTTATAAAAGCATAGGTAAATCACATTACTCTGTTTTCTCTGAATGATTTCTGATTCTCAGTAGATAATGGATTTTTTTCTCATAATGCTTTTTATTTAGAGAAACATCTCCAGGAAACAGACACACTGTCCCACACTGTTCTGTGTTAAAGTTCTCTGAGGGTTCGCCGTTGCTCTCTTGTTCCTGCTTGTTAATGTCATGGTGCTGGTTACTTCTTCTCACTTTTGGCTTCTGTATGTCATTAAGAGGCAACAAAAAAATATTAATACTTCTTGGTGCAGCCTTTCTACACCAACAATTGCGGTGACTGGTCAGAAGAAAGTCACCTGTGTTAGAAGGTGGTGAGCAGGTGGGCTGAGTGATGAGGTGATGGTAGCAACAATCCACATAGAGGAGAATTTTTAGACCTGTGCTCTTGGAAAAAACAGGTAGAAAAGTATCATGCAGCTCTGCCCAGGAAATGGTAGTTTGCTTACTGTCGTGACTAATGAAGATTCACAGAAGGAACATTTTTCTCCAGAGAGCTAAAAGAATCTGACCTCAGTAAATGACCAAAGCCAAGGCCACATCCCACACATCAGAGATCTCTTCACATTGCAGAGTGGAACTGCTCATGGAGCAGGTCAGGAAAACAAATTAGCTTAAACACCCAAATCCTATGACATAATCTGGTCACATGGTGTTTATGGGCACAAAATTCACAAACACAAAGTTGCATCAAGATAAAGTCTTTGAAATCTGTGTTATCTCACTTGGTGTTGCCTCTCCCCACAGAGTATCAAAAAAATTAATCTGGAGCAAACAAGAGAAAAGATAAATGCTGGTTTTGGATTATTTGTCCACTGTTGTGACCCATGAGGAAGACCCATATTGCAAATCATCATTTCATAAAGCAGATGATATCTTGGTCAGTCACAACAAGAAGACTCAGTGAGCGGGAGAAAATGTATATCTGCAGTCATTTCTAGTGAATCAAACAGCTCCGACAAAGGGATAAGTGAGAAGAAGAGATGGTGAAAAACCTGTAGTGGCACAGAGAGGTGACAGAGCAAGTCTGAGGCAGGAGCACCAGAAACAAGAATTAGAAGTGTGAAAAATAAAAGACTTAGAGCTAAGGTTTGGAGCTTGTGAGGAGTTTGTACACTAGATTGGTAGTCTACAATGAGGATTTGGAGGTAGACAGAAAACCAATGGAGAATTGGAGTGTGAGGCATGGAGCAAATACAGTTCTCTCTTAATAAGATCCAAGTCAGATCTTATTTTTGTTGACAGGACACAGTGATTTCAAGCAAGTTTTTTCTATTTACGCTATTATCAACAAGATCAAAATCCAGACCCAGAAGAAGCCAGGACACAATATAATCAACTCTTTGAAGTTCAGGGAACAAAATACAGGCTGATTGCAAACAAGAGAAGGAGCACTCTAATCAGTGTACCTTTTCAGATTAAGATGTATTTAAAGATTTCCAAAGAAATGGAGTCATCAGGTGACTAGAGAAGAATGCATTCAGACCTGGAGAAAAATAAACTCCTAATTTTCCTACACCTTGGTAGAAAAAGCTTTATTTAGCATAAGCAAGAAAGATTGAGTGAAGTCAGAGACACAGGATCAGAAGGAATTATTTTCTTTATTATTTGGGGTATTTCTTTTTCTGTTTTCTTTCAGACAGAAACAGCAGGTTTTCAAGATTTCACTATGTATGTAAGCATAACAATCAATCTATCGTAAAAACCATAAGCAGAACTCAAACCAGCAGAGTAAAGAATTTGCTGGAATCTATCTGCCAATACAACTCACCCTTAAAAATTAGCAGATAAGAAGGAAAAAATTTGCAAAGAGCAATTATAATTTACTATGAAAAGCAGAGATTAGTAGGCAGTAAGTAGAATAAGCTAAATAGGTGAGAAGTATTGACACTATCTTTAAATTGTACAAATGGAAATTACATTTTTTAATTCATTCTCTACCAAACCATGGAAACAGTCAGAATAATAACAATCATGTAATCTTAGTTCAGATTCTGACCCAGACACGATCTTGCACAGTAAAAGAAGGGATGATTGCCTAATATTGTCCCAGCAAATAAACTTTAAATCCACTCGCATGCCTGCTATAGTAGCTACCTGCAATAGTCCTTGGGTCACATTTATTGACTGAAAGTCCCTGAAAGCTACATTAGTCTGTCTCCACAATGCTGCATAGAGGTGAGCATTCAGACAGCAATTAATAACAACTCTTGGCATCAAGTAGAAGAGATATTATCTCAGGCTGACATTGGTATGGAAATTAAATGTTATATTTGGCAAGAAGTTTCTAAACAGACCATGAAGGCTCGGGTGCTTTAATGCACATTTGCTTAAATGCCTGTTCCTTTTTTTCCCCTTTGTAGTCCTGTTAGTCTGTACCTTTGATTCATTCAGAATTTCATCAACATTGTGTTTCTTCCCCGGAGACACCCCTCTGTATAGCCTACATAGCCTACATCGCACGAAAATGCTCCACCCAAACAGATGACAGTGACTTAGTATGTTTTCTGGCTTGGTAGGACACTTGGAAACCAGGGGAGGGAGGGAGGTCATTTTTGCTTAAGAAAGAAGGAAAAGGGAAAGGGTAAGACAGATTGTGCATGGGTTGTGTATCTCACTGAGAATCGTAAGGCAGTGAGCAACACACAAATAATGCAAAATATCAGTCATTACTACACCTTATATGAAGATGGTATTAATAAAATCTATTGTCTAAATACAGTTTGCATTTCAAGACAAAATCTAGGAGGTTCATCTCTGATCCTTTTGATGGGCTTTTGCTGAACACAAGAGGCTCAGGGAAAGTTAACTTTCCAAATAGCCTGTTTTTCACTTTGCTAATTTGAATTTCTTTTGTATATCTATTTTATAATGAAAAATAACAACTAAAAGAAAAACACCTGGGAACTTCTCCCTGGGATTTTGTTATTATCATTTATTTACCTCTCAGAAATATCACTGTCCTCCCATTCATTCTCTCTTACATCCCTAGGCTTGCTTTCTTCTCAAAACAACCCTCAGTGAAATTCTGGGGCAACTGAAGTCACGAGGATGTTTTTCCATTATTTTCCCTCTTGCAATTTCTACCAGTATCAATGCTTTGAGCTGTAATGTTCTAGCTTGGATTGTGAGTATGCTTTTGAAAGGAAGCTCCTAGTCATCTCCAATTACAGTACTGTGGTTCGTATCACAGCGTGGACTTCAGTGCCTGAGCTGGATCAGTTTGGGGTGAAACTAGATGGGAAGCAGCACTGCAGCTCCTAAGAGGTGTTCAGTGCATGAGACCAGGACAGAGTAAGCCTCATAAGCACACACTGAAATGTAGCTCGGGGTCATCATCATCATTTGCAGTACAAGCCACTCCTATCAGTTCAAACCTCTTCCCAGCACTGAATGAGTCAGTTGGATTCCAGCCTGTGTAAAACACACCGGCAGTACAAAGTCCTAGGGTACCAAAGACTAGTAATATCTGGGCTTGAATAGGAGGGCTGGAAGCTACTACATCCTGCAGGGACAGGGAACAGTAGAGACTGGCTACATCTTCCCTTCCGAGAGCTCCTACTGCATCCCTACCAACCTGATTAGTGTTCGGTTTGGAAAAGAAAACACTGTCTGGCATCACACCTTTGGGGACTGCTCAGAGATTGCATTCATGTAACAAGCTCAATGGAAGCATAATTGCAAAAACCAACCCCCCTTTTCCCTATTTAATTGGTTGCAAACATTTGTTTCTTGACTGAAATTTGGCATAGAAGATAGGAGCATCAGAACAAATCTACTAACTACAGTGTTTTGGAAAGCCACTATTTTCACTGGTGCAAAGCGGGAGGGAAAAAGCCCTCCCATGTAGATCCAGCAGCATTTTGTATCTATTTTTGGAGAGGTTTAAAGGGTTAAATTGCAAAGCACAGGAGGAAAAGCTCCTGTCTTTTCCTCCTTGAAAATGCACTTAGAAATATTTAGACGGAGCTTTTCAAGATCCAAAAGGGGGCTCATTAGGAGTTTAAAATGTTCTTAGAGGCCCATCTATCTAAAAACATACAGGATATTTTGTCTGCTTTCTTTAATGAACAGGACTCTGTCTATCAGTTTCACGCACAGCAGCTGTGTTTTGATGAATTGACAGGATTTCTACCAAAGCCTCTTCGACTGAAGCTACCAGTACATCAAACTGGTATAAGCCATGGTAGTGCCGGTGAAGCCTGAGAAGGTACTCCTGTCTGTACCACTGAGGACCATGACCCAAGTATTTTCATGCTCAGTGCAGTGATACACGGATTAATTTAGAATGAAATCATGTCACAAATGTGTAACTTCCTTAATCCTATGCAAACAAAATAAATAAATAAAACCTTAAAACAAGAATTAAAAAATCAACCTAACCAAGGAATGGGCCAGTGGTACTGTAAAAAAGAAAATCTGTTCCTGCTTTCAAATTTTGCTACTAAACCCAAAAATGCTCTATTTCTTACTTATGTGATTTTAAAAATAATACTCCATTATTAAATAAAGTGGTTGTTACATAATAAGAATGTGCTTAAATAACCAAAATTTTCCATTTTCTTTTGTACTGTAAAGCAATTATTCATTCATGATGAATATTTTCCAAGAAGGATTGTGACCCAAAATTAATCTTTCTGCAGCAATGTTCTGATGCTCAATTCAGTGAATTTTAAATAAACGGCATTTATTATATTTTCAGAGCAGTGGGTCACACAGAGCTTCATAAGAAGCCCAGGATAGTGTCTACTGTCCGTCGTGGTCACAGTCCTGCTGGAAGACTCTGGGCGATTCAATCCTTCAGTCATTACTTGGAGCAACCTTCATGCAAAAGTAAGGTTACTACACTTCAAGCATGTCTCTCACATAAATACAGTGAACCTTAATAATTCATGTCTATGATGAGTTGCAGGTTCAGGATTAAGAGTACCAGAGAACCAAACATTAGCTGACTATCATGCGGTACGAAAATAAGCAAGAGCTATCCTGCTTTTAAATAGAGCATATTTAGGCAGGAAAGTGTATAAAAGTTATTAAATGTCAGACTGGCAGTGTACAGAAGAATCTGCTCTAGATTTTTATACTCAAAAGATTTGAGAACTATGGGTTTGAGGAAGAATTAAAACATTAAGGTTACTTTTATGTAAATATTACAGCATCTTAAATAGGAGATAGGCAATCGAGCTAGCAAGACTATGCTATTGGGACAAAACAACAATACTCATGGTACAAAACAGTCAGGACAGGGCCAGTAGTAGGGTACAAATATGGCTTGCATTAGATATTATAAGACTTAGTGTAATAACCACATGAACCTTACATGAGCCGTTCATTTGGCATCATAAGAGACCCTGTGCAGGACATTGAGGTCCTGGTTTCTGAGTCAGTGCCTTCACCAAAAGCTCACACTTTCCTTGAGGGATGTGCTGAGTACCTTAGAGCATCTCACACAGCAACTATTTCATCCTCACAACACTGAGAGATTAATTTCTTATAGATTATTTCCCATTTTTATTGCAGGATGATAAAACCAGGATGGCTATCTGACTTGCCCAGGCAATGCATGCCAGAGACAGAGCAAATCTATTTTATCTCTGCAGAACCAACAGTGAGATATCTATTTTTTTTTGTTCGTTTGTTTTTTTAAATCTAGGCATTGGAGGTAGGTGTATGGAGTGTGACAAGAAGGGCTACACAATAACTAATTGCTCCAAGAAGCAGATTGTGTCCATAATCTGTTAAGGAATTAATACAAGTTGACAGAAGACACTTGCTATGTTGCATAGGCAGGACATACTGAACCAAATTGTCCCAGGATACATGCTTAAATATACACAGCATGAACTGAACACACAGTGCTGCTCGTGGCTGCGTACTTCAGCTTTTCAGTACTTCATAAATTAAAAACGCTTGTGAGATGATAATCACCCTCTTACACATGGGTCCCTGCTTTCTCTTACTGGTCCATGGGCCATGTGCAGACCATGAGCCCTGGTCATTGGAGTCCCAGGGCATGTCAAGGAGTCAGCATTATTATTGTTGCCCACTGTAGCACCTTCTGCCACTGAGACCAGCTGACCCTGAACACCGCCTGTGGTTAACGCAACCCAGGGGTCTGGGAAGGATCCTGGCAGAGAGTGGTCAGAGCCCACCCAGGCTGGTGGCACCCCAGAGGGAAGAAATGCTCCATCATCTGCACACCCGAGAAGCACAGCAGGATTAAGCATTTCTGGACCTGCAGCCAAAGCCCTCAAATAAACCTTCCCTCAGTTTTGAGTGCTACCAAGAGATCCTCCATCTGTCACTGTCTCCCTGTAACTGAGCTGCCTGGTAATGATTTAAGGCACCAAAAAGCTGCTCCAGAGCATCACGGTGCAGACATGGTGTCATTTCGCCCTGCAGCTGTAACAATGAGCGTTGCAGGGTACAGGGGTTGCAACACAGGGACAGTCTCATGGCCCTGGGCTGAGGTCCCAGAGAGGTCAAGACACACCCTCAGCATTTCATGGGACCTCCCTGTCCCCAGGAGCTGCTGAGGCATTTGCACATGGAGAATTTTATCTCAATGTATTTTGTCTGAAGCTAACAGCTGTTGTAGCTCCTAGGTGGAGGTCAAATATGCCTTAAAATAAGTTCCCTGCCCATGAACCCTGAAACGCAAGGTCAGCCAGCGGTCCCTTTTTTTTCAGAGTAAGATGAGCCATTGTAGGGGTGAATAAACCTGACTAGTTGATACGTAGCTCATTATGATGTCCATACCCATCTTCGTTCAGGAAAGTAAACCTGATCTGTTGGAAACAATATCTAGGGCATTTATACAGTAATTATAGTGAACTAAGATCAGTTTTTTTAAATGAAAGTGATGACAATGCTTTATGGAATGAGTAGCAACAGAGCTGATTTAGATCCTTTATACTGCTAATGAAATGTGAATAAGTAGGAGTCTCATTATCTGCACTTTAATGTGTGCCTTAGATTGCTCATTATCCTACCACGTTGTGAATCGGTACTTGTGCATGTGTGTGATCCTAATGGGTTTTACACAAAAAGCTTCAAGCTTTGTTTAGTAAGTGGTGTTTTAATCATTATATTTTAGTTATAAGCATACTATATGTCTATGCACTATCCCCATACAGTGCCTAATGGTTTGCAGCTTCAAAGTAAAAGAAAGAAGATTCCAACAAAAGCTAGATTTTTCTGGGAGGAAAATAAAAATCACATAATTTATACAGCCCCTCTCTATTATGCAATAATTAGCATTTTCCAAGCATTCACAGTGTAGTGCTTGCAAAATGAGACTTTTAAATAATCTGAATCTTTTACATTCATATTATGGGGGAAAGAGAACAGAGGCAGTAACCTCTTGACCACATACGGTTTCAGCAAAAGCGCGGGGAAAAAAGGAGGAAAATCAGCAGAGGACGAAGTCTAAGCCATGAGTCATTGCAGAAGGCATTCTCCTATCCTGCATGCTACAGTTTAGCATCTTGCTTTTCCTGCCTCCTGTACTCTTCATATTGGTTCCTCCTGAAGTCCTACCAGCTGCTGTTGGCAATGAAACCCCCCCATTCTGAAGAGGAGATGGCACAGATGAGCATGCACTGGAGCAGCTAACCCCCTCGTCAATACACCTGAGAAGACCCAGAACTGATTAAAATAACACACAATTTTTTCCCAAAGCTCCAAGCAACCCTGACAGAACTTCTTCCAAGTATGACTGGGCTGGACTTAAATACATTTCCTTCATATTTATTGTGATGCCTCATGGTTTAATTAGACCTGCTGGATGTCTCTCTGCCATCTGCTCCCTTCCAAAAGCCAGCACCTGTCAGCATAAACTCCAACACTAACTCTCCAATGACTGGCAGAATATATTTCCTCCTTCCTAAGAGGAAATATATTGTTGTTTCCTAAAATACCAGTACCTGGGGGTGTCTTTCACTGCAGAAAACAGAACACCCTAACTTTGATGCTTCAGTTGCATTCTTCCTGCCCTACAATATCAGACCGGTCTCACAGCAAAACTGGAAAAAAGAGTAGGACAAATATTTTAAGGTGCAAAGAAAACATTAAAAATTTTTAAAAACACCCTTGGGAATAAACCATAACCCTGGCTTCATTTCTTCAAATGCTTTGCTTCCACCCTAGACATGCAGATGGAAAAAACAGCATGTACAGTGTTACTTTACCTCCCAGGTGACGACTCCACTTGGAGGGACTCTCTTTGGCCACTTTTCTGTCATGGTTAGGATTTGGATAGCAGTGCTGTTGGGGCATGTATCTGGAATCTGGCACTGTGGGCTCTGATCACATCAGATCACACAATGTGGGTCCCTGTTGAGGGCCTTCCCTACCGTTAATGCCTCCAAAGCCTGAGGGCATTTCTCCATTTCACATCTCCTGGTGAACAGACCTGTCCAGCCTGGCCTTCTCACACCAAGCTCCCCAGGCAAGCTGGGGTCATCTGTGTATTTCTGTGTACCTCTATTAGATATATATGGGACAGCAGTGCAATGCACTATCAAAATCACACGCAGCACATTAACTAAGATGGCAGTCAGCTGGTTGCCATACACATACACATGTGAACAGGACACCTTCCCTTCCCTTCC
>VXAK01015944.1:73138-127117 GCA_013399435.1 Arenaria interpres
CTCCCCTCCCCTCCCCTCCCCTCCTGCCTTTTTTGCTTTTTCCAATGGTTTCTGTCTCAGAGATGTATCCCACTAAGCTTTCAGATATCAGGATCGCTCATTGCTTGAAGGATGTTTTTCTAATACCAAAAACTCATTTGGAGCCAGGAGGTAATAAAGGCTTATTTTAAGAGGACAGATGACTTCCAGTTTGCATATGTTTACTGGAAACAAACCATTCATCTGAAACGGACTGGGGCCAGAACTTCTTGGGTGAAATCCTGGCCCCATCAAAGTCAGTGGGCATTTTGACACTGCCTATGATTTCACCACATCATTTCTTGTATAGAGGAACTGAAAACTACTACTGTTTCACACACAACACATTCAACAAGGAAAAGAACAGAGGAGAACAAAGGAAAAAGCAAATTCAAGTTCTACCACAACATGCTTCACCTGTAGGTGAAACTAGGAAAGGCTCAGTTAGCATTTGGACATCATGGTGATAGCTGCTGTATTAATTAAATATCACCCTGGAGATTCTCTCTCACAGTCAAAAACAGCCAACAGCTACATTTTCTCAGACACCTGGTACTTAGATGAAGGTCTGAACAAAATTTGAAGGATGAACAACATAACCTAGGAATTTGGCTCATGATTACAGGTACCTCAAGAGAATTTGACATTCCCTCCTCATATAGCATGAAACCACTTCATCTTTTGTTCCTTTAACAAAAGACCATTATTGTGTCTCTACTTTTTTTTGCACCAGTTGAGCTTTATGCTGCTTTTGCTCTTTCTTTAACATTTCACTGTTTTTACTAAACAATTGTTTATCCCACATTTTTGAATTTTTATAGCAAGAGCATACTGATCAACCATTTATCTCTGTTCGTCTGGTAGAACACTGCTGTGTGAGGGGGCTGCAAGCTGAAAAGTTAAACTTTCTAGCTTTTCTAAAAGTGAAAGAAATGAAACAAACATATGATTATTTATTTCCCAAATCTGTGCCTTCTTGCAGAAGAAGGTAAAAGCACACAGCTATACCTTGGTGAATGTATTTGCATTCTCAAATAACAGAGCTGAATTCAGGTGTTGCTACATGTCACTGCATCGTGGGGTACTTATCTGTCCTCAGATGTGTATTGGAACCAAATCAAAACTCTGATCTTTCCAGAATGCTTAAAGCATTGGCCTAATTTTATGAAAGGGAATAAGAAATGTGCCTTTGGCTTCAGCAAGTACTGAGATATATCAACAGTAAAGGACAAAGTTTTAATATAGATAAGTGCCCAAAGGTACCTAGCAGGTTTTCAAAGGTTCTAGGAGTCTAGACACCTCTGAAGTCAATGTTGAAATAAGAACAGGGCATTTCTTAAAAGTTCCAGTGGACACCTGAAAGCAGCCAGCTGTCCCAACACTCAGATGGAAAAAAAGGAGTCTTGTGTTTTTGGAAACTCTTCTGCTACAGGATTATGAGCTCCAGCTGTTGCTGAAGTTTCTGGAGAGAAGGACTTCAGGATTCCTCCTCCATCATGTCACTAGATCCCTGCAGCAAAGACCTTGGATTTATAGAAGCCACTGTCTTTTGAAATCTATATTAAGAACATATCATTTCAATCAGTTCTCTGATCAACATACATTGTTTGTTGTTTTATTCTTATCAAATACAGTTTGAGTGTATGTCCAGATGTATTTTTGCTCCATGTTCCATTATAAATTTCAGCTGAGGTTGAGCTGTCCTCTGTTAGTCCATTAGCGTCCAATAGACAGTAGAACATTTGAAAAAGCAAATATTAAGTAGACAGAAAATAATTAAATTTAATTCTGTAAAATTTACACTTGCAGATCATATATATGGACTAAAAGTAAGTACTAAATATACAGAGATGTCATATCCAGTCTGAGTGTGTCCATCTATGAACATAGTTCCCATTGCAGTTCTGTTTTAATTCACTGGTAAGGTAAGGTACTGGTAAATCATGTACTGTGAGAGGTAAGTAAGACCTTAGTTAGAGTTTAGAGATCGGGTTCATTATTTGGCAAAAGTCTAACTGCAGCATATTAAAAGAAACAAAAATTCATATTGTTGGTAAATATCCAAAAACTTAAAAAAAATATTAATAATATCAAGGCTCTTGGTTTACCATAGAAGCATATATGGGCATTATTTTGCCCATAATAAAATATTCCCTGCTTTTCAGGCTTCCACTCTATCAAATTCCCTTGCTACTTTAGTTTCAGTGGCATTTCTAATTTACTTTCTTATCCTACTTTTGTAGGATGAGATGACTTCTGATAATTAGCTCATCCTTGTTTGATAGACTAATTAGGACTGGTTGAAGAAAAAAAAAACAACTTTTCAAAAAAATTGATTTCCATTGCAATATAATTGGTGGCAAAAACCCTATTCCTCTTGTGTTTTAGTTCTGAGTTTTCATTAAAAACATTAGCCCAAGAACCCCAAACTTGAAAATACAGTGTTTGTTTTCTTTAATGAAAAAATCAAGTTTTTCTAGACATTCAAACCATTGCCAAATATCTCTAGCAATATTTGGCAGCAAAATGAGCTACATTATGAATAAACATGCCAGCATTTCAAATTAATTCCAGAGCATTTTACCAACGTTAGTCGGCTAGCTAATTGTGAACCAAGTAGGTAACTCCTTAGTCACTGGACCAGAGAAAAAGTTCTTTTGGATTAAATATACAGAGCTGAAACTTCAGTGCTTGACAGTTTTCCACCACGTCAGGAACTGGGGCTTCTGCCTGCAACTTCTGAGGAGAGCTAGAAGCTGGAGAACAAGATTACAGAAACTGCTGGATGTAGTAGGCAACTGCTTAAACAGCATTAGAAGATGTGAAGAGGAGACCCAGGTTCTCCTGCCAATGGCTAGGCATCTCCATTTGATCCACACCCAGAGCAAAAATCCTGGTTTTGGAGTTTAGTGTTTGGGTCAGGTTAGGTCCTCTCAGAAACTTGGAAGATCTTCCTTTGACCAACTCTGTGTCTTGCTAGGCCTTTACTAGGCCATTTACCAGCCAGATATGAAACCTAGTTTCAGGTTTCTGCTTCACCTGTCTTGCTTGCATCAACTCTACCTTTAGGTTATATGTATTTTGAGATGGGACTTTCAAATGTTTCTCTTGCAAAGACACTTCCATTTAAGGTGGAAGTGGGTATCCATCTCTTCCAGGTAAAAATAATGTCCATGAGGTCATGTTTGTTGGTATAATATACAGGTTCCTCCAGCCCTACTTCACCCTTCTGTAGAAATCTTGAACTTGAAATTGAAGGTTTACATGGTATCAGGCAGTCAAGAGGATGATCACGAGTCTTTCATATCTTGGTTGAGAATGGCAATCAGTGGACTGTTGGGTAAGGAGCCTCACTTCCACCCATGCTCTTCAGCTGGTTTAAGTGGCTCACTTGGAGTCAAGCAAGATACAAATAAAAAATTATCAGTTCCCCACTATTGTGGCAGCCCATAATCCCTGCTCTTTTTGAACTCTTCTTCTGGCTGGCTCAAGTGGCAGGTGTCTGCATACCACATTGTAGGGAATTCACTCTCTTTACACCTAGGGAGAAGCTACGGCCAGTACACTCCTGGAGTCAGCAAAAGTTAGGCACATTTTTCTTTGTAATAATTAGTCTACAAGATGTTTATCCACCTCCAGAGTTCAGATATACACTTTGACTTGTGTCTGTGGAATTGTTAATTAGACACCTAAATCTCTCTGAGCCTACCCTTCTGCTAGTAGTGCTTTTTACCATTTGCAGTAAGCTCATGGGAAAAGAAGGAGAAAAAGATGTTACATGGCAGCAGGCTGGTGGAAAATGCGTATCCGCCTCACTACACAAATATTAGCCCACAAACACAGATAATTTCCATGAGGGATCAAACCTCCAGTTCCTTCCAGCTCACTCCTGGGGGTTACTATCAGTATCCAGATCCTGAAAGGAGATGCTGCAGTAATTAAGTCAGACTTGTTTTTTCTTCTTTATCTCCATTTCTCAAAGGTTATTTTACGTCACAAAATCTCACCCCCTAGACCCATGGAGTTATTTGGGTTTCTGTAAGACTTAAATTGGGCTTGTAGCTATGCTGTATTATTCACAGACAGGTTTTTGACTCCATTTAAGACCAGCCACAGAGGCAGCAGGTTCCACAGGGCACTCCATCCATGAGAAAGAACATTTTTAAGACATCATACGGTTTCTTCTACTTTAAGTCTTAAGACAAATATTATTTGATGCTTTCATCTATAGCAATTTCATCTGTGTCCCGACTTCCTAGATCTTCCTGGGGACACACACACAAAAAAAAAAAGAAAAGAAAAAAAAAAAAAAAAGTCAGATTCCGGGGATTCAGGTCCAAACAAAATGTTCTTGCCTATAAACAACCTGTGGGACTCTTACGTGTGACCCTCAGGTAGGTACCGCTCTCATCTTCCTCAGCCAGGCATAGGGGTGCTTCCTCCTTTGGTGCACTGCAGCCTGCTCATGTTCTGCAATTGCTACAGAAGGGAAGGTGCTGGAAACCTGCCCCCCTCCATCTCCTGGAAAGCCCCTGCAAGGAAAAGTGTTTGGGGTTGTTACTCACCAACGGAAATGGCTCTACAGGCATTTGTTTTTCTTTCAATGAAAAATTCTGTGGAAAAAACCCACTTATGTTAGCATCTCTGAGTCACGGACCAGTTTTCATTAACTGAGAGTTTTGATGGAAAATTTTCAACCAGCCTTAATCATACCTACCAGCAGGTCTGTAAGGATCTCCCCGAGAGTTTGTGCCAGACCATCATTTTAATACCAGGAAACTGACTGAAATGCTAACTAAAAATAGAATAATAGAATGTTCAAGTACAAATGCCATAAGGACTAAGCAGAAAGGCCTTTGCGAAGAAAATCATGGCTTAGTAATCTATCTAAAATTCTATCAGCATATTAATAAAATCAGGACTGCAGCAGAATTAGGTGATGTCATTTGAGGGGAGGTCCAAAAAACATTTGACAAAAGCCTTCATGATTTTACAATTAAAATAACAACAACAGAAAATTGAATAGCAGGAGCAAGAGGTTGGATGCTTTTCTGCAACAGAAGAAAAACAGTAAAAGGTAGGTTAAAATGTATCACGAGCAGTGATACGCTCCTGGAAAAAATAAAGGGTATCCAAGTAGTGCTTTTACACTGTACAGGGTTCAATTCTAGGCCATAAAGTGCTAGAGATCCAGATGCAGATATAGGGATACAGAGGCAGCCTAATGACCCTCTACCCTCTGCACCTTGCATTATTCCTGTCCTGGTTCCCTCTGCAGCATTTCCCTTGTAACACACTGCAGGTGTTAAAGGAAAGGCAAGGCACAGTGGCCAATAGCTTAATCTTTTTCTTTCTTTAAAGGAAAACATTAAGATGGAAAATGGAAAATTTACCTTCCTCTGAAACCTGGCACAAAAGAACCAGGCATTAAAGATTAAGAGTTTGTGTTTCTTTAGCAATGTTCCCACAAGATATCAGGCTCTGTAGCACCAGGGTTGCCATGGCTATCACTATTGATTAGTAAATAGTGTTATTAAATCCCATGTAAATGGTTAATGACTGACAGTTCTGAAATAAATGCAGACCTTTTAGGTAAATAGGCTATTTTTATTTATTTATTTTTTTATTAAATAGGATCTAGTTGAACATTTGAACTTCAGCTTAAATGTTTTCCCTTGTTTCACTTCTATTTCTTTTTGTTTTGTTAAGCAAGTATATCCCAATGGCTGGTGTGTGCAAGGAAAGGGGACACGTCAAATAATATCTAAATTAAAACTGAAACTGAGTCCAGGCTTATCTGGTCGAGAGACAAAGGGAGAAAGGGATAGCTGGTAAACAATAAGAGAAATACTGGATTACTTCAGAAAAGCCTTCTAAAGATAGCAGCTCCAGGTCTCCAGGAATAGACTTGTCTCTCCAGCTTAGTCACAACAGCAGCTACAAGTTTCACTGCTAAACATCAGCAGGTAAAAGCTCTGCAAATGTTCTTTAGACATGAATTGAGCAGCACATTCTTGTGAGATGAGGGAGAATTGGGATTTTCATCTCATCAGAAGCTGAACATTAAATTTGCCTGACGCCACAGTGTCTCTGCAGGACAATCGGGGCCAGAGCCCAGGCACTTTGCCCTTCACAAAAGCAACCTCATTAGGTTACAAGATGAAACCAGCAGTTGGCTCTGAAATCTTGAGGACATCAGACGACTGGAGTGACTTGGATATGCCCTGACATGGTCCATGTCATAGTGCTTCCCTAGTTCCCACGTGGAAACAAATGTGATGGGGTTTTTGGATGTGGAGACTGGATGTGAATGCAGGCATCCCAACTAATTCTTCAGCAATATTTGTCTATTTTTCTATAAAAATCATTGCAAGTGGGATGGTGTTGTCATGAAAGTTATCCTATGGTTATCAACACTCAAACTCAAATATGCATATTTGCACGTGCAAAAAATGTGCATATGTTACAACTTACACCAGGCGTGTGAGCCCTGTATTTACACAGATGCAGACATTCAGTCAGGATCAGAAATAACACTGCGTGATTTAGGCGACCATCCACAAGCACCATGAAAAAATAAGGAACAGTCAGAGCTCAAAATCATTCATGGAAAGAGTAGACTCTAACGAGCTAATAAGTGCAAATGTTTGTTTTCGTGGATAGCAAACTTTTCTAGGTAACTCACATATTAGTGAAAGACAGCATCTGTAGTCTAGATGAGATAAATCTGTATCGCTACAGCAGCAGTGGTGTAACAGTAATTCAGGTCTGCGGATCAGATCCAAGCCCGTAAAAAAAAAGGAATAGGAAAACAGAAAAGAAAAAAAAACCAAACTAAATTAAATGGAGGAATTGTCTACTGCTAATTGTTTGCTTAGCTCTGTTTAGGAACAAAATGCTAAAGAATAAAAACAAATTACCAGCAGTCAGTTCTGGGTTGCCCAAGGTAACAAACATTCTGCTCAGCTTTTTACTTAAGCATATATGGCAAAGTTAAACACAGACCAAATTAATCCAAATGAAAAGATTTTAGTAATGCCACATGAGGAGCCTGACAATGAAAATTCTCAGACAAAGATGTTGTGTTAGAAATTAGGCTTCATCTATATGGAAAAAAGAAAAAAGGAGATGGGCCACTTTGCCCGCTGTGTGCCAGTCAGGGTCTTTAAGAAGACTTACAGGATCATGGAGGTGAGGTAAAATAAAGCACCAAACACAGGACAGTGGCAATTTCTTCTCACACTCTCTTCTGTCATCAGGGGATTAATTTCTGGCATTTCATTGACCAGTGATGAGAAGTCTGGGGCGGAGGGGGTGCTTCACGTTTGGTGTGCTCCCCTGTGCTCTTATACCATACTCACCTCCAGAATGTTGAAGTATTAGATTTATAGTATCTTTCTTTTTTAAGGTGAAGCTTGTGCAATATCTGGATAAGTGGAAAGAGTTCAAAAGCAGAGCTGCTTTGAGCTCCCTGTGAATCCAGCAATGAACTCCCTTTTCCTCCCACAAAGGCTTTCATCTCCTGTCTAGATGTTGTCATCTCTTGTCACCCAAGCATCCACTGACTGGTTCAACTTTACATGACAATAGCTCTTCTACTGAGGAATTACATTGCTCCTACATTGGTACTTCAAAAAGGATGTGTTTTTACATCAGTAGCTACCTTCAATGCACCCTCCTACCTCTACATATAATCCTAGCAGAAACAAGATCCTGTTGGTTTTACCTTACTGTAACTGGACAAATTAAGCCTTCACCTGGTGATTTAAGACTGGTCTTCACTAACTGTATGATGACAGCTGTCTCAGTATCTCATCTTTTCTCATTGCAGAGGAAATATGCCAGAAAACCAGGTTTCAGTGGTAGAGAAACAAACCCCAGAGCAGATCCTTTTTGAAAGCTTTGCTTGTATAGCGCATACTGTAAAAATTCCCAGCCCCTGCCAGGACTACTGGTGCTATGGTGACATAAATACAGAGAGCTGCCTGGAATTTTTTACATTATTGGCATATCAGACATACAATTATTTTGGTTATAAAAAGGAATCAACAAGATTTTGGTTTCCAAAAACTGCAAATAGAAACATTCTTTACTGCACAGGAAAAGATGAAGGACAGGAAAAAAGTCACAAACACTTTCAAGAGGCATTTGTATATTTTCCATTAGAGCCTTTCTTCACTTTGAATTGAATTGTCTTTGAAATAATGTCAAAGGAATATTTTTAAATCTATCCTGTATACAGAATAATCATATACTGAAGAACTGACTCTGAAAAGGGCCTGAGCTGCAGATGCGTGGTCCTATAAGACAGGAATTTTTTTCACTTTTCTACAGTGGAAGTATTCTGCAAGTGAGAAAACTTTGAAAAATGTGGATACAGTTCTAGAAGGTGGTTCTTACTAACCAGGAGGCTCATCGGTACTCCTCTGCTGTTGTAGACCAGTCATAGAAGCAGAAGTGTCCTGCAGTGTTAGGATCTGGCTCGTGCTGCAGACAGGAATTGTACAGCTGGGGATCAGTCACAGGGAGGATAACCTTCATCCATGTCTGCTGCTACACATGTGTAGTCTCCAACCCTCAGCCTTCTTTTCCAAGGCTCTACCATAGTAGGTAGAAAGTCAACAGTTTTTCATGCCTACCTCTCCTGTACCAGAAGCTGACAATACCTCGGGGATTTAGAAACAGTTGGGGAAATCATGGCAAAATATTTTAATATTCCCCTCACTGCCTGCTACAGGACCATGCAGTATTACTACAGCAACTTGACAAAAAATAAATGTCACACAGTTTTCTTTAGTGTTCAGTTAGATTATCTTAAAGAAGTGTGAAGAGCTAAAATGGAATCACAGAATTTTCAGAGTTGGAGGGGACCTGCGGAGATCATCTAGTATTGCCTATATTCCCATATGTCCAAAACCTCAACAAACATAACAACAAAACCTTCCCACTTATTTGCTAGTGAATGCCATCATTGTGCATTTGGTGCATTTGTTGCATTTGAACTCCACCATTCAGCTGGGCGTTTCACCTTTAACTTGCGGGAGAACAGAGTTAAGCAGGAGGTTGTTGATGGAATTGCAAGTTTAAGACTTGAAGATTAATTTAACCCATGTCTCCAGCTTTACTAGCTCATTTGAGCAGTTATGATCTCTGGCAGCCATGGTGCTATGATCAGAGCCACCATGGCCAAGGCTCGTGGATTGAAAGGGTTCAGCTCATTAAGAATTCTCATTTCTTGTCTGAGCTCCTTCAAGAGTATGTCATTTCACTTTAATGAATTCATTGTACATGATAGCATCATGTTTTTATGAATATGGATTTATCTTCTGATTACTGTAGCAGCTGAAGAAGGGAAAAGAGGGAAGACAGAGACTTTTAAAGGTGCCACCATGCAGTTCTACACCTTATGCAAAGGTCAGTTCTTGCTGTTCTCTCAGCTGCTAACAATGGTTTGTTTACTCACAGTTGATGCTCTTTCAATGCAAGCATTCCCCTGCTCAAATATTTTTCAAGATATGGTTTGTTAATGATTGCATTATGGAGGAGGCATAAGGACAACAGGGGAATCATTGAGTTCTCCATCACACATTAAAAGAAGGAAGGAAAAAAAGTAGAAGCAAATGTATAACATGGGCAACATTCAGGCCTTCAGCTATGGGTACCCAGTTTGCACTATGTGTGATGCCTTCTCTCCATTAACCATTACATGGTCTGGCAGTCCTGCATCTAAATGGTCTGAATGGCTCATTGGACTCAAGACTTCACTGCCCTGCCAACTGCAGTGAGTCACCCAGGCTCTCAGATGACTTGAATGTGGCTCTTGATTTTTCTGGGTAGCGAGGGGAACGATATGAAGGTAGATGTGACGCTGTCACACAGAAACAGGAATGATACCCTCGTCTTTGTATTTGGACACAAATGATATCAGGAAGCTCTCAGTGTGGCCAGAAGCTATCTCTGGCTTGAAGCCTCGATGGGATCTCAAGGAAGATGGCCACCTGCTACTTCCCACTATTCTTTGTGCATCTAAGGAGAGGTCAGAACACTTCAGCTTCTTAACAAATAAATAACCAACCAACTGAAGATCGGAATATCGAATAAATTGACAATATTTTACTGAACCATAAGCCTCCTTTTTCTCAGAACACCAGCATTATGGATCCTCCTTATATTTGCACTAGACAAATACTTAAAATATCTCAGCAATTATTTCATGTTGGCACAATAATAGCTTAACTAGGATGGATCTTCTTATACATGAGAATACAGCGAATGATTGTCTTACTAAGAAAAGTCTAACCCTTCAGAGGACTCGTGTTCTTCTTATAATGACTCACTTTAAGAGAGGTAGATAGGCAGGAAGGATGATTCATCGTGGGACACCTACTGTACACTATTCTGGAATGTATTTTTCTTCATCTTTCTCCCACTCTACCTATCAGAAAAGGATAAATACTAAGGGCTTGGGGATTCAAAAAGAAAGGGAAATTGGCTAAAAGTCAATGCTGGCAATGGGGTGTCTTTACAATTGAGTAAAGAACTGGTGATGGCAGCACAATAATGTATTGGCCTTGCAGGTCAGATTTGCCTTAGCAGATATAACCAATAAATCTGAAATCTTCAGGAAGCAATATTGAGTCAAAAGTTCAGCCATGTTCTCAGACTTTGCTTCCGAGCTGCAACTTCTATTCCTAGCCCTGTTTCCCCAAAGAGCCCGGGAGTGAAATATCAGGGAAAACAAGAACAACAGATAAAAGCAGCACAATTCAGTCACAGGCTCAATGTGGCAAAAGGAAAATTACACCGTCACAGTGTCATGCTTTTCTGAAACCTACCTTTGAAAAGAGGTCAAGAAAACCAGCTCAATAATATACTTTGGTGTCACAGAAAATTTGTTGGAGGTTCAGCCATGCATTAATGTTTCATTCCAGCAAGTTGTGTTCCAGTCCAAAAGGTCACACGGGAAAATGAATTTTAGGGTGTCATACATAAGCCCAGGCCACAGATGCTCAACTCATTTTCAGCAATGGCTAGAAAAGGACAAAATCATCTTGTAAAAGGCCAGGGCATTAGTAAAGATGAGTGGTGAAGCCTGTGTAGGGATTATGCAGCTGCAGTTGGCTTCAACATGCACTTAGAAACATTAAGTGGTGATTTAACAGGACTGAAAACCCTACATAGCAAGTGAGAGCAGTGACTGAACAATCTCTACACCTGCAATTGCAAGTGCTGAAGATGGCAGAATAGGATTCATGGGCTGGAACTTGAGCAGAAAGCTGTATTAACGGAGGGCATTTGTAGAAATGTCTTGGGATCATTTATGACCACATTTAGTGACAATTTAGTTCTCTAGCTCATCAGAAATGCACAGGCTGCAGCAAAACATTCCACCCTATTAAAGCACAATGTCTGTGCTGGAAGACTTTACTGTTGAAAAAGCACTGCTACATCGTCCAACGCTCTCGCTTCATGTTTGTCCCCTGAACTCAGGTCCATCACAGATACGTATCCTATGGCAACTAACCTGCAGTGACAGATAGAGGTTAAAATAAATAGAAGTCAAGGGAGAATATTATATATAAAATATAAATGTAACTGTCTGCTGGAAGTTTGCATGTCCTTAGTTAAGTGTAGCAATTTAACTCAGCCAGTCTGGATCCCTGGTAATTGCAGGTGGCTTTAAATCAGCAGGAGTTCATAGGAATGCATTTTCTCATAAATGTGATCGCTATTCCACTGCTTCACGTGGAGGCCTTGCTATCCAGGGATGTAATAATAATGTTAACAACATAATGGCCTTGTGTCATTTGAGTTAAAGAGCCCATCTGGAATTTAAATCCTCTTTAGATGGGTAACTAATCAGTTTGGGGTTCCTTAAGAACCAAGTCCTTGAAGAGTGGACCTGGCTGACAAATACAAGCATTAACTGAGAATCTTTCACACAAGCATGTTAGCCATTACTGAACAACTTCAGAAGCCAGAACTCTGTAGCTTGCTTTACTGAACATGTCGTTCCAGCTCTGGTGGTGCCACTGAGGGTATGGACAAAATCCCCACCATCACCCTGAAGTATTCCTGAATTAAGGGTAATAAGACAGGGCACGTTCTCATCTTCATGTATCTACAACACTCTGGGTTAGTTTTTTCAAAGGAGCATTTCCCTTTTGTTACTCATCCATGAAAGGCATCTACACAAGCTCTGTCCCAGCACCAATTCCTAAGTTTGGTACTTCTTACTGGGACACTCATAAAGGGCAATACTTTGAGAGGGGCTGCCATAATTCAGGTTTTTAAGCTGGATTCAGGCTCTAAATTCGCACAGACAGCTTCTATACCGATAAATCAAGCAACACAGGCAGATACTGGAAATCAATAATCTGTACTCTCAAACTGTTAGAAGGGTCCTGCCATGGTTTCGGCCTGTGCAAACACCATAGCACTCCCCAAAACCCTTCCCAAGCACAGAGCAATTGCTGACACAGACCAGAGGCTGCTCTGATTATGGCTTTCCTATTTTGGAGGCTGAATTGTGACAGCATGCGCATGTACTAGTTCAGTGCCTGAATACAGTTTAATACATGTTTAATTTCCTAGTGGAAATCTATAATAGATGCTTCTGAAAATTTCATCCTCTATCTGTCAAGAGTAGAAGTCCAGAGCATCACTGAGCTATTTGGTGCCTGTAAGAGACCACCAGAACAACAGTGAGCTCTGATTCAGACAGATGGGATGGTGTTTGTTTAGCACAATGCTACCAGTTGAGCCAGGGCTTTTCTAACCTCAGCATTACCAAGGGTCTCAGGTTGCCAAAGGCTCAGAGCCTTGGACCTGCAGATGCCCCAGTGTGGCGGTGTGCTCTCCCCTTTCCCACCTCCCTGGCTCCTGCTCAAACTACAACCATCAGTGGGAGTTGTGATGGGTCGCAATTAGACTTTGGGGGATGGGTGGCAACATAGCCAAACAGTGTCCAGAATTGGGACATCTTGTTGCTATGCAAATATGACTATAGGTCAATTATCTTACTCTATAAATAGTGGACAGCCCAAGAGCCCTTTGAGTTCTCCTGCACAACAGCGAGCTGCACAACAGGATCTCCCCTTGCGCAGGGACACCTGCAGGATGACCTCAAGGTTACTCTTCAAGGTTTAGAGATTCCTTGCCACAACAGAACCTCAGTAAGTGGTTAATAGCATGCTAAACGTTGAAATCTTACCTAAGTGATATAAAGAATTGATTGCACATATATAATCTTTTAGACATAAACTGTTCACCAAGTCTGGGACTAGGATTGGGTCAAGCCACACTTAGACTCCTCTTTGAGAAGGAGTTTAGAAAGCAAGGGGGTCCTTTCCAAACCTCATAACTCAACGGGAGGGTCTCCCTAACAATTCTGTCTGACCCTGTCCTCTGTGAAGTAAATAACCAAGCGTACCCTTGCCCTCAAATCTTGTAAAACACTCGCATTCACTATCAAACTTTGTTAAATCACTATTCTATATTAATAAATATTTCACTGCTTCTCTCTAACAAGTGAAGTTAATCACTCTGTCCCTGACACTCAGTCTCAATGAATGCTTTTTGCCATCTCTGACTGCCCAGGAATGGGAGGCTCCTCCTTTTTGCTTGTAACTCCATGCAGGATCCGGGCTCCCACCGGTCCAGCAGCACACCTGAGAGCCAGGGCAGGCGATGAGGGGAGGGCTGGAGCAGGCGCAGCACGCTGCCACGCACCGCCCGTCACCAGCAAAGGAAACCCAAATACATCAGCCTCGGTGACAGCTCTGGCTCTCTGCAGCGCAGAAATGGGACTCACTGCTGATCGATAGCCCCTCGGCGGACTTCAGGCCCAACGAGCAAAGCAAAGTAAGGCTTTCCAGCAACCCTCTCCAAGCCGCAGGGCGCCTTGCCAGGAAAGATACAGCAGAGCATAAAGCATGACTATGTCAAAAGCTGCCCTGGACTCTTGTTCACATCCTCCACTCTGGGGACAGGCTTGTGCTAGCAGGACAAAAGGAAAAGTTGAACGATCGCTCCCTGCACTGGACCAGGCGTTTGTGTCCTCCTTGCCTGCCATGCAACCGGTCCTGTGCGGGGAAGGAGCTGCTGTGGTGAATCTCTGCCCAGCGGCAGGCTTCCCACTGTCAGGGCATGACGCCATCGGGAAACATTCACCATCTGTACTGCCCATGGGTGAATTCCATGTATGTGTTTTTTGGGCTCCATCCCCATCAAAGGCTGCAAATAAAAAGAATGAAGCTGTCACGAATGGAGAAGGTTGTAACAGCAGCTGTGTCATCCTGCTCTCCACTGAAAGACAAAAGCGAGGTGCTGGCAATTCGCAATCAGTTGTGGGGGTGGGTTCAACCACAGAACTTTGTATTTGTGACATCTGTGTAAGGGTCATTCTACTACGGTGTATATACTCTGCAATTGAGTCAGTCAATCAAAAGTCACACCTTCTGATATCTAAAGTGTTAATTATTGATCCTTAAAACATAATTACTGGGACTCTGCTCCCAGAGAAGATAGAGGTTTGGCTAACAGTGGCACCCTCCAACAATACAAAGCCTTACACTAATCCTTTTCCTTAACAACCACCACATTTGATGAAAGATGCAAATGATGCTGCACCTGTGTGTGTACATGTGCATGTAATTTGTGAGATTTGATTAACTGCAGGTCCACAGACTGTGTATAAACCTCTCATCGTATCAGAATAAACAGTCATTTTTGAGGGCTGGCTCCACGTTATCTTTCTTTGTTTTGCATCTGCCATAAGATAACAGGCTCTTAACGCTGATCAGAGCTACTGGTCTCCCATGTAAAAATAACTCGTGCACCGCAAGGTATTTGGTATTGCTGTGAGCTCCCAGCCTAGCTTCCTTGGGCTCTATATACAGACTCCCATTAATATTATGTCCCCTTTTTTAAAGGAAGAGCCCCCAAATTCCATTCCACAAAAGCAGATTCTCTTCAGCGTTATTTTGTCCTCACTTCACACTTGCTTTCTTGCTATGGACTTTGTTCACACACAAGCAAATGATGCTTGCAGTGACACTGGGCAGACTTCTGAAACAAGGCAGCTTTCAAGTGGAATAGAGCATTTTTGGGTTCTCATGTTAGAATAGCAAAGCAAAATATGCACACAAGCTCATGCCAGCAGTGTTCCTCATGTCCCTTTGGTCTCCAGCAGGATTGCAGTCATCTCAGCAGCACGTAGCTGAGTTCATATCACTCTGTTTGCCTTGGCTGCCCATCATCAAAAGCCCATATCTGACCACAGGTTTTCAATCATTTCTCCAAGATAACTCTGTTCAGCTGTTGACAGCTCTTGATATTTCATCCATTCCCACTGGGAATAACATCTAGGTCTTCTTTCCCTGTCCAAGAAATGAGATTACTCTTCCTGTCCTAAAAGATTACAGCACTAAAATCAGGAAGGAAATGTTCTTGCTTTTCATAAAACTAAATTTCCCATAACTTCTGCAGTTGTATTTTAAGTTTGGGGTGAACTTGTCTTTTTGGAAGTTCCCTCCTCAGGATGGCAGTGAAGCCCATATCAGTCTGTCAGCTCAGATTTACCAGAGTGATAAAGGTGATGTTCTCAGGCGAGCTGACAGTCCCACACAAGACAGTATTTTCATACACTATTTGTTCTCTGAAGAATCTCAAATTGCCTTGCAGCAAGAAATAATATAGTGGGGATATAACTCTCTTTGGAGGGGAAAGCAGAGCAACGTACAGAAAGGTCCTGGCCAAGGTCAAAGGAACTTACTCCGGATGTTGACCTACACGTGGCTACACATTTTCTTCCACCACTCCCTTCCTGAGTCCCACAGCAGGGTCAACACAACAGCACACAAAAATAAACAGAGGTGGGTGTGGGGCTAATTCAACTTGCCGTCGGCTGCAGTCATTCAGGAGCTGCTGAACATCCCATCCAGGTGTCCTTCTGATGACCTCCAGGGCACAAGCAGGACCTGCTCCAGTTGTCCCAGTTTAATCTACTGCCACTTATGAGCCAACACCGCCACTTTGCCAGGCTGTGCCTGACGCAACAGCTTGGACATAAAAGACACAACAGTAATTGCAAACAGTGACCCTGTACAGAGATGTGGGCACGTGCTGGTACGTATTCTGAACCGATACCAGCATCAGGGTGCTGGGAAGGCAGAGGACTGTGTGTTACAAAAGGCAATGGTGAAGAGTGATGATGAGAAAAGTTTCTGGAAATATGAAGATACGAGATTTTAGTGAGTTCTTGTGAAAAAAAAACCAGTTTTATTTGCAAATGGAAAAACCATCATCCAAACTAAAATTTCACTGGGATCAATCTTGTGATTGAATCCCTGGTCTTACTGAGGTTTAACACCCAGGTGAAACAGTAGTTGTCAATCATCTTAACTCTTACTACAGAGAGAGAGGATATTCTTGGGAAATATTTTAAGCAAATCCTTGGTCTGTTGGTATCCCTGAAGCAACTCGCATGCTTTGATCTATGGCCTTGATCTGCAAAGACAGCTGGGACATACTCTGCTCAATAAAGAAATACCCCAACCACTTTAGCTACTCCCCTGCCCAGCTAGCTTCACAGATGTTTATCCCTCAGTACAGGTTCAGATTTTTTTTGAAACATTGCTTCAAGCTTATGTCTTGGGTCTCCATCTCCATTGATTCTCATTCTCAGAAGAGATTTCTGCACTTTGGAGCTGACATCCGTTTGGCTCTTGAGAACAGGCCACATAGGCAGTCTGAAAACCAAAGTGCTGCATAGAGGTATTGGCAAGCCCTGAACAAACGTGCTGTGGTACTGAAGGTTGCCCAGACGTCACCATGTGGAACTGGTGCAGGCTTCTCTGTCTTGCTCTTTCATGACACCATGTATCCTCCAGGCCAAGTCCTCAGCTGATACCACTGGCAATACTTCATTGACCCAAGAAGATGTGCTGCCCTTCACTCACCACAGGCTCTCCCTTTGAGCAGGCTTGCCCTTCTCTTGTATTTAACCAACTAGTCAATCCATCCCCAGCTCCTCCTGCTCGGAAGAGTCCTGCCACCCTACTGGGGAGGGGGGATGGGGTGTCCTCCATGAACTGCCAGTGATGCAAAACCCAGCCAGCACTGGGCTTGTCCCCGGGCATTGCCATGCTCTGAACAAGAAACCTCCAGTAGTCCCTGAGGAGCCAGGGACCACATCCTGCTGTGCACCATCCAGAGCTCAGGGCCCACCCAAACAAGTTGAGGGGCTTGTTTAGGGTCCAGCACGGTGCCCGATGATGTTGGTGCTGGATGTAACAGCAGAGAGAGAGAGAGAGGAGGGAGGATAGGAGACAGTCAGAAGAACATGCATTTCCATAGGTCAGCTCCACACAAAGACATCAGGGGCTCATTGTAAGAGCTATAAAAATAAATGTCAGATGGCCCTTTCTTGGTTAATCATGCTTGGCTTTGCTGCAGTGACGTCTCCTTCAAAGAGCACTTTTTCCATTCTAAAGCCAAGAAAAAAGCCGCCAATATCTGACTTCTGAACAAGTGGTACTGAAAGCAATTCAGTTTTATTTCTGTGGACGTGCCTCCCCCCATTATTTTAGCACAGCTGTGTAATCCCCGAGTAATTAAAACGGCTCCTCAAAGCTGCCACTCTCTTCTGCCTTCTGATCCGTGTCAGTGCCAATCTGTTCAGCTCTGTAGGAATATTAAGAGTGCCTGATATAGCTAAGTCTCCTCAGCTTTTATCCAAACGGTCTCTTCAGCATCAGCATCATCTGAAGAGAAGGACAAATTCTGCTTTTACTCTAATCTCAGATTAGCTGTTGCTTTAAATCCAGTTTTAGTCTATTTACACCGTTCTGATAGCCATCAGCATTACACAGCAGCAAAGTATTTCAAGAGGACATGAGAAAGTTTTTAAATATATGGAGGCAGCACAGGTAGTATATTATGAAAACCATTAACAATTGAGTTGAATATGAAATTGCCAGTCACTCAAAGCAGTTGGGACCTTTGGAACTTTAAAAAAAAATGCCACAAAATCATCACAGGTGTCTTAAAAAGTGCAGCTAGTCTTCTTGAACCAGAGATAATTCCTATACCTTCCCCGAGTTTTATCTGCTGGTTCTTGATGGAAGCCAGAACCATTAGGCCAGCACTATGTTACTTTGGTATCTCTGGTGTGAGAAGGGGTGATGTGGGACCCCAAACCATGGCTGCACTATTCTTCAGAAGGGAAATCCCAAGAGGGTCCTGCCCACGTCTTGCACACAGACCACCAATCCTATCTCCTTGAAGGCAGAGAGCCTCATCGCTTCAGCAGACACCTCTGGGCTTACAGGTGACACTGGAGCACGCTAAAGCAAGTCTGCATGGATAGGAGAGTTTCCTACCTTTTTCCTACTGTCATGCTCCATGGTTTCCCATCATGCTGGTTTTACACACCATGGGATGAGGAGCCAGTTCTTGTCCAGTTCTTTGTGGCTGTCCTGAAGTGAAAAGACAGGGCAGTGATGTTAGCACACAGACGTGCAGCAGCGGTGTCTCATGACTAGGCTCTATTCACAAAGCCATGGGCCTGTCTTGGTAGATTTCTTTCAGATGTCTCAGATCCATCTCTCTCTTACATTATTAATTGCAGCATCCACAACCACATCAAGCCTCGTCTTCAGCTCCTTTCAGCATCTTATTTTCAACCCCTGTCCCTTGGAAATTAATTCCTGGCCTGTTAACTCTGTCATTGCTGATGAGATACAGCAGCTACCCCAGAGGCAGTGGCAGTTCCTTTAGGCAAATGTGGCTTCCTGCTCCAGAAAAGCATGGGATGTGCACCTGTATGTGCCTGATACCAAGGAGATGCTCCAAAGAGTGAGTGAGCAGTGACTGCTCCTCTGAGACAATGAGATCTGAGCTTTCCTGCTGGTTTTTCTCACACATATTCACCACTGGACCTACTAGACCCTCTGGATTTACCATCCTTTGCTTGCATAGCATGGGGGGGTTAGATATGACAAAGGTCATGTATGTGAAAATATACCTGTCCTTAAAGGAAAAGAAAAGCACATACAACTATGTATGCAAAATTTAAATAAGACAAAAGAACCAAGACCTTTTCCCATCACACAAAACACCAGCCACCCTGGCTCTGCAGCCAAATCAACGAGACTCTCCACATAAACACTGTGCACTCTGTCTCTCTGGGTATTTTAGGGAAATGACAAAGGTGAACCTCCTATGCTGGGTAAGAAAATGACCTGTTCCCATGGGCAAAGCTAACAGAGTCAGAGTGACCTTCATCTCAGGAGATGTAGTCAAGAAACCTAAAGCCTAGACCAAGGAGTTTTGGACAGCTTCATGCGGCTCAGAGCGTACCCGAGTCCCTGCCCTGCATTAGCATGTCTCCTGTCCTTGCTCATCATTACAGAGCTGAGCTACCCAAAAGCCTGAGCTGCTCTCCTCACGACAGACAGGCTGCCCTGTTCACAATGGAGCAGGCTGGGGAGACAGCAGAGCAGGTGACATGTCTGCAGGTGGAAGGGGAAGGACACCAGAGGATCCTGCAGCGCCGGCAAATGCCTGCCTGTGCCCAGAGACGCTATAGGAGGGACAACACGGCTGCAAACTCCTGCAGCAGCACCTCTTGATGCCCTTGACCACAACACAAGCTGCAGTGTGCCCTTGGATTCACACTGGCTCTGGGAGGGAGGACGTGCACTGAGCACCAGCAAACCAGTGCTCGGGGTGGGTTGTGTGTCTAGCCTCGTCCGTACCAGAGGGAATGAGAAAGAAAAACACAATTAGCACAAGCTCTAAGCATGGATGCTTTCAGCTCTGGCGGCCCCTGATTCAATTCCTGGCATCCTCCCAGGCAGCAGCTGTCACCTACCTTTCCCTCCAGTGAATTAGGAGAGGTTTGTATGAGGAACCAGGAGTAGCAATTTTCCTTAACAAAAAAGGTCTGGAAACCAAAGGGGTTTGTACCAGGTAGGGAGAGATACTCTGTTCCCAGGTCTTGCTTTATAGGGCACACATCTGCATTCAGTTTGCTTTCCAAACCTCAACTAGGTATACTTTCCCTTCCAAGCCCTTAGCATCGTCTTTACATCCCCCTCTCTTTTCTTACTCTTGGTCTTCTGGGGCTTCTCCTTCTACTGGAAAGGCTGGGGAAGCTGCACGCACACTGTCTTCTCTCTTGAGCTAAATGTTTAATAGCTTTCCTACCAGGGAAAACACTTTTCTCTGTCTTGCCTCCTCCTCTATTTTTCTGGCATTTGCATTATCCCTTGCTAAATATATTATGACACTGTTAACTTGCGACACTGGCTGCCTCTCCCACCCCCCTGCCCAGGAACTCCTTACATAAATCATTGGGATTGCCAAACAAAAAAACCCCAAACCAAACGAAAACTCAAACATGTGCAGATTTATCGCTGCTTTTGTTTCCTCAGTGCGCAGACAAATTAATATTATGGAGATTAGATCCCTTTGCTCAGCTCTCTTGGGCACAGCGCAATATGACAAGAAAATCCCTGTTCTGTGCTGAAAAAAAAAAAAAAAAAAAGGACTGGATAAACTCTGTTATTGTACAATCACAAGATCCTGAAGAAAGAGGATTATTAAAGTAGAACACAATGTGAAATATAATCAATACTAGCCACAATCTAAGATGACACTGAGTTGCCGAGGGATAGCATCTCTTATGTGTATGATGTGCAGTAGGCAAGACAGAGAACGTCTGCTGCAAACCTTTTGAGTGTAGAACAATTATGGGGGTTTTCCTGGACTCTGAGCTTTTCATAATGTCTATTTCACAAGGAGGAAGAGAGAAAGCTGAAGAAGACTGTAAGAGCCATACCATGAGCTACGTCTTCTTGAATCAACTTAAAACAGAATCTGTCAGGCTGATAGGGTTTTATTGCTGGTTGGAATCAGTGAGAGTTACAAAAAATATTTTTAACCAGCATCCTCCATAAAACCTGTGGTCACAAAGAGCATCTAAACTCTCCCCAGCAGTAGGGAAGCCAAAATACTTTGATGTGTCTCTGTCTTGAGTGCAAGGGTAAAGCACGAGATCATTTTTCAGGAATCTAGAAGTGTGACTGAGGGAGCAATCTGTCCCTTGGATAGCTGCATACCTTCGGCCTCCTCTACACAACATTATCTGGGTATCCTAAGGACCTTTGGGATCTTTTTCAAATTAGGAAGTCCATGAGAACTGTGCACAAATAACACCTGCAATTCAAAACTTTTTTTTTCTCCTAACCTTTTTCTCTTTTGTGAATAAATGCTATAGATGTTTTTACAAATGGAAAGTCAAGTTATACAATAAAAGTCCCCCTACACGAGCTTGTAGAAGGCCTTTGAACCAACTGCAGTCTTCTGTGGCCCACAGAACCCAAGGACTGACAAAATGATTAACATAAATCCAAGTGAAAGACTAATCAGTGGGCCACTAATGTATGTGAAGATAGTCTGAGAGTACTGGAAAAGATCTTAAACTTGTTGAGGACTCTTCATCTACCTCTTATCCACCTGAACAGACAGGCTCAGGGCCAGGCATTTCAGGCAATTCATCTCAGCTAGTTCTGGACTAAAAAGTCCATTCTTAGGCCTGAAATGATCATCTAGGTTCCTTCTGCAACAGTGGACAGAAAATCAGGCAATATGATCAACTACCTGAAACACTTCTCTTGCTATAGGATGAATTACTCTCAGGAGGTGCCTGTCTTTCTCAGCATACATTTAATTTTCAAGGGAATCATGCTACAGAGATGAAGGGTAGGACAGCTTGCTTTACTCCTGCAGAGCTGTGATGGAACCAGGGTTGTGTGCTGAACAGTACGGACAGATGCTCAAACAATGCCTACCAGCCCAGGACTCAGTGCAGAGGAAAGCAATGTCACCAGGCTGCCTGGGAAGAGATCCAAAAGCATCTCTCCCGGCTCCTGTGTCATAGTGACCAAACAGAGAACAGATCTTGATTAAGTCTCTCTTTTTCCTTTAGAATCATAGATTCATTTAGTTTGGAAAAAACCTTTAAGATCATAAAGTCCAACCATTTAGAGCACAGAGATTCACATCCAAGGCCCATTGCAGTCACCAACTAGCCTCAAGAACTTTGGGCTCAGCTGTTAAGGGCCTGGTTTTCAGGATATGGCACCTGTGCCATGAACCACATCTGTGATTGCTCCCAACTCTGAAAGTCAGGCCCTAAATGCACATCCACTGGCTGATAAACAGAAGTCTAAGCAGAGGTGCCCTGCTGAGTTGTACTGTCATGTGAGAATGAGCTTCAACCCCAACCCATGTCATTATACCTGTTGGGGCAACGTTATCCCTTAGGTTTCACTTATGTTGCCACAAAAGAGCTAAGAGGTTTCACAAAAAGGTTCTTCCCAAGAGCTATGTTCTTGATTTTCCAGCTCCTATCTCATTGCTTTGTTTTGCTTCTCAGAGCACTACAGCAACTTCCCAAGTTGTTCATACACTTGATCCTCAACCATTTTGTCAGAGAATTAACTAAATATGGCAATTTCCACCTTGGAAATGCTTTAATCCTTTAAAAAACTTCAAAGCCATTTAATCACAACGAGCCTGGGAGACGGATGAGCAGAAATCACAATTTAGTTGCACAGAAAATGAGCCCAAGAAGTCCAAGGTCAGGTGTGGTGCCCAAATTGGATTCCCCCACACCCCATGTGTCAGCCTCCCTGTGAATCTGTAGACCCAGCACAGGTACATGGATGAGAGGGCTCACCCTTGTGTTTGAGCATCCAGAGGGGAATTGCCTTCCTTACTTACCTAAAAGGCCACTGACGTGAACAGGAGGCACAATCTCTGAAGCTTTATTCCTGGCTCTGCTAGTAGAAATCCTGCTCCCATTAAGCGTTATCACCAGGACCAGCTAGATGGTGAGATACCACCCAGGAGCTGAGGGGACCAAGTTCAACCCTGTCGCATTTAACTGAACGGCAAGTCTACCCACTCAGACCGAAGTGGAATCTCGCTGGAGGTAAAAATCAAGCTGTGCCTCCCTCCTCCGCCCCCCTGTCTCATGCAATGTAACATGACAGTTCAGCGTATGGAAGTTATTGTGGGATGCCTGTGCATCATGGTCTCTGGTCTGGACCACCGCTATTCTTCTCCTACACATACACAGCACACCCATGCGCACGCAGAAGGGCTGCCGACTGCTTATATAATCTGATGTGTCAACAAAGTGAGGTCCCTGCCAACTCTCCCACGTCTGGGGACTTTAAGTGGTTTTCAGCTTGTCCCAGACAGAGCCTTTCAAACATGTGAAAAGTTTCCCTTCAAGTCTATCCAAACCCAGCCTATCCAAAACCACAACGATTCTTTCTTTGTAAGTGAGAAAACAACTTCAGTTGTTGTTAAACAAGTACTTGAGAAAGTGAAGGCTGGCAGCACTGCCTTCTGCTAGACCCTCATCCGCCCGTTGCTGCGCAGAGCATCCAAAAAACTATGTCTGTGTCTAAGTAATTGCGTGGCATCCATCTGTTGAGTCTCTAAGCCCTTATTTTGAGAGACTGAGGGTTACATGAGCCAGCTAGAGCAGACGGGCCACCACCGCTAGCACCTCTGAGTGACATCCCTTTGGTACAGCAACCTCATGAAAGACAAGGGCAGGGGGTATCTATCATTTTTGATGTGAAAAGTTGTGGCCAGGTGATGGCAAAAAAAAAACCAAACCTGTATGTAAGTTAGTTCTGTTTTGTTTTCCCAGCTCTATGAGAAGCAAAAGCTTTGTAGGAGGGGTGGAGTCCCTTGGGACTTCAGGTGTCTTTTGTTAGGTATGTCCTTAAGTCCAATGCTGCTGGTTGCTGTGTGCCAGCAGCGGCTGACTCAGCTGAAACTGCCAGTGTGGTTATCAGGCTGCCAGCAGACGAGCAGATCTGCCATGAGGTCCTGCCAAAGTAAGAGGATGTGAGTACACAGCAGGAGACGGCCCTCCTAAGGAGACAAGTGTCTTTGTGTGGTCAGTTGTGGAATAACCTGACACTTAATAAACAATAAACAACTGATGCAAAGTGATGCAAAGTTACCTTTCTATTAAAGCTATTTTTAAAATTATTTTTAAATACACCATAGACAAGGGTATTCTAGCCTATGGATTTATCAAAGATGAACTTCAATGAGATTGTCTGCTTAATTGCTTTACTGATGGGTGACTTAATGAAATTCCAGACTGAAGAGCTCGAAGCTAGTGTGCCTGAAAACTGTTCAGTAAATACAGTTCCAGTTTCCAAAGAAAATGACCAGCATTTAGATCTCATCCACTTTGAGACAAACCTGACACCTTTTGCTTTTATTCTTTTATTAAGTACACCTCTGTAAGACACAGAGAAGAAATTTGCATCCACAGAAATCCTTAACCACTGGGCTGCAGAGATCCTGCTCTAGACTCTACAAGTTTACATCAAGATTTGCTCAGTTCTGCAAAATGGCTGTATTTTGGCCAGGTGGAAAAATTCCCAGTAAATCATTTGGACTCTTTAAAAAACAAACAAACAAACAAACAAACAAACAAACCAAAACCAGAGAAAAGAAGAACAGAAAAATCTGTTCTGAGCAAAGAGCCCCAGTAATCATGCTCCTCCATGTACTACTCTTAGGTGGCTGGAAAGGCGCAAGCTCTTCAGGTAATGGTAAAGCCCTCTCCACCTGCAGTGCACCTGCAGAAGCACCTTCACCCATGTTGACCCCGGTCTATCATTAACCCTTGCCCACCTCCAGAGGGTCCCTGACCTGCTCTGTCCTAGTCCTGTGTCATCTTAGGAGCCTGAGGCAGGTAAATGACTCAAGTCAAGCAGAGACCTCAGGCAGCTTGACAGAAAACCTATGACTCCTGACTTATTTTATCATTGAAAAAAGTCCATGTGCTAGCAAGATAATGAAGCTATTAATGAAGTGAAACACCGTGCCGAGGCAGAAACCCCATATGTAGATATGATTCATCCATTTGAAAGGTCTAGAGAGTAGAATTTCAGTAGGATAAGCACAGCTTCCTCATTCAGACTAAAGGAACTAGTGTCACTTCCCAAAATGTATGAAAAAATTTCGTGTTTTTATTGAGCGATTTTGCAGCCCACTGAACACATGCTCCAGAGTTCCTGCACAGAGGCAAAAATACACCCCGTGCATACACCGTCTCTATGAACCCCCCTCTCCCTGGCTCCACACCCTGCACTTCAGAGTTTGCTTCGGAGCTAATGGTTTCAAAAAATCATTCTACAAAGAAATCCCAGTGCGTGCAGTCTTACCACTGGCTCGTGCAGCCAATTATCATGCAAGAATGTGCTAAATCATTTCATGGGGAAGAATGAATGCTCCTCTTTCATGTTTACGTTTCAATATGTGAATATTTATTTTCTCATGTCAATAATTACTCCAATGTTTCAGAACACTCCATTTAAAACTGGCTTTCATTCACAGAGAGAGCCATTTTTGAATTAAAATGAGGCAATCAATGTTTTTAATGGATCCTATTTTTCAAGTGAAAATAAGCACAATTTCACAATTTCTCCTCAAAATACAGGCTAATTTTCAAGAAGCTTAAAGAAAATATCAAAGCCATTGTAAGCATGTAATATAATTTTCTAAGCTTTTATTTTACACAATATTTTCAAGACAAATTAATAATCTGGATATCTCAAAAGACTTAATTTGAATCTAGCAAGAAGGAGATTTAAATTCAGGCTGATGCTAGTGTTTTTACTAATGCAGCATCTTTATCATTCTCCTTTCACTTCATCTGAGCTGTGCTGGCATTGTAAGACCTAGCAGGGAGGATAAAACTCTTGACATTTCGTGCTTGAAATCTTCAAAAACAGCCTTGCTCACTGCAGAAAAGTAAGATTTACTTCTGTGAGAAATATGCTGCAGCATGCACTAGTTAATCTTCGCAGCCCAGCTCTCTTTTTAAACCTGGTGTGATGTGCAGCTGGAGTCAGGCAATCAGTTAGAGATGAAATGGTGTGGTGGGCTGACCTTGGCTTGGCTACCAGGCGCCCACCAAGCTACTCTATCATTCCCCTTCTCAGCAGGATGGAATGTGCAGAAAATAAGAGGAAAAAAACACCTGTGGGTCAACATAAAGGCAGTTTAATAAAGCAAAAGGGAAGGCTGCATGCAGAAGCAAAAGAAAACAAAAGATTTATTCTCTACTTCCCATCAGCAGGCAATGTCCAGCCACTTCCTGGGAAGCAGGGCTTCAGCAGGCATAGTGGTTGCTCTGGAAGACAACATCATAAATAACAAATGCCCCCCTTCCTCCTCCTTTCTCTTAGCTTTTATTGCTGAGCAGACATCGTATGGTATGGAATATCCCTTTGGTCAGTTTGGGTCAGCTGTCCTGGCAGTGCCCCCTCCCAAGGTATTGCCCACCCCCAGCCTACCAGGGCAGTGGGGAATGTTGGAGAGACAGCCTTGATGCTGCGTGAGTGATGCTCATCAGGAGCCAAAACACCAAGGTGTTACCAACACCTTTATAGATACCAATGCAAAGTACAGCACTGTGAGGGCTCCTGTAGGGAGAATTAACTCAGCCAGACCCAATACAAATGGATACAGATTTGTTCCTCTATATGACTTGGTGACTGATGGGAGCATTCAGAGGCCATCAACATGAGGTGCTGGTCAACAATCCTGGACTATCAAGAGCAATAACTTCCCTCCATATCCCTGAGTGGTGAATTAACATGAGCACAGGTGGAAGGAGCACAACAGCATGGGGTTTCTGGTTCGTTGTGCCACAGGACAGCCTGCAATACATTGTGCTTCTCTCACAATTGTCTGGTGTCATTGTTCCAGAGGACAGCCTATGGAGGAGAAACTCTCCATGAGTCAAATGGCAATAAGCAATCAAAATATAGGTTGTGACAGAAGATCCTGGTGGGACTGTGGCCTTACTCACAGACATGTATGCTCACTCACAGGACTGGGTGTTGCAATGCCACAGCAGCCATGGGAGGCAAGCACGGAGAAGGAAGAACATAAGGGTACAGATCTAAACGATACCTTCAGGAATAATAGTATCTGCTTTGTTGGTTTTGTTTGAAACTCAGTCAACAGAGTAGAGCAAGAGAGTAAGATGATGCCCCACTCCCGAGCTTCCTCCTTAGAGGGAGGGAAAGCAGCAAAGGAATGGCAAGAGACCTTGAGATTAGCTGGCAGTGTTATTGCAGTTCTGTACCCAGTCAAGAATCTGGTCTTATGCTGAAAGCTGCACGGAAGACATTTGCTATGTATTTAATGAAAATACAAAACAAACTCCATGATGAGAGTGGGGTTTTGGCTTAATGATTCCTCGCTGGATGATCCAAAATGTTTTACCGTGTTGTCGTACTTGGACATGAGCACCGAGCTGACTAAATATTTTGTGCTTTCTTGTCACCTTATTACAAAGCTTGCAACTAAGGAGGAATAAAGTGGTTCTAGTCAACATTTTTGTACTTCCCTCCCACCCATTTGTCAAAATTTAAAGGAAGGCTCCCTCGCTTGTAAAGGTGCAGTGGAATATGTTACTCATCACATATAAAAGACAGCTTGTGATGCAAGATGATTCCAGAGGTACTGCTGGAAATGCTGGAGTCCCTCTAATAATGGATGTCCCTACAGTAATGCACACCTCTGCACTCGTCAGGTTTTTGTGAACTAGATTAGCTTCGAATGGCAGCAAAAATTAAAGTAAACGTAAATGGGTACTACATCTGTGCTCTCCTCTAGTCAGACAGTTTTCACATTTGTTCAGTGTAACGCAACCATTTGTGCACTGGAATTCATTGCAATAACGCCTCTGTACACTGACAGGTAACCTACTGAGGGGCTGGTAGAATGCTAATGTCTTAATTTTCAATTCACGCTTAAATTCGATAGGACAATTGCATGAGGACACTTAGTTGAGAAAATACTAAGGGGACTACATCTGCAACTGCTGTTAGTGGTAGCAAAACAAGAGAAAAGAATAAAAAATTGGGAAAAAAAAAGGAGAAAGAGAAGAGAAGCCACCAGCAGTGTCCTGCTCATATCTGCTATTGCCATGGTGTCATGATCTTTGGACACCATTTCTGGACGCTGCCAGTCCACTCCAGCAATTCAGATTTGACCCTGATCGGGAGATGACTCAGAAAGACACCTCCATCAAACCTGTCAGCCTATGGGATGGGGTTCACACTGACATTGTGCTTAAACTCTGACTTCATGCTAGCGGCGAAAAGGCAGGAGACTCAATCCTACACACGTCCTCCTTGTGTAAACACCGGCTTGTCAGTGTTTCTTGAATAACTTTGAACCAGCACAGCATGTTCGCACTGGATCAGCACTTTGCATCACAGGGTGCAGCGTTTTCAGTGCGCTATAAGGAGCCTTTCAGACACACTGACTTACCGTGGCTTCTCTCCCAGCAGTGCTGTTAACACTGCTGCATGGGCAGACTTAAATCACAATAAAATTGAAGGTGTGGACACAAATTAGAGCAGTTGCTGACAGACAAATAAAGAGCATAATCTCATGATCTGAAAGTCCACTCAGCGGAGGCACAGCCAGTATTAAACACTCTTTGCTCAAGAAGTTCCCATTTGTATTAGAAGATTTGGGTGAAATTCAGTTTTTCTGAAGTCAACAGGAACTTTGCCAAGGTTGTCAGTGAGGCCTTAATTTTGCAGTCTGGCTTCGGAAATCTTGTTCTCTTTGTTAACGTTGGCATTTTGGCTGCAGAAAAGAGTCACTTTGGCTCTAGACAGCCAATTTCTTTTCCTTACAGCTGCTGCTTAGCAAATGTGCATCAGGCATTTTCCTGATCACACAGTCATTATAAATGGTGAAAAAATGATGAGCAGGACAAGTAAAGCTGCTGCTCCCAGATTCCAACTCCAGGCCAATGGCAGTAACTTCTCCCCCCTTCCCACTTTCTCATAAACTTTATAAGGAAGAGATGATGTATCGTGCTAAGGACAGTGTATGTCACCAGCCCACCAAACATAGAGCAGGTCTGCTCTTGCACACTCTGCTTTAGTAATTAACTTTCTTTATCCACCATCCATTCAACAGAACTTAGGAATTAGACAAGATAAGAAATATCAAGGAGATGGGTGAAATTTACATTTTTCTTTCCTCAGAGACATATCGTATCATATCATATCATATCATATCATATCATACTATATAATATATAAGTACCTAGCATATCACATCTGGGTACAACATGCTAAAATACTCAAAAGTATATCAGTAGAATTTGATTAGGTTTCTTTTGACCAAGTATTCACCATCAGAAACATGGCTAAAACCCAGACTTCCTGACCACAGCTCCAAGCTACCCAAAGCAAATCAGCTTTCTGCATCCTATTAACTCGTCAGAGCTTTGGTTTCCATACTGATTAAACAGCATTTACCCAGGAAACACACTCTAATTTCATTTGTGTACTTTGTGGTTTAAGGTCTGTTCAAGAAAATTCACTGGATCAGCTGGTTCTGCATAGCTGCCAGCATGAAACCCATGCTCGGGCAGGAATGGCACTGCCACTTTCTGAGTGCAGACGTACTTGCTGGTGATCTCTCAGCAAGATCAAAGGTGTGGGTGCTTCCAATAATCAGCCATTAGTTGAGGGGAAACTGTTGTATTTCACAGTGATTTCATTACGTCTGACTTGCCTTTCATCCTCAAAGTCTGAGCTTGCACTTAATGGAGTTGGCGCAGGGGGACAACGAGGCTGTATCCATTAGCAAACAGCACAAATGCAGGAGGAGCATATTCACATTCAGGGTGTTTTCTTCAGTCCCGCTTTATTCCCATCCTGAGGGCTGAACACCCACTAGCAGCAGGAACACACGCTCCTAGTTCAGTCCATGTGAAAGGAGTATAGTCTGTGCAATTCAATACCATCCTTTGATGGCAACCAAGTCCCTGGAGGTGGGGACAAGCAGGAGATTTCCTCAGAAGTATACTTCTGAGCAACTAAAATGCTGGTGTAGATGCATTAATGATCTTTAGTCAAACCAAGTTTCAATTCCAGGACTTCCATCCGCTGTCTCCATGTCCTTTATTAAATCACTGAGTCTCTTTGCCTCAGTTCCGCATCCACAGCACATAATTACAGTACTTCTGTGAGGATATATTCACTAATGCTTCCAAGAGACACTTGGACATTGAGATGATGAGGGCTCAAAAGAAGAAGAAAGATGTTTCAGCCTCACATTGATGCAAAGGTTAACACACAAATTTGCTCCAATACCTAGTTTCTGATACCTAGTTCTTTAGTCTTGGCAATCTATCTATGAACAGCATTAAAGATGGGGAATCTTTTATACTTTTTCAATTTTGATCACAGTTTCTGAATCCTAAAAAACATAGCATGCTGGTTGAAGCTGTCAGTCTTCTGAAGCATTTCTGAAAAGCTCAGAAGCATTTTGAAGAGCCCTGCACAGCTACTGAGTTTCAGTCTTTGCATCAGGGCTTTGATCTTCTCCTGTTCTACTTACCACTTGTGATCACTGTTACGGACTGTGTGGTGGAGGTTTTGTACCCACAGCTGTTTCTCCAGCTTCCTCTGAGACAGATAATTGGAGCGTGCACTTAACCACTAGCGAGAGCAGCTTTGGAGTTGGAAGTATAGCCATTTCAGGTCAACATTTGTCAGTTACAGCAGAACAAAGACCACAAGGACTCATACATAAGCTGCAGACATCTAAGGCTTTTGAGAAGCTTTGAGAAGTTTTTGAGGTTTTTTGAGAAGTGCCAGCAATGTGAGCTCGCATTCCAGAGCCCTGGGCTGTGTCAAAAGAAGTGTGGCCAGCAGGTTGAGGAAGGTGATTCTGCTCCTCTACTCTGCTCTCCTGAGACCTCACCCGGAGTACTGTGTCCGGCTCCAGGGGCCCCAGTGTAAGAAGGGCACAGACCTGTTGGAGCAGAGGAGGGCCACAAAGATGATCAGAGGGCTGGAGCACTTCTCCTATGAGGACAAGCTGAGAAAGTTGGGATTATTCATACCAGAGAAGCGAAGGCTCCGGGGAGACCTTATAGCCCCTTGCAGTACCTAAAGGGGGCCTACAGGAGAGATGTGGAGGGGATCAGGGAGTGTAGCGATAAGACAAGGCCTAATGGTTTTAAACTGGAAGAGGGGAGGTTTAGATTAGATATCAGGAAGAAATCCTTCACCATGAGGGTGGTGAGACACTGGAACAGGTTGCCCAGAGAAGTTGTGGATGCCCCATCCCTGGAGGTGTTTAAGGCCAGGTTGGATGGGGCTTTGAGCAACCTGGTCTAGTGGAAGATGACCATGGCAGGGGGATTTGGAACTAGATGATCTTTAAGGACCCTTCCAACTCCAGCCACTCTATGATTCCATAGTAATAATGTGTTCCATACCTCCTCTCCATTTCTATCCTTCCTGCCTGTATACTCACTGCCAGGAAACCAGATAGCTGCTCCCAAAGCTACTCCTGGTCCTTAACAGCAATAGACAGAAAGGTGTGAGACACGTACCACTTTCAGCCAAATCTGTGCATCAGCAAAAGGGGTGGGCTGGCATCTCGTTCTCAACTCTGTCTTCATCAGCTATGAATCACATCGACTTCACTGTAGCTTTCGGAAGTATTTTGACTGATATTACCTTATCTCACCTGGACTGTCTCATCCATTGTCCAAATCCTTGCATGATTATGCATCTGTCTTCTTTTCCCCTTGTCCGTGTCTCCCTCCCACAGGCAATGTTAGTCAATTCACAAGGAAAACTATGTGTTGGAATTGCCACATGTAATTATCTATGGACTTACTCAGCTATGAACACCCTCTTCATTTAAAACCTCTGTCATGGTGTTTGCATTTCAGTTTTTTGTTTTCCCTTAAAGGTAAGAAGAAGTAAGGGAAAAAGAAGTAATTAAACCACCCATATCAGTGAAAACCAATACAAGCCAATGCCAAGACATGAACAGGGGCAAAAATGGAAAATTAGTGCGGAACAACCCTCTTATCAAAGTAGTGAGCATCAGGAGAAAGGGAATAGTCCAAAACTCACCAAAGACCACTGAGAAAATTCTCATGACTTCCCAATGGACCAGACAGCATCTCAGGTCTGGTAGGACAGAGAATAAAGCTGCTGCTTACATCAACTCACTCTCCCAACTGCAGCAGTAGGTTTATTCTGAGGCAAGAGAGCAGAGAGACACACACATTTGTCCACACCGAGTTTCTGCTGCAAGCTGTATAAACACGGAGCACTTGGACCTTCACTTTTGAAGACAAAAAGGAGAAAAGTCTGCCTGCAGGGTCCTAGCAGTGAGCTCAGGAACCTGCCTCCTGCCTGTGCCATCCCGCGTGCCACTGCCATGTTGGGGATGAGGCTGAGCATCCCAGCGCTTTCCTTTCTCAAGATGCAGGTTTGGAAGGTGGGCATCACTAGATGCTCTGTTCCTGGAGCAGGGAAGGAGAAGTTGTTTGCCAGGGCATGAAGAGCCTGTGTGCATTTCACATTGCCCAGGAGCAGAGATCTTGCCAGCAGCGTCTCTCTCAGCTATTCTCACGCCCCAGACTGGCTGCACACAGAGCAGTCAGGATCCAGCCTTCTCCTCCAGGCAACAAAACAGGCTGCAAGACACAGCTCCAGCACAGATGGGAAGGGGGAGTAACAAATGACACGTGTGCATCCCAGAAGTGGCATTCAGGATACCGCAGCAGGTTCTTACAGGCACAATAGGTGTTTAGGGTCTCACGATAGCCTGTCAACAGCCAGCCCCTGAGGTAATATATCCTAAAATGGACACTGTCCCACTGCTCAGCTGAATTGCTCTCCAGGCTGCACCATGTACATTGGCTGGAGTCCCACTGACCGTACCAGGACTTAGATGTCCCTGCACATGTAGGGTCCTGCACTACTGAAGACTGAAACCTATCCCAGGTGTCAGGGTGCCCATACTCAGCCTGCAAATGACTTCTCTGGGCTGGTCTCACCCTATAGTGTATCTGCTGCTGTTGATGGATGAGACTGGCAGAGTATCCAGGCTCAGGTTCACCAGCTAATGCTTCATCCCTCAGCAAAATGAATATGAGGACGAAGACTTGGCACAGACAACCAAAGGGTAATATTCCTTTACGTGAATCTGATTTCTGGACTAAAAGCACCTTTTAGCCTTCTGCATTTTATGGTAGCAATTTATTTTTCTCTATATAGCTCACACAAGTGGTAGGCTCTTCAAAACTATTATCAGCAAAGTGCCTTTCTCTTAACATATTAAAATCCTTCCATTTCTAAGCCTTGCCTCTTTTATAATTTAATGGTGTCCACATCAGTGCTTGCAAACAGAAGCAGAACAGAAACACAAGCTGACAGTCACCACACAGAAACATTTAACTAATGTTTCACCTTAAAAAAGGTGACAGGAGAAATCACCACCATGATCTAGGCAAAGCCCAAAGCAGAATAGTCACACAGACGCCACCATTAGTTTGGAATCCAGCTGTGGACATCTGCGCTGCTGGACCAAGTGCCTAAGCTCAGCCATTCTCACACATGTTTCCAGGGAAAGGAGACGCTCACACCCACAAACGGTAGTCACAGCAAAAGGAGAGTAAAGCTGCTTAAATCACAGCTGGCTGACATGGGTTTACTGCAGAAACAGGGTTATCTAATGGACTTGGTGACGTCAAACCAGAGCGGCGATGTGTTCTTACATGTCTGTGTAGTTCTCCTATAGCCAAGCCCTTGGTGTCAGTGCTTGAACACAGCTATGCAGCCAGAGAATGCTCAGGATAAAATCCAGAAATGAGGATGTGGCCAGTACGGGCTACAGACATCAGCGTAACTTTTGATCCCACAATGGAAAATAACAGAAATAATGGATGGAGGTTTGTTCCCTCACTCATATTTCATTGCCATTTTTTCACCTGAAGATCTGGGTTCCTTGTGAAAAAATTAATGCACCTGTGACAACAGCCCTGGCACTCTAAAGTCTTTATGCCTAAAAGTCTTTATTTCCTTTCTTTTCCTCTCCCTTCTTGCTCCTCACCTCTCATGTGACTGCTGATTGTGGGGAGGTAACCATGACATGAGTCAGGCCAAACTCCTGAGAGCGAGCTAAGATTGTGGCGGGACATGGAGATTTCAAACCTGAAAGTTGCCACTCGGGCAACTTGAGTGTGAGCAGGCTGTTACTGCAGGCCAGGACACAGGATGTTTTCCAGGACCCAAGGACCATCCAGTTCTGGAAGACCCTCCAAATACCCTTTGTCCTTGCGAAGCTTTCAATACTCACATCACAAGCAGTAGTCAACATTTAAAATCTTCCCTATCATTCCTTTGACTATTTGGTAGCTTCCGGGAGAGCAAACTTTAACTTCTTATCACAAAAGCTGAAGTTTTAAGAAGCTGCTGAGCTGCCTTACCCTTGAACAAATCCAGGAAAAATTATAATAGCCATTTATTATAATTCTCATCTGAGGGCCAATGCACCCGTGGCATTGTAACCTCATTTACTGACTCAGAGCATGAATAACTCAACCCTTTCATGCAAAATTTGTAAGTTTGAATCCTTCTTGAACTTCTTACGTGCAGAATGCTCACCAAGACTTTAATCTAAGCTATAATCATCTGCATTTTTTATTACTACCTTCACTCTTAAATTAGGATGGTCTTCAAGAATTGAGCTGCCTTGCAAAGTCATCACCACTCATAATCTCAAAACAAATCTTTTGAACAGTAAGAGAAGTTGCTGCCATTGTTCTGTTAGTATCTGTCCTAGGGGAAATATGTTTTCATGTTGCAACAGCAGCATAATCCAGTCTCTCTCAATTTTAAAAATGAAATAAAAAAAAATAATGGTTTTGCAAGTATTCTCATAGCTGAAAGCTGGCGAGTCAAGCTAAACACAACTCCCTCTCTCACTGGAGATCTAAGTAGCACCAGCAGCAAAGTCCTTCTCCCATTCGAGTCAAGAAGCCCATTGCCTTAGGTGAGGGCAACACTTCACCCTGCATTTTTCTAACAGTTGTTAAACCATTAAATGCTCTCTCACACACTGCTAGTGTCTCTCTCTCTGTATCTTTAAATCTGCACATGCACAAACAAACACGCTTGTTTATGCTGTCCCACAGCACCCTTTTGACTTATTTTTTCACTGTAAGAGGGTAAAGTCTCTGTAAATGTCATTATTTCAGCTCCTGCACTGTAGCACTCCTTATCAAAAGAACCTACCTTGGGGCCTTAAGTATTCTATTATGTATAACATAAGAAGATGTTTTGTGCTGCCAAGAGGTTAAAAACACAATTGTTAATCTAAATGGTCATTTTGGAGGTGCCAGGTTTATCATTTCTCCTGCGTCTCCTTTGCATCTATAATTCTTTCATGTACAGATGGAAAAACCCGAAAAGCGTAAGAGGGGTATTAAACACCTCCTTTCCTTAGCATCCATCTCTACTCTAAATGTCATCTGCAACATATGTTTACAACCTAATCACATCACTGTTCCCAGTGGAAAGTCCAGATGTTGAGGTAAACCCCTTTCAGGTTTCACAGCAGACGTGTTGCTGCCCTCTCGGATCTGCTCCCCAGCTGACAGCCATAGGAAGGGGAAGGAGAGGGTGCTGCCGGCAGTTGTCCCAGGAGAAGCAGCTTCTGGGTTCTCCAGAGCTTACAGGATCGAGTCAACACGTGATACCGTTTCTACCAAAATGTTAGGAGGGGTCTCAAGCTGAGCTCCCTTAGACTTTACACCTCCCAAGGTGTGGTGTGAAGCTCCCAAAACACAGCCCTGAGGGACACTGGGAGGTTGCTTAGTCCTTCTAGCTGCTCACAACAGCTGGACTCATCCATAACAAAAATAAGCCTTATTGACAAAATTCATATTGAGGTTTGGACAAAGGTTATCTCGAGATCAGGAAGGTGGTCCTCAGGCTTTGAGTTTCAGTGTGTTTGCTCACAGAGAAGAAACCAAATCTTATGTCATAAAGAAATCCCCGGGCTGAAGTGAGCAAAGCACTGTTGCTCTGTCAGTCAGACACAGGCTGTAGTGCCAGATACCTGCTAGGGCTGGATCAGCACTAAGCGCTACTGGCACCGAGGGAAAAAGGCAAAATGACTATGGGTGCACCTACTTATTCTTCGCCTTTCTTCCCAGAAGAAGCATTATTGAAATTGCCTGGCGTGCACCACGGGGCGATCGCTTCCAACTGCTTGCTTAGGAGACTCGGACATTGTATTTCAGCAGAAATCTGTAGTCGATACGGCCAGCACTGCGCTGTCTTAGCCATCTCTGTTTGCAAGTTCAGCACAGTCATCTGCTTAATTTTGACGTGAGTGAGCTGTGGGCTCGGTAACATTGCAGTGGCAGTGTGGAACCTGGACAAGCTGGGAAATAATCTCTTTGCTTCTCAAAAACCTTGCTTTGATATCAGTTTGGTTTCCTTCAGGATTGTAATAACAAAAAAGGCTGTGGGGAGATTTCTTTTTAGCTGGTGAGCAATCCCAGAATCGTCAACAAGACGAGCTTCTGACGCAGGGTCCAATTCCCCAGGTCCCTCTCTTACATATTATTGTATCCAGGCTCATAATCTGATTTTATGCGTGTAATCCTGTCCACCCCTCTGACGGGAAATGCAGAGAGATAGCCTTTAAATCGCACTCGCATTAAAGTGTGCGTGAGACCAGGCAAAGTGGGATCAGCCCCTGATCTTTTGTTGGCAATGATGCTCCAACTGAGCTTTCACCGGGGTGGAGCAGGGGGACACGCTGGGTGGCAAAGAGCCTTCCTTCATCCCAGCACCATGTGAAAGCAACATGTGGTTTGGTTTGGTTTAGAAACAGGCTGGTCAGGTTTGGCCACCAGTTGACCTTTGCATTGTTTAACCTATTTTTTCCACTGAGATATCAAAGTGATATGACTGATCCCTGCGTACTTAAGCACAAACTGCATAAAACACCTCCTTTAAGTCTTCCACTGGCAATTAAATGCTCTCAGAAGGAGTACGTGAGAAAAAAAAATAAAATTATGTAGGTTAAAATATAATTAGTAGTTATATTTATCACCAGGCTAATTGTGAGTGGAAGGAAATGAGGTGCCAGACTGCAGGCAGACATGGCCACTTTCTGGGAGGCCCAAAGCAGGTCCCAATCTGCTGCTCCAGACTGTTTTGCCACTGAGAACCACAGCGAGACATGAAAAAAGACACACAGTTAAGCAATCGGAATCTGAAAAAATTGTTAAAAGGGTACACAATTTCTTGCCACACAATTGTTCCTGAAAAAAAATCAATGGGATTTTTTACTCCCACTCCTTTGGTCTCTGTTGAAAAACTCAGCCTACATATGTTAAAACTAAACAAAAAAAAATATTTTTGCCCAAATTTTCTATCAGATATTCATTAATCTGCTTTTAAACTGATTGTTTCAGTTTTAGAAACCAAAATCTTTTTTTCTGTACATCAGAAAGCATTTTTGGATTGTTTTTTCCAGTGAACTGTATTTGCATCCTCTTTGCTGAAAACCAAAATGTGAAGCAAATTTAGTTGCAAATATATTGGCTATCTCTAGTAAGTCTGTTGTCTCATAACAGAGTTTGGCCCGTGGGGAGCCAGGTCTGATGGATAGAGTGTTTGATACAACCACCTGTATCCCTAAGCATGAAAAGGTGGTATTGGAATAAGCAATGTATTTAGAGGACTGAAAACCAAAGTGCCAGGTTCAGAACTTTTTTTTCAACATTTTCTTTTTATTTTATTTTTTTTTTTATGTTACATGTTTTAGGAGGAAGTTACAGGATCACAAGAATTAACCTGCAGAAATCCTCAGCCTGGCAGCAGGTGGGGAGGAAAAACTGGGGTTTGGGGCACACAATATTTCCAGGGCCAGGATGAGGGAAAGGAAACACTGTTTTTCCCTCATCAATGCGAGACATTTGATCTGAAAGCCACTGAAGTACAAAGATGGAGACTTGCAGCTCCCCTCTCTCCTGGCTTACTTTTCAGGTAAAACTATAGTTTCCCTGAGTGTCATGAATGCTGCACTGCAAAAACCTATTAATAAATAATACCCTGAGTATGTATACAAGATCATTATTTAATCTTTCAGTAATCTTTTGTCATGCATAATTTATTAAATGTTTTATTTATTGCTCATATTTATTAAAAATTGATTCTATTTCTTCTACCTAATGTCAATTTCCAGATGCAATAAATTATTAATATTTAATAAATTAAAAGATGGAAGCAAAGAAATATAAAATAAGAAGTGCTCACCCCATGTCTTTCCTGTTCTGCACAGACATATTTCTCACTACATGTTAAGCAATCCCATACTTTCTGCAGGCTGGGGTTGCACTTTAATTTACAATTTGGGGAGTACTGACAATAAAAAGTATGAAGTTCCAGAGTCGAACTTCATCATCCTCTTCCTCCAGGAAGCCTGTGGTGTTGGCTTCAAACTGAGGAGAGGTTCTGAAACTGAGCACTCATCTTGGAGCCGTTAGACTCTGCTTTCAAGATGTTTTCTACAACCCCAAAGAGTTAGAAACAATAGATTAAAAATAAATGCAGAACAAATGATATGGCTCTGGGACTGAAAGCTCCAAAAAACCCTGAAGATATGCTGCAACGTGTGATAAAATGACTCAAAACATTGGTTCAGAATACTCCTCAGCATCCACACACGGAGCAGTGACACCCTTAGGCTTGATCCCAACATCATCGTGGGCCGGGGACACCTAGCAGGTCTCAAGGACCATCCTTTTTTGGGGCAGTCTCTCCTGCATAACTGTCTTAGCTCCAGCCCAAACTCCTCTTTAGCTTTTACCTCTTCACCTAATCATTAAACTGAGGGCACATCAGTCCTTGCTCTGCACTCTAGGGTGGCTCAGCTGGAGGGAGAATCACTTGGTGCACCCTGTGCCTGGGCTAAACAAGAAGTCCAGTTGCAAGATTAGAAAAGTCTTCACCAGCTCTGAGGTCTCTGGACATGCCTGCAGCACAAACCAAAGCTAGAACATTGACAAATTGGAAGCAATTAAAAACAAAAATCAAACAATAATGACTTGGGTGTCTGGAAGGAGTTGAGGAATTATTAAAGCAATTAAATCTGGATAACTTGGCCAAGAGATAACTGCAGAGAAGAGAAGCACTTCCATAAACTTGAAAGGCTTAATCCCCATCTGGGGGGTGAGGGCACATGCAGAGGTTGAGCCAGGACAGAAATGATGCTGGGAGATGTGGGCGGCATGAGCAAGGGGAATGTAAACCCCAGTCGAGGCTGCAAAACCCAAAACTCCCTCAGCAGAGAAAGTGAACCGGAGGTGAGACTATGGGGCAGGGGGAATGGATGAGACGGCAGCTCTACCCTCGTCTGTAAAGCAGATGGAACAAAACAGCAGGTCACGTCTCAGAACAGGGTGCAAGGCAGGGAAGGAGAGCACCGTAACCAGCGAGTGCTGGTCCTCGTGTTATCACTCAGCTGGTGTTATTCACCTCACCACCCTGTTGTCATTTCAGCCCCAAGAGTTTAAACGATGTCTAAGTTGACAGTGGCTCTTTCCAAGTCTGATGCTTCCCCCCACCCCTCCCTGCTTTCCGCAACGCCCCGTACAGATGTAGAAATTAGGTTACAGGCATTGAGAGCTGGGAAATTAAATGTGACTGCTGGATAAAGCTCTGCAAGTGACAAATCCAATGAGTTCGTTTTAATCCTCTTGAGCTGCTAAACATATTGACTGCATGGGCCAGTGCGCAGCTCTGCCTTCCTGACAGAGCCAGGGACAGCCACTTCTGCAGGACACCTACTCCCAGCTTTGATGTACACTTTCTTCTCCTGGTCTGTAAACTGACTTAGCTAAAAAGCAGTGTTTATGGTTAATAAAATGCATACAAACCCATTTATAGTGGTATGGATGCACCCAGATTGTGGACCGAGTAGGTTTTACACCATTTTCTGGCTGCTGATGGTTACAGTGGTTGCACACCTGCTGCATGGAGCACTGCCGCACTGCTCCTCCATGTTGGCTCTGCTCCCGGCCATGCCAACACTGCAGCCCAAACACCTTCCCCCTTCTAGCCAAGCCGTATGCAGACACCTGCCTCTTCCCTGTTGTTGGGGTTTTTTCCACACACCCAGCACAGCCCTGCTGCCCCTAGCTCCTCACCTGTGTGTGGGAGATGCTATCCCGTGCCCTAAAGATGCCCAAAGCTTTATTCACCATTTCACACTTTTTCCAAGACCCTGGACTAGAGGTTCTTCATCAGTCCTCCCTCAATATTAGAAAAAACTTCTGTACATGTGCCCATCAACCCTCTAAAAAGCCGATGGTGCAAACAAGGATGTGCCACATTTAACATTGCACTGACTGAATCTGTTCAGCATCCTGCCCCAGGGACTCAGGATATGAGATAACATATTTCCTAGCTCAGAGACTGTTTCGGATCCTGTAATGTCTTTAGGAAGGGGGCATCGTAACTAATTAAGATGCTGAAAGAAATAAACATGCCCCATTTATCCTGGTAATAAATTCCTGCTAATAGTTGATGGTAAAGGCTTGTGCTCTAATGCAGGGGCGATGAGCTAATTTAGGAGAACACCATATCCTGTTTCTTGTCCACCACTGCTGCTCCTCACAGCTTCATTGTAAATCTTACAGTAACTGGTTCGAAAAGCTTCATTTTCTAGAGTCATGAGATTGTGGGCTTTTGGTTGCTTTCTCTTTTATGCCCCCTTAAAGGAAAAGTTTCTTATCTAAAAAAAATAGAACCCTAGCTGAAAAATGTCACCCAAGTTTAATATAAAGGGTGAGAAAACAAAACAGATGACCCACATTTTTAATTTCATTATTTTTTCCAAACAAAATCTTGCTGGTTTGGTAAGCAATCTTGATCAACTACTTTCCCAGCTGCCTAGCATTTACAGAAAATCAGTTTTATTTTATTTTCTAACAATCATGGGAAACATCTCAATTAGCCAAATGTCTGAGAACCTCTATTCCCATTGCTTCCTGACTTTTAAGTCTCTCTGCATGCCCCGGGCAAGTAATTTTCTGGCTAAAATAGTAACAGTAACTCAGTTCACAGAAAACAGTAAGTTCAAACTACACCCTGGCCACCTTCTTTGGAGCCTACCAACTCATTCTTTTTACTGTTTCAACACAAAACCACAGAAAAAAAGTTACTCTCTCACCATCCCACCTTTTCACTGCCTGCTGTCCATCACCCACAAAGAACCTCCAGCTCTCCAGGCTGAAGTTTCTAGTATTTCCTAAAACATGGACTCTGAAAGTGGGAGTTTTCCTTTGGAAAGCATATTAAAACCGGCTCCCCCACATAATATTCCTTGATGCAATATGCAGCATTTTCCAGGGCAATATGTGACATCTGTTCCTCTGCAGTTAAAATCCTTCCAGATTAAGGCAATAATACAGAAAGTTGCCAAGTGGGAGATCCATACCCTGTTATAATTTTGAAAGTCTCTACCTCATTTGTCAGTGTAAGCTAAGTATTTGATTTTTAAGATGCATATTTGGAATTACACCACATATGTCAGAGTCCTGAACATGCTTCTCCGTGCTGGAGGGGGTTTGGCAGCCTGGGCTTGGGGCCAGCTGAGCTGGTGGCCTCGGTAAAAGTGCTGTTGAAGCCTGGGCCAGGGCACCCCTCTTCTCTGGAGCTGCCCTTGGGCTCAGCTCCTGCTCTTGATCTCTGCCTGACCTCCTCTACAGGTTTGCTGCAGCTCTGCCTGTGCCTGATCCTGACCCCCACCCACCAGTTGATGTCCCACCTGGCCTCAGCTTGTCCCCACCTCCTTGAAGTTGCTGGATGCCCTAGGCTGGGGCTGCCAGAAAGGGTATGAGTTGAAATCTGTCGGTATTAGTTGAAAACCTTTGACAGAAAAGGAGAATGATGTTTTGTATAGAAAGGAGACACTTTCACTAAATCATTTAATTTTATCTGAATTCCTGCATTCCATAAAGAAATTATTTTGACAGAAAATTTTGTTCCAGTTGTCATTACAAACAGCATCTCGGTGCACCTACAGTAGGATTTTGGCTCAGATCAAGAGCCTGCTTTTGAAGCAAAATCTTTTGTTGGCCCCTACTTAACCATGTTTTGATTTCCATCACTGACCATACAAACTGGTCTCCTTCTGGATGAAGCTAACCAGAAGGTGGGCTTCAACTGCTAGTGGCTTTCCAATCCATGAGAACAGACAAGACCTAGTCTGAAGTAAACCTCCTTAAAATGTCTATAGTGTGAACACTGGGTCCTCAGCATTGGGTCCATCCAAAATCATTCAATTAATTGAACTTTGAAATTACTTTTTAAACAATGTATAAACTACCCAGACATATTAGTCTTGTATCTCATTTGAATAAGCAAATACTACTTGTAGAGAACTTGCACTATCTGAATTCTCAGTTGCCTAATACAAACAGCAAAGATACTCTCTCTGAAGCTACAGTTGTTTTTGCAAGTCATTGAGTCATTTTTTCAGAACATTCTATCTCAGCATGTTGAAGTTGCCTATATCTTGTTAGTTTTGACCCAGTGATGACTTCTTGCATCACATATTTCACATTTGTGGTGTGTACATGAATAGAATCAGAAAATGAAAATTTTCTGAGATAAGAGAAACGCAGATGGCACCATACCCAAAGGTCTGTAAAAACTGAGTCATTTACTTTGCATTAGAAGAAATAACTTGTGTAAGAAAACTTGATATAAATGGGACTCTAAATAATTAGACAAATTAAGCATTTTAGACTTTCTTAAAAAATGCAACACAAGGGAGTCAATCTGATGATTAATGCAGGCATTAGCATCTTGAAGCTAATAGCTATACATGTGGGTTCCATGACCACCTACAGACTGCTTCCCAGATGGTGCATCTGAGTCTTCTGTAGATGTGCACAGGATGCCTGGGGGAAGGTATGATGTGAAGGGAAGCAAATGTAGTAAAACTTGCCACAAAATTAAATATTTGAAGAAAATTGTAGCTCGACATCTCATACAAAGCACAGAGCATAGCTGCCTTTCCAACAGGAACAGGAATGTAATGGAAAGTCAGCCCCGACTCCGTAACAGCTGATCACGAAACTTCATCTCACTGCAGCAAATGGGACATTTGATATGCAGTCTCTCCTCCCCTGTCCTGTGCTGGTAACTGCTTGGGGGCTGACCTCCTGAGATCCTGAAGGAATACATGGTTTGAGTTTTTACATCTACTGTCCAGCACACCTTCAACTAGCCCAGTAATTATAAGGCAAAAGCACTCTGACATCTACTACTCAGTACTATCACTGAATTCTAAGCAGCCCCACAATGGAGATTATGATAGAAAAAGGAGACAAAGTCAGGAAGCAAGGCATGAAGAGCAGACAGATATTAAAGACAAAAATACAGCATCACTTCCCTCACCTTTCCAGACAAAGAAGCATTTAATCTCAGAAGAGATTTGATTCTGCATCGCATTGGTTTGCAGTTTGATATCCTTTTTTTTGACTAGTCCAATTTCAGCCCTGGCAAAATATAATTGGCCAGAGCTCTGCTTCTGTGCTTGAAACTTCAATTCAATAACCTCTCTCCTATTGTATTCCACAGAGATCCAGAACTAATGTGTGCTCGGGATATGAGAAGAATGATTCTCTGGGAGAACTGAAGTTCAATTCCTTTCTTTCATTTCAATAAACTGAGGTTGACTTTTAAATTGGCAGGCCTGCCAAAGGAGATTTTTTATCACAATTAGAAGCTGAGGCATGTAGTGGCCTTACTGAAAGAATAAAATGGATTTTTTCTGCATTTCTGTGCAAGTATCAGTCAGAAAAGACAAAGCAGAGGGAACATGATGACAATTATTTTCACGAACACTCAACGCTGATTAAAAAAAAATGAATTTGCTCCAGCTGTGTTTGCTTCTCTCAAATAAGCAAATAATCCAGTTCTGGTCGCACAGATTCTCATGGAAAGCTAACTTTGGAAACGCGTGAGGATTCATGGAAAGCAAAGTTTACACAGAGGAGGAAATCAGCCAGACAGGAATCAGACTACACTGATCGCAACCAGCACTGCGAACATGTACAACTACTTATGGGAATATCGGAGAGAATTGTAGTAGCAGCTTGTGCAAGGCTTCAAATATGTCAGTGCTCTGCTGCTCAAAGCAGCACTTTGACCTCTTGGTAAAGCCCAATATGTGTCAAGAAATACCACTTTTTGTAAATATTTAAGACCGTGTTTCTCTTATTTGAAGGATCCCATCTCAACTGGTTCTAATTGTTTCGTTTGTATCTGCCCATCCCGGTGCATCGGCAGTGCAACTCCCAGCATCACTCAGCCCTGCTGCTTCATGCCCGTGGGACTCCCGAAGATGAAGCTCCCTGCAGCTGTTCCTCTGAGGTGGACATTGTCCTGGGCTGCAGGACATCTTCAAGACCCAGAGGCACCCTGAGGCACTCCATCACTGCTGAAGCACTTTTTTTTCTTTCTAAATCTCTCCATTGAGTTGTAATTGCTCCAGGCAATAATGATCCTAGCTGCACCCTCTTGCTGTCATTAGCCAGTCTTCCCTTCATCCTCACAGGCTGTGAGACCTTCTTGTGTCTGTGTCTGTCTCAAAGCAGGTTTACAACTTGCAGAGCAGGAATTGTTTTACTCATTTCTTTTTTGCCATGGCAAGTGGCAAACCGACGTGTGTGGCAAACCATCCCGACTGGGTTGCATCAGACATCAAGGCTTCCTCTCCAGCAAAGCCCTCTGGGCCACAGCAAGGTGAAGGTTGGCCTGAGCAGAGCAGGAAGCCTGGGCTTGTGGAGTTAAGCCAGGGGGAAGAGGACCATCTCAGGGCAGGAACCTCTGCAAGGCTCAGCAGTGGCTCAGCAAATCTTTCTTATTCTACTTTTACAAGTACATTTCTAAATGTGCTGCCTTGAGGCCAAAGAAATTCCCAGAACAAACATGAATTTTTCAAGAGAATGGAATGTGTCTATTGCTGTTCTCTGAGACACAAAGGAGACAAAAAAGTCAATTTTCTGACTTCAAAGAAGATATTTTTAGTATAAATTTCTAGCAACATATGCACACAAACATACACAGACATAATACATACAAATACATAAACATGTATATGTGATTCCTAACACAATGCTTTGACAGAGCCTGCCCCATCGTTAATCACTGCAGAAGCCTGTCGTGGCAAGGCATCTTCATGTTCCTCTGCTATTAATCATTAACATTAACCACTTGAGCTGAAAGTAAAGGACTTTCTCTCTCAGGAACATACTAACTGACAAAAGGGAGAGAAAAAAGCCAAGCAAAACTTGCTTTGCTTGTTAGTGAAAGCCCCAGTAATGCAATGGCCTTGCTCTCTGTTCATAGTCACTGCCTGGAATGGCTGCAGAGTCATTAGCAGGCTGTTGGGCAGGGCTGGGGAGTGGAAAATGATGTACAGCACCCTCAGGGCTAATTGCATGTGCCACCATTCAGGTGAAAAGAAAACCCATACACTTGCCCTGCATCTAAAATGACAGCCTTATCCCCTGTGTCACATAAACGTGATTAAGAAAATAAATATATTGTTTCCTCAGTGACTGAGCATTAAATCTTAACCAACATCCTGCTGAACCAATGGAAATGCTTTTCAGCATTTTGTGCCCTTGCCGACCACCCTCTCTCTCTGCCCAGGACATCCAGCCGCCACAGCCAGGTGCACGCAGAAAATTCAGCTTCTGTGGTTTGTGGGAGGTGGAGGAGTGAGGTCAGGATGGGACAGAGTGTTTCAAAGTAGCTGCAGGCTGACACAGCCATTCTCTCTGTACACTTGTCTATATGCCCATATACGCTCAGAATATTTCCACTCTGATGTGAAAGTCTGCTGAATGGGACCCATGCATTTCATCAGCCACCCCTAAAACCTCAAGGCTTCGCAAGCTGCATACCCCTAAATGACATTGAGATATTAGCAATTTTTTGGGAAAATATGAAAAATATGTAACTCTCTTCTACGTGGCTTTCTGGCAAAGAAGGCTGATCTCTGCTTCTTCCATATACTTCCATTTTGTATTGCTGAACAAGAGGGGATCCAGGCATTTGGAATTGGATATAACAAAATAAAATAACTGAGGCAGAAATCTTATTACTGACGTACATTACTAACATTTCCCTTCCACCAACAGTTCACATACACCTGGGCAATGATGCAGTTTTTTAGGTAAGTTACTACTAACCAATAAAAATACCAAACCAGAAAGAATCAAATCCACTTGAGCCAATTCATACTCGTATCTGGACAGAAAGCATTTGAGTAAAATGGAGAAAGCAGTTCTCAGCTTTTCAGAAAACTGGTTTGGAATGGAATTCAGAGGACTATCCCAATGCTCTAAGGTCTACCACTGGCCAAAGTTAGAAAAATTCCATGGTTAGGATCAAACTAGGTTTCATGCATCAACAAAATGGTCCAAACAACTGGGACTGACCAATGTTTTCTCTTACAAATTTTTTTTCTGATCAGAGGTTTTCAGCTGCCAGCACGAGCGTAAATTCTCCTCACTTCAGGCAGGTAAATATTTCCTTGCAACAGGGCCATGAAAAACAGGTCCACTGTGAGTCATTTTATCTCAGGCAAATTTTCATAATTGGACTGCATGGAACAGACTCCTCTTGTTATTGGTGTGATATCAGATAATAAAATAAATAATTTGCCACTTTTGTAAGCAGAAGGGAAGCAAAACAGATTTATAGCACTGGGATTTGGAAATGCTTGTTACTTGCTTGTTTTCCATTTTGTGTCTTCTCCAGAGGTTAAACAAAAACATCACTAAGTATCTGTCTGCAAAGAGGTACAGGGGAAACAACAGTAGGTATAAAATTGAGACTTCAGAGGGGAATTTCAATCAGCATATTATCAGGATATTCTGACAAAGTTTAAAATCTCCAGAGATACAAACAGTTACTAGAACTCATACAGCTGTTTGATGCTGATCTGTGATTGCTTTTACCAGACAAAAAGCAAGAAAGCGAAAAAATGGATGAACAATTTTAGAAGAAATTAAGGAATATGAAGAAAAGGAAGGAAAGAAGAGGAAGGTGAGACAAGCAGAGAAAAGTATAGTAAGTGGGAGCAGTGGGAAGCTAAAAGAAAATGCCTTAAAATGAGGAAGAAGGCACATACATTTCATGCTGAGAGAGATAAAACCTGGGAGCACATTACTCTAAATTCTTTATTTTGTGATGTCCTTTCTAAAACAGTGTGTCTTAGTCAAACACAGGTGTGATTTGGGTTCAGAATGGGAGTAATGGATTCATCTTTAGTATGTGCTCAAAAAGGATATGGAAATAAAAGTAAGCAAATAAGCATAAGCTTGAGCATACAGAGTTCCCTCCATCTGCAGAGCCTTAACAAAGCAGAGTCCCTCGAAGAAAAGGACAAAATGCAGAGGGAGAGGAAAGCAGAGCTGGCTGTAGAATAGATAGAGCGTTGGTGGCAGGTGCCTATGAAGGGGACTGTCCCACCAAGCAGATGTCAAAACAGAGTGGAACCCAACCTTAGGCTTGGGGAGATCCAGCTGCTCCCAGCTGCAAGGCTATCGGGAGCACCCCAAGTGGTGCAAGGCACACAGCAGCACCCAAGAAAGGCTCCTTGCAGAAAATAATGGTGGTCACAAAGAGCCTGAAAGCAGGAAATCTTTCCAAGCTATGCTGTTACCGAGGGAAGCAGCCTCCACAGCTGCCCAGCATTGGAGATCTGAGGCCACCCATAGCTCCAGCTATTCCCCAGGGACATGAACGTCCACATCTAAGCACAGACCAACCATGGGTGCTTTGGGGAGCTCTCTGCCCACTGCAAGTTCTGCTCCCTCTCCTCTCCTCTCCTCTCCTCTCCTCTCCTCTCCTCTCTTCTGTGCTGCAAGGAGAGCACATGTCAGGGCAGAAGCTCAGCCACTATTTTTTGGTCACCTCCTGGAGGATGTTGTTTCTTTCCATGTGCTCTATAGGATGCATAGGCAAAATCATACGCCTTGCTCGGGCATCAGTAGTTGGATGTTTAAGGTAGATGGTGCAATAGCCCTCAGATTGTCACTTGCCTGCTCTGCTGCTCTCCCAACAGTCCACTCAAGACATATTAAAGTCACTAACTCAGTGGATTTGCTTTGTACAAATTCAATTTAGAAGTTTCTCGTTAGTTCAGAGACATGAAATAGTGAACTGAAGGTTTCAAAACGGTTAAGTACAAATGTGAGAAAGATACTTTGCTTAAGCCTCACTTGACTTCAACTTATCTCCCATGTTAGTTGACACTTTTTGAGTAGTATATATTGTTATAGAATTAAAAGGTAAAATCTTATGAAATGGGAAAATTTCTTCTTCCATGAATTCCTTGAGCACCGTGTAAACCATGGAGAGAACAAAAATACTGTATTGAATAGCCCCTAAATTAAACACACTGAAGAAAGGGAAAAAAAAAAGGTAAGGCTCCTACCCAGGAAAAGCAATTTTAGAAAATCTTGGGTTTTAGAAAGCCCCCTAAAATGCACATTATATTTTAAATATAAGGAAGTACTATTACCAAAGAAATCATCACTCAAACATATCTGAAATGTTACAAGCTCCAGGAGGAAATCAGAAAAGAGGAAAAATCAGGAAAAAGAAAATCAGTTACCGAGGCTGAATTTTTAAAACACATGACAGCTTCAGCCTTTTCATTGAGTCTGGATGTAAGAACTTTAAACAAGAAAAAGAAAAAATACCAAGATCACAATCTACTTGGAAGCTACACATAAAACAGAAACATATTTGAAAAAATTTGGCATTCAGAAGCATTAAAATTATTCAGTTACTGCCATCACTCACCGAGAAACATGACGTTCCGTCACATGAGTCATCTCTGCAAGGAAATGGGCACAAAATGTACCGTGAAACACACTGAGAAGTCACAAATACAGGACCCAAAGTGAGAGGGAGAGTTTCTGATGTGTGACAACAGTATGACGTTGGCAAATATCAACTGCGATAGTGCCTTTAACTCAGTACGTGGTATGGGCCACAGCGAGGAGGTGCTGTTGACACCTCTCCGTAGGATACCCATTCCGGGTGGGAAGAAGGAGACATAGGGACATTGTTTTTAGTATCCCTTGGATAAATGCACTCTGTAAACCCAATTGCTGCAGTAACAGGACCCTTACCGTGTAGCTCAACTTATTTAAAAAAAAAAGGGGATTTTACAGGGCTGCTCTGCTCTTTCTGGTGACCACAAACTCGTGGCAGAGAAGGGCACTTGTGTATCTCATTTAGGGGCATTTTAGATCCCCCTACAAAGCTGTAACTGTCTGCAGAGGGTGTTGGGCAAGGGCTTACCAAGCCCTCAGCATCAAAGTAAAGGCAACTTGACTGTCTGGATAAAATTGCTGCTGCACACATTGATACCTGGAGACCAGGCAAGGTAGCTCACACCAATGTCATGGTTTCTTCACGGAGGTGTTCCCCGGTCTGTCTGTCCAGGTGTGCATAAATCCTCCCTCTGCTCAGGTGAGTGTAAATCTATCTTTTCCACCTGGTGTGGAGCCCCCAACCCTCCTGGCATGCTGTCCACTGCATGTAAGGGCTTCTAGCCTCACTCATTGCCAGAACACGAAACTTCTCCATCTGAAGCTCTTGTTTCTAGACCTCACCAGAAGCAGCACACTCAAAACAGCACCTACTGACCCCAATTAACAGCTGATGCTCGTTTGGTGGCCCCTTTTTCCTGGTATGTCCCAACCAATGCCCTTAACCCTTCATACCCCAGGGGTCCCAAACACAGAACTCCTCTAGGAGAACAACAGGCCAAAGACTTCCTACAGCACCAAGTACACACAGCCTACCCCACTTAATCTTCCATCGCTGGTGCAGCTGCATCCACTGAGGTGTGGCTACATGGCACAATTCAGTGCAATTCACGACCCCTTCCTGTCACTGTGCATCACATGCCTTTTGTTGCAGACAGCTGTTATTTATTCTAAGACTGTCCTGAAGTCTTCCTCAGAAAAATCCTCCACAATTTCAAAAGCTGTGATTTTCTTTATACCTTTTTTTTTTTTCATAATCAGACGGGGAAATTGCTAGGGATTTTTTTTCCCCTCCACTTTTAGAAGTCAGGATCGTGTTTTGCTTGCAAACAAAGCAGCTGAATAATCTTACAGTCAACCTCTTCTCTTAAGGGAACATTTTTAACTTGTTCAGTTTAAGGACTTTGCAATGAAAGTCCTTGATTAGCTAAAGAACATGTGCTAATTAGTATTTAATTATGAACTTCCTGTGCTGATCTTTCCTTTGGAAGTATTAAAAAACTTAGCTAGCCTCTTACCATCTTTGTGGTCATTTGAAAAAAATTGGCCTGCTTCATAATGACACAGGGAAGAGCAGTGCAAAACTTGATTGTAAACCTTATCCAGAGACAACCCAGCCCCTGTGAAAGTAGCATCTGTACGAAGAGCATCCAGGCAAAAGCAGTTTGGTTTAGTTTGGCATCTTCAGTTTAAACAGGTCTTAAACAAACAATTTGTACAAGAGTCTAGAAAACAGCAAAATTGGAGGAAAGGAACAAGCTCTGGCTGAACGGCTCATTGCAGTGGAAAACAATCACATCTGGTCCTGCAGGTGGAAGTTTACCTCCATCACCCCACAACAAAACCCCCAATTAGTACAAGTGACATACTGTCTGTGATCATTGTGGCTTTTGGTCCTCCAGCATGAAAGAACCATATACATTTACAAAAGAAAGTCAAGAAGTAGCCAATACGGGGGGTTGCCTCAAATTTACCTATCAAAAGCCCAAAGACATGGATGTGAGAGAAGAGGCCACTTGCCTTGTCAGAGGAGGGGAACAGCCAGCCTCACCACAGAAACCACTTGAAGAAGCATGGAGAGGTAGACCATATCCAGCTCTCTTGTGTCCTGGGCAAGTTCCCTCAAATGCCAGACATGGCTCGGCAAGGGGTGTGTTTACATGTCCCTTCCTGTGATCTCCCAACAGCTGACAATGGGGGAAACTTATGGATTTCATAACTACAAAGGACACGACTGGAATTTAATTCCTTGTGGGTAACAACGGTGAGATCAAGAGCTAAGCTCTTTTTTGAGTCATTCATCAGCTCAGATGAGAGTTGTCACAGAGTCTGTGCTCTTTATCAATTCTCCAACTATAGCAGTAGAGATGTGTCAGACCCACTATTTTCATTTTTTAAAACTTTCTGCATAATTTGACAAACTTCAGGAAAGTTCTAGATATAACTGAACATTAATTAAGCTTCTTGCATTCTTGTAAACCTCCAGTTCAAAGTAGGACATATTGTAAAACATAAAAGGAGAATGATTGTCTCTCGTTCAAGATACCCACTGAGACCCTGCCTCTGTCTTTCCCTGAGCTCAAACCCAGGCCACTTCCCTTGTCTCTGAAGCACCAGAGACCTCTAAAGCTTCTCTCTGGAGAAGCTCCAATTACATCCTCCAATTTAGATCAAAACAATTAGTTGGAACATAATCAGGGAATGAAGAAGACCTTTAAGTCCAAGTCCTCATCATTTTTAAATATCCTACTCTTGGATGAAGGGCATGTGGGTTTATGGTCTTTTGGGGGAAAAAGGATGGAGCACAGAAATCCAGGAGGTCCTGTGTCTCATGAGGAGGAGGGTAGCAGCAAGCTGGCATTGCCAGGTGTGAAGCTGTGGGAACGTGTCTCCTGCTGGTGTCCCCCATGGGAACCACTGTCCCTCCCTGGGGCTGTCCCCAGCACAAGTCAGGGCCTGCTCAGATCTGCTGGCTGATCTGTTCTTAGGCATGTTCCCTGTCCCATTTCGGTCAAATCACTCTGTGTTAGATCAAACAGCTTAAATAGTGAGACCTGGGATTCAATAGCCCAAGCTCCAACAGAGAGGAAAACTTTCCTGTAGGGCAGCTCAGGCTCCTAAGGTCCAAGTCTGCACATGCCTGCTTCTCCCTTTGCCCTGTAGAGTCTGAGGCTGCTGTACTCCTGAGATGGACAGCTTAGGAGGAGGTGAACAAGATGAAGATGAGCATAAGACTTTTCCAGGCTATTAGGTTCAGCTATGCACATATCCAAACCCAGTTTGGAGGGACTGGAAACACAGAAGAGGAAATTAGCTGCAAGCAGCCGGTCAGGGTAACTTCTTCAACTGGACTGTGGGGAGGTCGGACTAGAAGACCTTTGGAGGTCCCTTCTGGCCTGGACAATTCTATGATTCTATGAATGGCCTCCAGGAAAGGGGATGAGTGAACCATCCTCTACAAGTGTCTGAAAGAGAAGCAGCTATTGGAGACATCCCACTTGAGTAGAGAGAGGGGCCCTGCGATGAGGCTTGGAGATAAAGGAGTGTGAGCAGCTCTGGTGCACCAGCAGCCCATGGGGAACCTTTCCAAAGCCACACAGTAGATGGACACTCGACAGGCACATGGGGTGCCTCTGTGCCTAGACCCTAGGTACCTGTACTTCAATGGTGTCCCAGGTTGAGTTAGCCCGTTTGTTCTGCAAGCAGCTGGTGGCTGAGGTGCTAAGAGATCCTAGGCACCCGTTGCAGTCAGTGGATATACAGCATGTATGGCCAATAGAGCCCTGAGAAGCACGCAGCCCATCCCAGGGTAGATATATATGTTTTATCAACCAAACTGCAGCCTTGAGTCCACCCCAGGCTTTGCTCTTTCCATTAGAACCACTAAATCATAAAACACCCCATGCTGGAGGGACCTACTCTGGCCTCCTTCTCAGAGCAGGGACAGCCATAACGAGTTGATTGTTGAGGGTCTTGTCAGTTGAGGATCTGCAGCCTCTGCAGGCAGCTAGCGCCTATTACGGTATCTTAGACATGTAAGCATTGGTGTCTGGTGCCAATGAGGTGGCAGATCTGACTTAGGACCTGTGGAAGATCAATGCCCACCTGGACAGGCAACTGAAGGCCAGCCAGAATATCCCAAGGCATCTTAGCTACCAGTATGTTCAGGTGGCTGAATAAAACCACAGGTGTCCAAACATGGAGCCAATCTCTCAAATGGTGTGAAATGATATTAGAAGCTGGCACCATAATGGGGTTAAACAATTCCACCAACACTGGTCTTCCTCATGTCCTCCTGCACCTGCCAGACTCCTTGTGGAGCTCTGCTGAATTCAGCGTTCAGACTTTCCAAGTAAGGCTCTGTGAACCCAATGTAACTGTGACTCTTACAAGATAATCGGACTCCAGCAATAATAAATAATTAAAAAAAAAGTAAATAATTACACATTTACAAAAGTCAAGAAACATTCTCTACTTCATTCTTTAGCTATCTGCTCATTGTCCCAGACTAGGCAGGGATTAAAGACTGTAAAACACAAACAACCCTGAAATCCCATGCCATGGACAGCTAATGAGCTGTGCTGCTTCCCCTGCCTTGTGACTGGAGAACTCTTCACTGTCATCTTATGCACTTCCACCAAACATTGTTTTGCTAGGAAGGAGTGCTTTCAGACCTCAATGGAAGTGGAACTAACTGCATTTCAAAATGGTTCACAAGACCATGTCAAAAGCTTTGCTGGTGACCTAAGAGCAGTTCTGTACTCCTGTAGAGAAATATGTAACATCGGTGAAATTCGCACATGGTGATTTAGGCCAGTATGAGAGAAAGCCTATTCTTCGCCATCAAAATAGGACAATCAGCTAAAATCAGTGGGAATTGTGCTTGAGTACTGCAGTGTGGGGATGAAAAAAATTACAGGCACGGTAGAAATCTGTAATGTATTTACCATGAGGAAGCTGAAGGCACAACTCCAATCCTACTCACCATTCTTCTTTATAAAAGTGCATCAGTATTTGCTTTTCATAAACCTGTTATGCAAAGATTACTAAGATCTTTGAGTCATGTGAGGAGAGTCCAGCTCCTCTAGGACCTCTGGCAACTCAGATACTTTGCATAACTTTTAACACTAATGAATAACAAAAAAGGGAAAGGAATACCAGGTGTTAACCGGGTG
>VXAK01015944.1:127188-176424 GCA_013399435.1 Arenaria interpres
AAAAAAGGGAAAGGAATACCAGGTGTTAACGGGTGTAACTCCATTAATTTCAATAAATTACAGTGCTAACTCCAGGCCTCAACTGAACCCACTATATTTTTCAGTGGATTAGGTGCAGAAAATAAACAAGCCTTTTGTATAGCTTTCAGGAAGATAAAGTATCCAGGTTCTGGCTTTCCAAAGCTATTTACTCCCAGACAAAAGAGAGTAAAAATGAGACATTTCAGTCTAAGAAAGCAGCAGCAAACTGAAAAGGGAGTTCAGAATGGAAACACTTGGAAAACCTTCTTTGTCCAACAACTCGTGCTCTAGGTGTAATATTCTGGCCCTGAAACTAAAGCTGAAGGAGATTTTATTACAAATGCAGCTGCATTTATAATTAGACAGTGAAAAGTAGTAGGAAAAAATAGCATAGGAACAATTTTGTATGGGGACTGCGTGACCTAATAGCTGCTTTTCAACTCTAATATCAGTGATTTTGTGCTCTAGTTTCCTTCATCAACTGACTGGGGACTGTTTTTCAAGTCATTAGGAAACTGGGAACATAACAATTTTATTGCAGAATCACAGAGAAATGGCACAGATAAGAAAAAAGATGGAGTTTTTACTCTTACCTAAGCTGGTTGTGCACTGTTTAAACCTGATTGATGCAGTGGCCATGTCTGTTTTGCTACTGCTAGCCAGGGGAGAGGAATCAGACCCCGTATGACATTTCCAGACAGCAAGTTACAGACGAAACTTGTAGAAGTGGCAGCTCTTTGTGTTTCCATAGCAACCCAAGCTGCAGTTGTCAGTAATTAAAATTAACTCCATCGTTTTATTAGAATGCCAAGAGTTGCCTTCTCAGATGGTGGAGACAAAGCAGAAGCCACCGTATCTGCAAAAATAATAGATTTCTGTGTGCAGCTCAGTCACTCCCACAGCAGTGTTCAGCTACATTGCATCCTAGCCCTTTGCCATGTGCAGCACCGTTTCGGCATCAACTTGGCCAGCAGTGGGAAATGTCATCTAGATTTTAACCCAACTCCCACAGCAAGCCCAGAGCTTTACAGCTGCTCCCATGCTGATACATGGTTCTCCTGCCTGGGCTGTCCCAACAGCCTGTTGCCCAATAGGTGAGAAGGGTGAGAGAACCTTTCTCCAGGTCAGCTTCACCTAGAACCCCTCAGCCACCAAAGTAAGAGCTGGTGAGAAGGTGCATCCTCTGAGTCCTTTTAAAAGCTGGACAGAAAAACCGATTGAGATGTTCTTGCCAGGCTCTGACATGACTTTAGAGTGGGTCCTTTCATTCCCAGTGAGCTGGCACTCCTGAGCTGCAATCCCCAAAGAAATCATCTCTACCACAGATCACATAGCATGTCCAGAGGGGGTCCAGACTGCAGCAAGTGGTGCTGATGTTGGGGAGGGGAAAATCACCGCCCTCCAACCCTCCCCAGCCATACCCTCCTACAAAAAGCTCCCTGGCAAGGCGCTTACCATACGGAATACATCTACATCTTAAGCAAAGAGAACAGGGGAGAAAGTCCAGCACTAAGCCCCTGACCAACCAGCAATGCTTCAGCCAGATAATTTCTGGCTCTGTCCTGGACCTTCCCTACCAGCTGTCTGCAAAGCAGACTTTGGGCACGCACGCTGAGATGGTTCATGGCAGGACTTTTCCCTAATGTGACTGTTAGACTGACTTGACTAGACTGCACGGCATTTGGCTCCCTCCACCCCACAAATTCTCCAGCACTTTCCCGGGCGGCTTTGCAACCTCACATGCCCTCGTGCTAAATATCAGCAAAACACTTCACCAGGATCATGTGAAAAAACCACTGCTGTGGGGCTGCAGCACTTTCCTCATTTTCCTTTAGACAAGTGAAACTGGAAAAACACAGTAAAAATAACAACCGTGTTTTTATGGCCAACGTCCCCCTCGTGGGGCCCAGTGAAGAGCCAGGGCCAAGCACTGTTTAGTGTAGATGCAGCCAGTCTTCTCCGGAGGGAGCAGAACGGACATGAACCAGTTTGTGCTCCTTGGCCTCCCACCCAAAAATCAGTCCTTGGCTCTCTTACTCAGTAGTAGGGGTATATCCATAGAGAGTACCCAAAACCAGTCCTGCCTCCAAAAAACTCCTTAACTCAATAGAAAAGTAAATTATTTTGCTACTCAGAGACGGATTATATTTTCCAACTGGCTAAGCGTAAATTGAAATTCATCTCTTAGGACTATAGCCTACCAGCAGCTAGCATGTCCGGCAAAACATTCTCATTAGTTGATCTTAAAGTCGCTAGGAAAGCCAAAACAAAGGGTCATATTAATAAAAAAATATTTTCCTAACATCTACTCTGGAATGACACCTGGTAACAGCAAAAGAAGCACTTGCATTTCATTGTAGTAAATCAAATAAGGTGGGAAATTGTAACACCAATGATTTATATCTTTGGAATGAATGGGAATACAAAAATACATACATATACATCTGTATCATAAGTTCAGTAATAACATCAAAACTATATGCAGAGAGGTATATACTGTTGTTTGGTAGGAAAGGTAATACCCACGATTAGCATGATGCCTCCTACCAAAAATATCATTGACAAATGCGATCAAGTCTGGAGAGGGCTTCTATGGAAACAATTGACTTCAACAAAAAAGGCTCAACTGGAAGTGTCTGGTTTTTAAATCTTTTTTAATCACAGTTTGAAGCAAAGTTTTGTTGCTTTTTACATTTGGAAATCATCTAACTTTTTCTGTTTGATCATTTCCTCTTATTTAGACAACAAATACCTGGGAATTTTTGCTTTTCCTAATTTTTACCCCTTAAAACACCAGTTCAAGAATTGGTCACAGAGCAGCCCAGAAGCAGCCCAGAGCTGTGATTCAGTAACCCATCCTGCAGACTGAACAGCCCCCTCAGACTATGAGTGTCGTTCACCACTTCCAGCTCTGGTTTCATGCTGAAACAAAACTCTGCTCCAGGCGCAAACCACATTTTCCAGGAACGTCTGGAGAAGCAGCGCTACGCCCTGATGAGCGTTCAGGGCATGTGAACAAGAAGGCTCCCGATCCTTTGGAAGCAAAGTCTTGTTTAAAAGTCTCCACCATCATTTCTCACAGCTCGTTATACAATGCTATCAGTAGTCAAAATCCTGCCGGGAGTCAGGATATTTTTCAAAATGAGGTTGTATTGCTCGGGCGTTGTGCCGGGGTCGTAGTGCTGTGCTGCCGCGTCTGACTGCTTCCTTTCCCTCCCGCTTGAAACTTGATAAGATCACGCTGGGAAATGGAGCATAAAATGGATAAACAATGGTGCTGCTGCGGTGAGAAACGCACACAGGAATAGAGGAAATCCTACATTTCCTTATGAAGATAACTTTTCAAGTAAGACTTTAGGCAAACACGCAGGTCCTAGTCACAAGGAGAGCCTGACGTGAGCCAGACATGAGCCCCTATGTTTGTGTGAGTTGTAAAGGGCCATTTTAGCCTCTATTTAAGAGGCGTCTACCAAGTGCCAGAGCAGAAATCCACATTCAGACTTTGGGTGCAAAGGGCTTAATGCTAACGAGCATTGAACTCCAACTGCGACCCACAGGTGCAGGCTGCCCAGGAACCTTACTGGTCGCTTCACCACAGCTATGCCATGCCTCTGGTGGGGAGCACATCTTCAGCGAGTCCCCCCGCCCAGATTGCTAAACATGCCCCACATGAGTAGGAGTGACCTCTGCCACCTCCAACAACAGGGTGACACTGCAGCTTGTGCCCCTCAAGCAATGCAGAGTGTGTACACGGGCAAAAATCTGTGCACACACAGCACCACCTCAAAACCCACCCCATGAGCGAGATTTCCACATGGGGAAAGAAGGTATATGCAGGTAAGAAGGATGTGTCAACTCCCCTGTCCCAGCCCACCTGGGTCATCAGGACAGCTCACAGTTTTAAAATTAAGTGCATGCCCAAGTGCTTGGTTAGAAACCCTCATCATGTGAGCAGCAGCACAGCTTTCCCAAAGCAAGCTGTCTGGAAAGATGCCCAGCTCCCCGCGCATGGGATCCGAACTGTTTTTAAGGGACTTACTCCAGGGACTTTTCACACCTATCACATCAATCCCGCCATTTCGCTGGTTCTTTGCTTGTTATTCTTACGATCATTCACTCTTCGTAAGACGCACAGCCTCCCGAGCTGCTGAAAGACAAAGCCACAACAGGGAGGGAAAGGCGCGTCTGACGTAGGCTGCCCTCAAGGACTTTCTCCCTTCCAGGAAGGTCCCAGGAGCATGGTGGTGCCAATGGGGACCAGGGACTGTGCATGGGTGGGATTGAACTGGCCAAATGCAGACATTGTCTCCTGCAGTAGGCATCACAAACTCCCTTTATAGTCAAGGCAGAGAAACTCATCTCAACTCATGCACTCACTGAAGGGGCTTTGAATGAATTGATCTGTAAAGTCAGGATCAGCACTGAGAGAGAAATACAGGTCTTCATTTAACTGCCTGGTGCAGTAGGACACAAGGATGTGTGAACTGAGCACCTGAAGTTAGGCAAGACCAAGCTCATCTCATGCAGTCTTGGGTTTAATATTACAGATTGTACCAAAACAGGGTGGGATTCAGATTCAAACATCTTCATGCAGGTACCCACATGCCCAACACACTTTTATTTCACCTCCTATTTCTCAGCTGGGAAAGCTACAAATCGTGGAGCCAGGTATTACCCTGCTGATTTTCTCTGACCAGACAAAATTTAAGCCAGAAAAACGTCCTTCCCAGTGTTTGGAAAGCAGCCATCTCTGCACAGCAAGATGGAAGTAGGAAGGAGAGGGGAACCTCAGCTCTCAGCACCGTCACTCAGAGAGCCCCGTGCTGCAAATGCCTTCTCCTCCTGTCCCGCGTGGCGGGATGCACTCCACAGCAGTGAGCACCAGCAGTGCTGGTGGAGGCAGCCAAGCGTGCCCGAACTCTGCCAAAGCAAGAGTGCTGCCTGGCAGAAATGGAGAGAAAGTTAACGGCAAGAAAAATAGAAAGGTATGGCTTCAAAACCTCAGCATCTGCTCTGAAAGGGTTAAACCCGTTCTCTGTGTCTCTCTGACCCGTCAATAGTGATAAAATTACCTCCTTTCCTCCCGCATTTTCTATGTACCGCTACACAGTGGGATTCCAGCATGCAGACACGGCTTCTCTAGGGCTTTATATGTTTTGTCATGGTTGGCTGCATTTTTCAGAGCTCTTCCTTTTACCTTCATTAAACTTGAATAAAAAAGGTTCTATTAAAAAATGCAAAGAACTCATTTTTCAAAATCCACCCTCGCCTTCAATTTTGCAAGGTTAAAGAACTGTTTCTTTCTTTTGGTTTAATCCCAACTGCAAAAGAAAGGAAGAAACCCTGCTGCAGGCTAACCTAGAACACAAATGCCTCAGGACCGAGCAGAACAGCCCGACAGAACCGCCTGCCCAATTGGCCAAGCTGGACTCTCTGTGGTTAGAGATCATGGTCTCCGAGGAAGACATCTTCTCAACAGAGCCATTCAGAACAAGAGCCAAAATCCCCTGTTCCAGTGCACCTTCTGCAGAGCCCTTTCTTTCCCTGACTAGCATTAGGTGCCCGGGGTTAAATCCTTCAATCAGCTGTATAAATATCCTCTCATGTGCGCTAAACTTTTTCCCAGCTGCGACCAACTCTTAAAAGAGCATTTGGCCAGATTGTCAGGAATTGGGGCCAGAGCAATCAGATAACTTCCAACCAGATAAGATGGAAATTTTGGGTTAGGTTTGGTTTCACAACTAAACACCCATTTTCAATGCGGACCTTGTCTCTCAGGCTTCTAAGTCACTTGGGCTATTTTTAAAAGCTTACCAACAAGTAAGAGCTCCGTATTTTAAAGAGTTCAGTGCATGTGGTTGGACACAGACTGTTGCAAATTGTCGGTGCTCTGCTCACGTCAATGGGGCAGACAATGACATTGGACTTGGACAGCCAGCCAAGAGGTGCACAAAAACCCAGGCTTTCTTGAGGCTTTGAAACACTTGTATAGGTCCCTGAAATGACAGCTTGGGTTTCTGTGAAGGTTTCTGAGCAGCACAGACAAACACACAGCAGAGGGGACTCTGCCAGGAAACTGCAACGTCTCTGAAGTTGAAAAGGCCATTGTCGATAAGCTTGGGGTATGTACTTGAACTTACTGCTTTATAAAAAAACTCTTTTCGACCAGGCTTATTAACACCTGTTGCTGCACATGAAAATATGAGCGTAAGATGTCAAACTAGTCAACACAATGTTTTTAAACTCATGGTAACAGCCACCAGAATAGCTGTTTTGTCTAATATTTTACTTCAAGCAGAGAAAAGCGTAGCAGCATTCCTGTCCTGGCATATCATGTAACACAGCAAAAGCCTTCAAAAGCTTTTAAGCATTTTTTTGTTGTGAAGCATTCAAAGCAAAGTGATCAAAGAGCAGGAAATATATGACACCTGCTCATTCCCTATAGCTGATGGAAACTGGGGGTTGGCTTGTGTTGTCATTGGCTTCTGCTCGTTTCCTGCTCCAGCCCAGAAAAACAAGTTTTTATGACTACTTAGGAGGAGAAATCAGTTCAAATGCTTCAGACCTAAAATCAGATCTGCAGCTGACCCTCCCTGAATTAAAGTGAATATCCCCCATTACCAGAAATATCAGATAATTCTCTAAAAACCGTCTGTTATTTAAACCATGTTCTTTTTGTCTGAGCCCTCTGCATATACTTTAATTATCATGGCAGAATTGTACAGCCAGCGTCTTCTGTTAAGCTGACTTTTAAGGCAGAGACACGGAGGCAGGAAAGCAAAACAGCTACACACAAGCCTGTAGGGGTGGCTGAGCCCAGCCTTATCCCACCCACATCAGAGCACCAGTTGCCTTCTCTAACAAATGGAAGGAAACCGAGACCTCCACATCACAATTCAGCTCTCCCAAGACACAGACCACCTTGGGAAGTGCCTATCTCTTTCCATCACCACACACAAAGCCAGAAGCAGGTGAGGTGCTTCACTGATGGCCCTTGTTAAAGTGTTTGAACCTGGAGAATTCTGGCAGAGCTGAACATGGCCTGAAGTGACTTTTTAAATGCCAAATTATTTTGCTGGACTGTTCACTTTGTTTTTCTGTGACCATTAAACTGGAAGCTAGTATTAAAGTATTCTATTCCAAATGGCAGAGGCTTGTTATTCAGAGGTTTTCATTCATCTCACAGCCACTCTAACTGTCCTACAGACCTTGATGAGCCCAAGCAGGTATGCTTTCAGCAGGTCAGGCCTCCTGGTCCCCTCAACAACCTTTCCTTTGTGCATACAAGATTGTTCTTGCTAGTGGTAATGAGCACAGAAGCTTCTCTTCTTCTTGTGGCATCTGGGAATACTTCCCTCTAGCTTCCTTACGAACGCTAAATTATGAGTAATATTTGTAAAGCATTTTCTTAGACTCTGTCTGATTAAGTGCACTGTCAAACAATCTTTTTAAATCAAAAAGACGAATGGTAAACTTCTGAGCACCAAAGTCACCATAGTACATTTAATGGGGTCCTACTATGGGTTGCACACTGGAAATACATTTCCAAAAACAGAGGGGGAAAAGGAAGGAAAAAAGAGGTTTTCTTATACATGAGCAATGGAAGTTATAAAATTTCTCCCTGTTTGAAGGAAAATTAGAGCTTAGATCTTCCAGCTGCCACTAATTCACTTGTAACAAAGCATGATCAATTATTGCTATAAACAAAGCACATTTCAAAACAATTGTAGCTGAGGCAATAAAACCACCCGTTAGAACAGACACGTTGGACAGGCTCCAGTCAGTCTCATTTAGGTCAGTAATTTAGGCAAAGCTCCACTGCAATTTCAGGCATCTGGCCCAGGAGGGGAGGGGGAAGAAGACAGTTCAGGCAGGCGGATACACCCCTCTGGAGTCTTCTTCTGGAGCCAGGGGAGCAGGGTGGGTGCCACTGAAGATGTGCAGAAGGATGCGGGCAGCCCTGCACCAGCGCCTCTCTTGGCTGCATGGGGCAGGGAGACCCAGTCCTGCCACACCACGGACCAGCAGGTTGAGAGACCACCCGGGAGATGCCACAACCAGGAGGGTGGGCAACACCCGCCTCAACAGCACCCAGCTCCTCCATGGCAGAGGCAGGGAGCTGGGGCCACCTTCCTTCCCAGACCCTGCACAGGGAAGGTCTCTACATGGCCAGAGCGTTTCCCACCATCAGATTCTCACTGTGGTTTCTCTGGCACAGCTTCAGCTCGGGACAGCTAGCACTTTGTCAGCACCCAGGCATGGCTTAGGGCTGGCATGAGCCAGGGTGGGATACAGCCATCATGTTTTGGAGAGTAAGGGAATAAAGCTGTATGGAAGCAAGCGGTGCTGTGCCAGTTGTGCTCAACACAAAAGAATGGTCTCTGCGCCATTTATTTGTTTGTTCAGATGTAGCCACAACCAAAGCAGGGTATAGCAGCCCATCTCCCATCCTCCTAGGAGGTTGCCTAACCCCAGGGCTTGAGGAGTGAGGTGTCTTCTAATCTACTCCTCACCTGGACTAGTGAGGTGGCTACAAAGTGGCTCAGTTTTGGCAGGAACAGTGGCAAGTGCAATCACCCAGGGTACTCCACGGCCAAGCAGTTAGGACAGTTATAAAGTATTGATGTAGGTACAATGTCATATAACTTTACCACAATTTAAGTCCCTGGAGGAATGCCTCAAGTGCTCCACTGATAGCCATCACCACCCCAAATCCAACTACACAAGCTCATTTAAGTATTTAGGCTTCTCTGGGGTCAGTTCAGGTGGCTCTTTGCCCAACCCTGGACCACAAAAGCCTTTGAGGTGACCTGCTCCTAAGAACAGGCACACTTATACGCACCTGAGCAAATAATGTAGTCACCCAAGGAGCTTCTAGGCTGAGGACAGAGATGTGTCCAGGAAGCCCCGGAAAGCAGAGGGACAGGTTTGTCTGAGGCTTGGATTTGGTTCAGAGTGGTGGGAACCCCGCCAAGATGACAGAAGGAGCTCTTTCTTGGATGGTACTCAAAACACAGTTAAAGTCAGATATTATTAAATGCGGAGTGGTTGTCTAAGACTCTGATACTGACCAGCAATAGGTGGTAATGAGAAGGTGTAAGAAATGCAGGAAGCGTGCACTGCTCCCACTCTTACAGCTCCTCCAGCAATCAGCAGTTTGGAGACTTTGTGGCTTTGGGGATACACCTGACTTTTGTGCTTGATTGACACAACTGAATGAATCTTCCAGCTTTTCTGTGCTTTTTATCACAACAATATTTTTTCACAACTTCCACAATTTAATCATGTGCATGTATCAAAAGTTCTTCCTTTTTCTTGCTCAAAATTTTCTATTAATAAACCCTTATATCCCAGTGATACCTGCATTATAAAAAATAGTGAATAAGTATCCTTTATTCACCTCCTCTGACCATCTGACATCATCCCTCAGTCATCTCTTCCCGGTGTTGAAAGCTTAGTATACTAAGTACTTCCTGCTATATGAGTTGTTTGATATTTCTGGTTAACACCTTTCTCTGCAATTTTTTATGTTCTACCGTATCTTTGTTTGAAATGGAGTGACCAGGATGTACACAGTATCCCATGGATGTGGAATGATGGTTTTGGCTATTGTCTTTTCCTTTCTTATTGTGTAAACTATAAAACCCAGCGTATTAAAGAAAGTACATTTTTCCACAGGCAAAGTGTAGAGACCAGTTTTGAAAGCTTGACTCCGAAAATCATCAGTATGATGAATCAAATACATCTTTGAAATGGATTTTTGAGAAGGATCCTTTCTCAGGAATTCCTGCAGGTAATTTACCAAAAAGGAGCCATACCACTTTTGAGAAGATTAGTTTGTTTAACATCAGGACTTACTCCCTAAAAATAAACGCCTTCTTGTTTCACGGATCTCCTTCCTGGACGCGTTCCAGCCTGCAGCTGCTGACTTCAAAGGCAAAGATAAATGTTGACTGTTTGGCTGGGCACTCCTGTGGGTCCAGGACATATGGCACTCATCTCTGCTGTGGGCTGACGCTCAGTCCCAGCCCAACGTGAGGTCCGGCCTCCCCAGTGTCCCTGCAAATCCCAGTTAATTGGCAGATTTCCTGAGCTGCGTGGAGAGGAGAGGTTGCAGGGCTCAAACTTGGTCAGCGAGGAGCTGCAGTCGCAGAAGTGAAACCCACTGCGGCTTTGCTGAATTTTTCCTTTTTTTGGTTCAGTGTGGGCACTCTGCACCCCAGCCATGTATATCCTCCATACACGCTCACAGCATGGGCAAAAAGCATGCATGACATGAAGCTTATTACCTTCAAACCTGGCAGTAGACCCCAACTTCATCTACCAGCATGACCACAGTGAGCAGAAACTTCTCCGGCTTCACACAAAGCTTGTTCAGCAGAACAGAAAGTCTCTTTTGCATTTGAACAATTAATGCTTGCAACTGACTCACAAAACTGACAACTGAAGCCTAAACCATCATGCTTGTGGAGACCTGCCACAGGGGGTCACCTGCACCCACACCAACTGGGGTCTGTTATCCCTGGCACCAAACAGAAACCCCCCCGGCTTCCAAAACAAGTGAGGTTCAGTTTGCAGGGCTGGCAGATAGAGGGAGGGAAATGAGAAATCCCTGTCTTTACCAATCAGCATACATGATTAAAAACCTTCTGAAAACCCTTAAACACCGAGTACCACAGCAGTCTTTTCTGGTAGTAGACCTCCCTTTATAAACACAATTTATTTCTCTCATAGTTAGGTGTTGTATAAATGCCAATTACATTGACCTAAATTTTCTTGCACCCTGCTTTTATGTGCTATCCACCAGCTAGCTTCAGACCCAGGTTTAGATCTATCTTTTAGCTCATACTCTTCAGCTCTGCCAGTTCACAAATAGCAGCAGTATTGCAGGTCCTGCTACAGCGGATCAAAGTTTTGGGATGGTGTTTTTTGCTATCCACCTTTTTCTTTTTTGCTTTCCAGGCTAATTTTTGAAAAATTATACTTGGAGAACAGGAAGTATCTGATTTGTGAAAGTCAAATTAATCTAGGACCCTCACCCTAGCTGTCAGTGTCCTTTGGTGAAAAAAAAATAGGATAAATCAGCGGAACCTTTTAGTTCAGATGCCATTTACTAAAATGCAACATTCACATTGTCTGCAAATAGCAGCCAGCTGAAACTTGTTGGAAGATTAAGTTTCAATTACAGCTGACATTTCCAAAACACCGTGTGATAGAAAAGCCATTCACATCCCCAAACCCATACAGTCATCTCACATCTCCTGTTTCTGAGCGTCATCTGTTCAAAGGGTCATCGCTGGCAAAAGCCACTGAAGAGATACAGTTGCTGACATTTTTGTGCTCTGGAAATCATGGGACTCATCAGCATCAGAGTCAAATAAGGAAACCAATCACCCAGCACTCCTGGCAACTTGCAGAATGCTCTGGTGTTAAGCACACATCGACACTAGTGTGATTTCAAGGGAGATATTTGTATTGTACAGGCAAGAGAGCTATATTTATGTTCTTACCCATTACTTACTGTAGAGGAAATGGGGAGAGAAAAGAGCTCACTGACAGGTACGGCTGGTTTAGGGAAGAAAGGTCTGCCTTGATGTTTGAGTGTTGTTTTCAAGTTTCCCACTGCTGTCCCATGAGTCTTGAGCAAGCTGTTTATGCCAAGTTTAACAGAGTACTACAGGCAGGCTTAGACAGGGATGGGTGGCTCTGGTTCTTGTCCTTCAGGGCTTCCCAGGTTCCTGCAAGCAGGATCCACCAGTGACCTACATGGTTATGGAGAGCATCCTCCCAGGGTAACTTCTTCTAAGGGGTCTTTGAGGCTACTTGCCAATGAAACACCTGCAAATCTCAGCCACTCAAGGAAGAATTTAAAAAAAAAAAGGGGGGGTGGGGCATGCATGGGCTGTACACCAAAAATTGAGAGATCAGGCTGGTAAACTGAGAGGCCAGAAAGTCTCCAGTCATGTCCTAATCTTCGACAGGCTGTCTGAACATCACCATCCTAAATTCCCTTGCTGTCTCTCTGGAGAGTCTCGGGAGAAATACCTGGGTGGGTTTCTGAGCTGGCTAGGGAATAACATATTTGGACATGCCTTTACCAACTGCAGTGCAGATGGGCCTTTGAGTTGTGCACTTGTGCCTGGGATTGTCTATTGATTATAGCCAATATAACCAGTGTCCTCTGTCACTAGGGTTGCTGGGTACTACCAAGATGTCCATTTGAAATAACTCTGGTTATCAGAACATGGTATTCACGAAGGTGTATTCTGAGTATTTCTTGTATGGCTGCAAGCCCTTCGGGAAATGGAGTCCTTCTTCCCTGTGAGTGTAGTCATGAGAGTCACAAAAATGTTATCTAAAACTGCTTACAGTGGAGCAGATTTGTCCTATCCAGAGTATAACTAAAAATAAAGGAAAAGAATAATAAAACAAGCTACAGGAGGAAGACTTGATGTCAGGAATTTTCTTGTAATATGCCCTTAACTGGACTAAGCAGCTTCTAATTCTACTGATTTAAATGGCTTTGAGAGACAAGCTGTAGGGTTAGGTAAAAGGCTGTTCTTAATCTGACTTACTTGAAGATTCACAGCACACATCTGTCTTACAGCTGCAACAGAATGTTTATCTTCATCTTTGTGACAGGAGAATTAAAGATCAATTGAAACAAAAACATATACATGTGTAATGCCCATCTCCCCTTTGCCTTGAAAAATGATAAATATTATGAAAATCCAAAGTATTGCTCATAGTTTTAGCTCAACCATCTCTTGACAAGCAGAAATTTTACAAAACTGCCTCAATATGGGAAGAGCAACTGAACTCCCTCATTTTGGGAAGAGATTATATCTGGGGAGAGGTTTTCTCAGAGGACTGGTGTCTATCATTTAAACTTATTCTGTGTTATTAATGTTATTCAGGCCATCACTAAAGCGGTCTGACCCCCGCGTCCAACACAGCTGCTTAGACATCTTATCTTTCAAATACCTGACAATGCTTGGCACTATTAAGATGCATTTCGCAGCTATATGATGTCCCTCAAACCATCTTAAAGCGTATGCATTGCGTTAATCGTTGCACTGATTAGTATTTCCTACCATTTTCTTTCTCACCCTGATTTCCTCCCTGATAGCATTTAGCACTATTCAGATTACTTTGTACGTAAATGTTAAGTGCTGATAATGTACACAGCAGGGCTATTACTGCCAGCTCCTTTCTCCAAGAGAGAGACTGATCTACAACCACAGCTGACATCTCCCTCTCTGACACCGCCTTTGCGGTCACGGTAAAGTGCCTTTCATCCCAGGATGCTTTAAAAACAAGGCTCCTGACCCAAACGCTGTCAGAGTGGTCAGGCAGCTTTGCACGCTGTGAACAGCCAGACCCAGGAGCCCCTCTACATCCGCATCCGACATCAGGATGAAATACAGATGGGCTCTGAATCACCCTCCCACGAGCAGGCTTCAATAGGAGGAAAATCAGATTGCACGGACGTGTTCCAGCCTGATAGAAATGATCGAGAGATCAGGACCTCAGGGCTTGCCATGGCCTGGGCTGGTTTATATTCTGCACACAGTTGTTGCTTTCAATGAACTTTGGACACAGCGCTACTACTAACTTGCATCTGTGAGTCCTTGGGGCACTGGCTCCGAAGGAGAAGGAAGGCAGTGGGGTAGGTAACGGAGACCAGCTGAAAGCCCAAAGAAATATTTAATGCCCGTGTATGACAGATCAAAGTCAAAAGACAAAATCAACTCCCATTTGTGTTTTATTCTCATGGAGGGTCTTGAAAAGCTGAAGCAATCCTGCTGGGGCTCTGGTCTGGGCTTCGATGGGCTTCGGTTAGATCAAATGTGAAGCTTGAGGCCACTAAATTACTCTGTTGTGCTGTTTCTTCTTCTGTAAAACCTCCACAGTGCTTCCTTTAAAAAATGTTTAAGAATACCATTCTTAAATGAATATAAACAAAATATACCTCATTATAGGAAAGGAAGCTGATTTACTGGAATATCTATGATTAGTGGTAGCTTGGGCCTTTTCCTTCGAGAATTTGAGTGTGAATACATGGAACACTTGTTTGTTTGTTTCTTTATAATCGATCATTAGCAACTATTTGGAAACAAAATGGTACAACATTTCCTACCTTAGGCTGACCCTTTTTTTGATACCAAACGCATAGTCCAGCGCTTTCCACTAATACAATAATTACTTTCATTGTAGAGCCATATGCAGCTCGTGACACCATTAGGAAAGGAGCCCACTGAAGAACATGATGCAGTCGTTGCCAAGGGACAAGAGACATACAACCTCAACCAAGGTGCTCAGCTTTTCTCCAATTAAGAGCCAAATGGGCGTATTTACAATACACAGCAAAAGAAATGAGTTTCAAATACAACCCACAGCTAACTGAATAATGTTGAAAAAGCTACTGCTAGACACTGTATTCATATGCTCCAAAGAGCAGGAATCCATTTCAATAGCTGAATGTCAAGAAGTACATCTATTCTTCCAGTCATATTTTTAGCTATTTAAAAAAAAACCAACACTTCTGCTAACAAAAGGATCATTTTTAGTATGAGCCTTACGTATGTTCTAAAATCACTTATGTGTTTTCTTGACCCATGAAACCAACATTTTCCAAACTATTCAAAATGGAGTCATCATTAATTTATACAGCACCTTAATTTCTACATTTCTGAACTCTTCTAACCAGTATCTCACATCTCTCCTTCCCCACTTTGACTTAAATCAAGAAAAATAGACAATTTATTTCCAACTGGAGGAATTCAGTGCATTACCACGAAAATAAATGTACATGATTTCACTGGACCCTTCTATTAAAGCCTGCAGCCCTTTCTCCAGAGATGTCAGGATACATACCAAACAAATGATATCAGCTAAAAAGTCCTTATCAGCATGCTCAGATTTACTAGTCTGGCCACCGAACTGCAGCAAATACAGTAATAGATTAAATGTCAGGAAGTGGTTCGTCCTTATTGTTTCCCCCCTCAGATGAGAAAACCGAGCATTGCGGGCTTATAAATTTGTCATTAGCCATAGTTAAAGGCAAGCCGTGTGAGTTCCTCGCCCGGCACTGCTTGCCTGCACGATAAATGAGCAGAAGAGGCTGTTGATGGCATACGGCTCGCAAGCAAGTGGCATTTCTTTAATGAGTCTCTGTCAGACACACACAGCGTTATACAAATACAAGTATTTCAGATACCTCACTCTCCTGCTTCATGCATCCAGCAGAGTCTGTGAGGATCTATAATTTATTGTCTGTCTGTCTGTGGCACCAAGGAGCTCTGCTTATCATCCAGGAGGGCGCTCTGCCTTCATTCCTTCTGCCCCACAGTCCTCTACCTTGTGATTCACTCCAGTATTTCTGGGTTAACTTCATTCTTGTTTCTCTGCCTATGGCACATAAGGCTCCTAGCATCCTACTCCTCTACACAATGCAATGCCCCAGGGCTAAACGTCAGTGAGTGAGTGAGATCACCATCTCTCAAGCATGGCAACATCTCCAGCTTAGGAGCAGCAGGCATAGCCCTGCTCTCCACCATACTCTCTCCCTAACCAGGGCCTGCCCATCTCAGTAGCTGAAAAGGTGTTCAAAAGCCCAAGTAGACCCTAGGATGCTGCAAGACCATATTCCCAGTGTGCCTGTCTCTAAGCAGTGTAGGAACAATAAGGGGGGCCATGCTGGGTAGGTCAAATGACCCCAGTAGTACATGCTGTTTAGGGAGAGCATGGAAATCCGTCCATTTACTCTGATGCATTCTCCTTGTACTACTCCCAGTATCCATAAATGTTATATTAGGGATTTTAAACAGTAAAGCCTAACCCTACTGAATGTTCTTCTATTGGCTGATGGAGCTGGTGAACAGTAGTTCCCTCTTCACTTTAACCACTGCCTTCATCACTGCCCAGCACTAACTCTTCTCCAACCTGGAAAGTGACCACTAAGCCCTGTCCTGTCCTTTCCACTTGTTAACCAGCTTTCAGTCTGTAACAGAACTTTCTTCCAGTCCCGTGGCAACTTACTTCCTTGAGCAACATTTGGTGTACATCAAAGTAGCCACCCAACTAAGTGCCTTACATCCACTGGATCCCCCCTACCCACATGCTTCCTGACACTATTCCAAAACTGCAGCAGGATGGTGGGGCAGGATTCCCCTCCCAGAAAGCATGACAACTCCTTCCCAGATTCAAAGGATTGCTCAGTAAACTTATTCTTTGTTATGAAGTCCAGCATCTTACAAAGAATGGAAGTCTAGTTCACTGGTTCACCCCCATGAGCCCCTCTACAGTCCCTTGGTTTGTTGGGAATTACACTGGCAGTTCACCAGTTCTCTGACATGATGGCACTTTGTAAAGAGAGCTTACAAACCATGGCCAGCAATATATAATTCATCTATTTGATCTAATACTTCTCATGTACTTCCTTTACATTAGTTTCACTCCTCCCATGGGCCCTGACGTATGTAGCCAATGTGGGAATGTCTCCAACATCTTCACTGAGGTGTTCTGCTATGCCTTATGATCCCTGAAGTCCCATGTAGCAATGAGGTCCCTTTTATATTTTCCCACTAATTCCTTAGCTTTCTTTAATGTACCCAATTAACTTTCTGCTCTCAGCTTGAGCACCTTTTATGAGGTGTTTTCGAAGTTACTTTTTCAGCCCTGTAATTTTCCTGTTTACATTCAATCTCACATATTTTCTGGGCTTTGCTATTACCCTTACTTGGAAAACACTTGTTCTTCTTGGAGACTTGCCTATTCTCCTGAGAGTCACCCTGACTTTTTATTGTCCACGATGTGCTTTATTGGACTACTTGGTTTCTGTTTTATTTGCAGCACACATTTCACCTGGGCTTTTAGCTTTTCAGACTGTTTCTTTTAGCTTATTCTGTGTGGGTTTTTGACTAATTGCTGCCTTTTAATGTTGCTCCCTGTTTCTGAATTTAATATCTGCATGTTGGATTAATTTGGCCTGCTCTCTCCTGCCACAATGTTAAAACTGTTTGTACTGTGGATGCTACTATAATTATCTCTCCCACTAATGACTCCCAGGTAAGACCCTGAGCATCACTGAAGACCAGATCCAGACCGATGGCTCTGTTGCACATTTGTTGTTGGAGTGTGGGATTTCCACCAACAATGATCCTATTGTGCTTCTCTTTTCCAGTAATAATTTTATGTTGTTTCACTTCACGTAGTCCTTCACATAGCATGCCACTCCTCAACCTGTACATCTAATGCTAACATTTCTATGAACCTTGTGGCTTGGGAAACTCTGCCTCATTGTTTACCTCCCTTCTACCCTGTCCCTGAGATCCCTGCTGTGTCAGGGCTGCCAGGGCTTTGTATTATTTTTTGAAGCTTCTAGCACTGGTGTGAAAACACTTGCAAATTGTGTCCTCACTCTGTCACTTAATATTGGACACATCCAACAACCTGCCTCCCTTATTGATAGCAATTGTGCAAACACTACTTGAAGATGTTGGACTTCAGTCTCCCGCCCAGCATTTGAATTTAGACCCCCACACTTTCACATGTGACTGGTACCAATACAGACCACAACTGCTGACTTTTGCAGGTAACCCATCTAGCTGTCCTAAAAGGTCTTTTGTACCCAGAAGTCAAGTTACTGCACATCACAAGGCCCCTGTGTGCACCCAACGTGTGACTGATGTGCCTAATAATTAAATCTGCCATTACCAGCACCTGTTTCTTTTTCTCTTTTAAGACACTTGCTGTTGCGGCAGTCAAAAAGGACACTGTGGTACCACCTGAAGAGTGGTCAAAGCCAAATGATGAGATCCTTCCTTACCTGCAGACACCCTCCTTCCTTGAGACTGATGTTCACAACCGGTCCTCAGAGACACTCCGCTACCTCTTCAGGGAGAAACACAGAGGTGAAGGAGGGAGAAGACAAAGAGTTATTCATCCCAATCAACTTATGCAACCTGATTTCACCAGCTCAGCTGCATGGATGGTTCTCCTAAGTTGCTCTTGGTGGTTACTGGAAAGAGATGGGCCCTTCCAGAGTGACATAGGGGGATTTACCTTGGGAATCCCTTCCCAAAGAAGTTAACTCCCCATCACCACCCTTGGAGGGAGCCAGACCAGAAGCCTTAAGAACCTTTCTGGGGTGATGTGAACCCATCGCTCATCACCATTGCCTCATGTAGGTAGTCCATGGGTGTCCCACATTAACAGAAACAACAGAGTTCATTAAGATGAAAAGAAGAAATAGGAAACACACTAATTATTCCCTTCTTTGGGTTTACTGATGCACCACATCTTCCTTATTGACTGTTAGATTACAGAACTACACATCACAGAATAATGTCAGTGTATAAATAAAAATAATAACAAACATTCCCTCCTACATGTCCAAAAATCTATACATGTTCATCCAAGCACGCATCAGATGTGTTTACACCAGAATCCTGTGTCATTCAGCAGAATACGTTGTTTACATCCAGACCTCCCTTTTTCATGAGTATCCTTGAAAATTTTCTGATTATATTTTACAGAGAAAAATAATTAGTTGACTACATATAAACTTCTGCTAAAGAAAAGTCTCAGCCATAAATTTCATGATGGGGAAAAATCTTTTCCCAACCAGCTCTAATATTTACTACGTCACATGCAGGGCCATCATTTAAAATTTCTCCCTGAGGCATTGTAAAGAATGTCATCATGCACTGCTTCATTTTTTAGCTCCAAAAATGCAAGACACAAAAGTGGCAGAGGCAGTGACCTTTGTGAATGCGAAAATTTGCTTCCCTATAAAACTTAGTTATTACCAGGTATTTTCAGAAAGGTGTTATCACTGTATCATGCAATTATGTGACTTTATGGTGACGGTAGACTAGTTTACAAGGAGAGCATATGGAAAATACAGCAGCAGATCAATTAACTTGAAGATGTTTTTGATTAGAACGCTGAGGCTGGCATGACAGTTCCTGAGCCTTTAAGATTATCCATGTTTCATAAATATCACAACACAAACATTTTCTGGCAGGTTCTGTTTCAGCTTACTAATACCCTCCATAAATCTGTGCCCAAACTCCAGCATGCAAGGTCTTGAAATCTGACAACAAGGACTGGGGAAACCACAAGAGTTTAGGCAGAAGAGAAGAACTGTCAAATTACAGGTAGATCTCCAGGCACTGGATATATCATGCTCCAAACAATACCACATATTTCTGCAGCATCTTTTTCCCTCATGTCCTTTATTGATGTTGTAGCAACGATTTTAGTTCTCACCTAAGCTGATTTCTGTGGTCTTAGATCCTTGCTCCAATAGAAAGCACATAAAATAACACAGTTGGGAGAAAATACTACTAAGAATATTATTAAATAAATGAAAATGCATTATTTAGTTTCAAATAATGTCCTTAACATCTTAAATAGCTATTTGGTACAGATTAAGATATGCTGCACAAACAATAAATGCATTTTTTGCCTTCTGATGTATCTCTAATGTGTGGAAGACAAATTCAAATTCTGGAAGTAAACGACATTTAAGCAGAAGGAAGGTTATGTTTATAGAGACTATAATTAACTAATATAAGACATCCTAAAATACTTATTAACAACAGAGAAAAAAAATGAAATCCTTTCTCTGCTAATTCGTAGGAAAAAAATCACCTAAAACTTTCTCTCAGAGTTTTAGATTTTTCCATGCCAAAGAATAGCAAAGACAAAAACATTCTTTTTAAGGTTCCTGTTTTTCTCTCTACTACCTGAATTGAGCCCAGTGCCAGCTGGGGTAAAGGTGGAGGATGGAAGTAACAAAGCTTCACAGGTTCTGGGAAACGTAGCTTTTTTTGCCTTCCCTTTTTTGTTTCCCTCCCCCCCAGCATTTGCAATAGCTGGGCAGACTTCTGGGCTTATGCTTGGTCTAAAACCCTTGCCTGCAGAATTCTTCTTTCATCTCCGTGGCCCTGGGAGTTACTTTGGGAGGAGAAGCTGAGCTGCCTCCAGCCAGATCCATGTCTGTGGCTCTGGCCATGTGGAGATGTCCTGTGTCCTGGAGCTGGTGAGGCAGAGGAAAGAGATCAGGGAAGAAGGAGTCCTGTCCATCTCATGTTCAGTGGTGGGAGTCTGGCAGAGGCAAGGAGCCAACCAGGCCAGAAGCTGGCTCCAACTCTAGGCTGCTCTAGTTCCCCTTCTCCCATTCCCTGCTCGGCACTTCTAATTAGCTAAATCTGAGCATTCCAAGGTTAGTATTGGCCCTACACCAGGGAAAATAAACAAAGAAATTTGATCAGATGCTTTAACCTTCAGTGCATGGTTGTTTCATGCCAGAGAAAGAAGTTGTTGTCACTTTCAAGAGGAAACATGACCAAGAAATTAAGCAAGCTTCTGTCTCACTATCTAGCTGTCACCCGGCATTTATTAATAAAGGAGAAGTTTGTCATCTTATGTGATTTTTCCCAGGGGTCTGGCCAGCTGGTTGGTAGCAGTTCCAGTTGCAGAAGTGTCCTTTACTGCCAGCTAGATTAGCTCCTTCCCAGCATTTCTGGGCAACCACACAAGTTTATCTGACTGAGACCTTGACTACGTCAATGCAGATATTAGTGTTAGTCAGTGACATGGTCACACAGCCTCGCTAAGTACCCGGGCTCTGGGAGGCTGGCAGGACCTTCCTGGGGCCAGCAAAGGTCCTCACCTGCCAGCCATGAGGCAAGAGGGTGTTTCATAAGTATTCTTCTCCAGAAGACACCACCCAAAGCAGAGCAGCAGTACGATCATGCAGCTTGGTGGAAGCAGTCAGGCAAAATCGTCACATGAAACCTCATCATGAGGTGTTGTATCCATAGCGGGGTCAGCACAGGGGTAGGCAGTTTCAGGCTGTGAGCCACACCGAGTGATCGCTTAGGTGCCAGTTTTCCAAACTAACAAATTGCAGATCTTTGTAGGGTGAGAGACAGAAGCTGTTTCATCACAAGAATCAGTGTCCTGGAAACTGCCCTGTCCCAACCAGGCCATGAGAAATTCACTATTGAGATACAGACATGTCGACAGCAACATTCAGTTTTATCAAGTGATGAAAGGCCGGAAAAGCACAACAGTGCAACCCAGCTATTTCTGATTCCTTTGGCATCACCAAGATGTAAAACTGAGGATCTCTATGGAAACAGTGGAATACATCAGAGGAAATTCATTGGATGGGTCAGTCCTTTCAGGTGACCTTTCAGAGATACCAGGTATTTGCTTGTCTGCTTTTATCTGGAACAGAACAGCAAGCATCCACAGGAAGAGTGACCGCCTTGCTGTACAACCTGCTGCTCCCTGGTGCCCCACAAACCCCCAAAAAGCAGGTGAAGACAGTCATTATCAGCCACTGCAGGTGAGAGCCCTCTCCCTGTCTCTCATTCGCATCCTGTTCTGCACCACAAGGATGAAGCAGCAGAGTCTACCCCCTTCAGACCAAGGGCCTGCTCCTCTCATGGCCACCAGCAGGCCATTCCTGGAGTGAGGTACCCCACAGCATGGAGCAAAGGGACAGACTTGACCCATACATGCCTATTTGGATGGAGGCACAAGTGGCTTTATCCATCAGACATTTACTGATGCAACCTGTTTGCTATCAAGGAGGCAAATAGAGGTAACACCCAGAAGACCACGTGGAGGAACTCAACTTCCCAGACAGCCACACCTGAGAAGTCAGGGATGCAGGTCTCACCACATCTCACCAAATACCCTTCTGAGGATATTCACACAGCCAACAAAGCCAGGAGAGCTTTCAAGACAGGGAGTTGTGACTAGAGGGTTGGCAGAGAAAGTCAGCCCTCAATTCTCATTGACTTTCAACCTGATTCAGACATGTGAAGGTCCTTCACACTGTCTGAAAGTCTCCTTTTTCCATTATACTTAACAAATAATAGTTATTTGGTTTTTCCAAACTGTTCAGAGCTGGTTATGTCTTCTTATCAATAACAGAGAAACAAGTTTTGCATATTCTTATGTATACGTGGTACAAAATATCATCAAGCAGATGTAGGTGTATAGATGCTATTTGTGAGATGCACCAGCTGGCTCTGCTGCCCCTCAAATGCAAGGTACCTTGCAGTCTTCATAAAGGTTATGTATGTAACAGTTTGAAAGCAGAAATGTGGTGTTTAAAGGTGAAAGCAAGCATGAAACAGTGGGATGGATTTTGAAACAGCATCTCAATTAGGGTTTTTTGAGAGACGAGAAGGAAGATTAATTGGCTTAAAATATAATTTAGTTTTTTAAAAGGAGAAAGATATTGAGAGACTTTTCATACTATGATGAGTTGGGACAAATTTTCAAAACCAGAGATGACTGAGTCTCATCTTCAGGACATATCTATGAATACAATTAAGGAAATTCATTTGCACTGGAGCAGTAAGCACAACAGTACTGAATCCACTTTCCTGTAAAGACATTTATATGTGCACTGACCTGGTTGACTTTCACACTTTGCAGGTAAATATAGGGGGCTTCCTCTTTAAACACCAAAGGCAGTATTTTCAACAACATATCAGTTCCTTCGGTGCCTAAGGTCCATTTTCAAAGGTGATCTAAACATCTCCAAGGCTACCTGAGGCTGAGGGATAGTGAGAGCTGAATGCTGAACAGTCTGTTTCACCTTTTGAAGCAGGACATGGGTATTTCCAAATATCCTGCTCTTAATCTCCATTGACTCACATTGTTTCTGCTGCTCCATTCTGGGCAGTACGAAGCTTTTGTAGATACATGAGTCAGTCCCACAGAACTGAAAATGTGAGACTTGTCTTCTGCAAGCTAGTAAACACGAGGGTTGTCTTGTGCCCACACGTGACACCCTAGTTTTCAATGGAAACAACAGGAGGGTGCCAACGTTCCTCCAATAACTACTCTAGCAAGACTAAGGCTTAAGAAATAGTGCCTTGTCTGTCACTATCATCGGTGCATAATCCTTATACCTTTTGTGTGGCTATGCAAATAACTGCAGGGGGAAAAAAAACAAGCAAACAAAGAACAACCACTTACGTGCCTCCCTGGCTGGGTGATGGAACAACTGATACTAAAAAATAAAAAATGTGACTGCTGATGGTCCAAGGAATATTATAAATGAGACTGCAATAAGGGGGATAAAAAGGAAAAGACACCTCTTGTATAGGTGGACAGTATAACATTAATCTATAAAGTAACAACTGCTTTTAAAGAGCTATACAACTCTCATATGCAAGCTAGAGTGAGAAAATGTGGCATCCAACTCTGAGCTTAATGCTGCAGCACACGGAGAAGCCGTCCAGGAGGGACCTGAGCACTGCACGCCAACGACGAACAAGAAAACTTTAACAAGGGCAGGTCAGATCTGTGAAGCAAGGGTTGCCAGCAATAAGTTCCCAGGAACTTCAAGCAATTTATTTCAGCTCAGTGACAGGTTTATTCATTTATAATGTGTTAGAAACAAGGTGGTGCTTGACAAATAATCAGGAAAATTCCTTTGTCTCTTAAGCTTTGCATATACATATGTGCCCTGTGCTGCTTTCAGAAAATAAAAAAGACAGACATTTTATCTGGGGAATAACACATTTTCTTGCATGTGGAGATATGTCAGGCTTCCATTTATCATAGTGTAAACAACACAGAAAACTCATTTGAAAGCCCCTGCTTTCAGATGAGGATCTCTGCTATCTGCCAGGTAGCAATTTAAAAAATGTTAAAAACTGGCAGGTCTCATCACTGGTGAATATTGGACCAATATATTGGGGTTACATTAAGGGTTTCTGTCTTATCTGTATTTTAAGTTTTTCACTTAAAGTAATCATTTCCCTGAAAGCAATTTTTATTTATCAGATGCAAACAAACGTTCACAACTAAAATATCACAAAATCACTGAACAGTTAAGGTTGGCAGCAACCTCTAGTCAAGCTCCCCAGCCCAAGCAGGGCCAGCTAGAGCAGGTTTCCCAGGACTGCGTCGAGTTTGTTTTTTGATCTCCAAGGATGGAGACTCCACAACCTCTCTGAGCAGCCTGTGCCCATGTTTGACCACCCTCACAAGAAAGAAGTGTTTTCATGAGCTCAGATTAGATCTTCTCTATTTTTAAATTTGTGACCGGTGCCTCTTGTTCTGTCAGTGGGCACTACTGAGAAGACTCTGTCTCCTTCTTCTTCACTCCCTCCCGTCAGGCACTTATGCACACTAATGAGATCTCCCCTTGAGCCTTCTCTTCTCTAGGCTGAACAGCCCCATCTCTCTCAGTTTTCCCTCATATAATAGATGTTCCAGTCTCTTCCTCATTTTCATGGCCCTGTGCTGGACTTGCTCCAGTGTGTCCATCTCTCCTCTTTACTGGGGAGCCAGAACTGAACCAAGTGCTCCTGATGTGTCCTCACCAGTGCTGAGTGGAGAGGAAAGATCCTTTCCCTCGACCTGCTGGCAACTCTCCTCCTAAGGCATCCCTGAAGATTGTTGGCCTTTGCCACAAGGATGCATTGCTGAGTCATTGTCAGCTTGTTGTCCCTCAGGACGCCCACCCAGGTCCTTCTCTGTGGAGCTGCTTTCCAGCTCATCAGCACCCAGCATGTACTGGTACATGGGGGTGTTCCTCCTCAGATGGAAGACTTGGTATTTCCCCTTGTTGAACTTCACAAGGTTTGTCTCTATGCAGTTCTTCAGCCCGTTGAGGTCTCTCTGGATGGCACCAATGCCTTCTGCAAAGTTGCTAAGGGTCAACTCCATCCCATCTGCCAGGTCATTAATAAAGATGTTAAATAGTATTAGCCCTAGTATTGAGCCCTGGAGTCCACCACTAGTGACTGGCCTCCAACTGGACTTTGTGTGGCTGATCACTACTCTCTGGGCCCAGCCTTTCAGCCAGATTTTGGTTTGCCCCACTGCCCAGTTGTCTAGTCTACACTTTGTCGGCTTGTCTATAAGGGTATTATTGGAGACACTGTCAAAAGCCTTAACAAAGTGAAGGTAGACAGTGTTCACTGCCCTCTCCTCATCCACCAGACTAGTCATATCATTTTAGAAGGCTATCGGGTTGGTCACACATGATTTCACCTTTGAAAACTCAAGCTGACTACTACTGTTAACCTTCTGGTCCTTCATGTGTTTGAAAATGGTTTCCAGGACCACTTTCTTCTTCACCTTTGCAAGGACTGAGGTGAGGCTGACTGGCTTCACCTGGACCTTTCTTCTTGCCCTTCTTGAAGACAGGAGTGGCATTTGTTCCCTCCAGTCTTCAGGAACCTCTCCCAATCACTGCAGTGGTACTACTGTGCCATGTGGAAGTTAAAATCGGCACCTGTTGCAATCCTGATACTCCTGGATACACCACATACCTGCCCAGGAAAGAAAAAGGGCTGCCTTTTCAGAAAATGCTGTCTACTCCATTCCTTAGATAGGGACTGAAGTTTATTGTCCTGGCTTGTTAGTTGTAGAAATGTGCCATTTTGATTTGAAATATTTCAGGTTTTGATATTTCTTCCAAAAGTTGCAATTTTCTGTAGCAACAAAATCTTTTTTTCCAAACCAACTATATCACAAAAGCTAATCTGATAACAGAGAGATTCCACATCGCAGGGGCGCCCTGAAACCAGGAGACAAATACTTCAACACCAGTGGGACCACCGGCAATGACTAAAGTGCATTCATTTTTTTACTATTCACTCCTTCAATACGAACAACCTGCTGGTAGTGACAGAGCCCTGTGAAAGGCCAGCCTGCTGGCTCCATAAGCTCTTTTCTTCTCCTGTGCTGTCTGCACTCAAAATATCGAAATCCCATCCGTTTCCTCTGACGCTCTCAGCTGTCCCACATGAGAGGCTCTTTGAGACTGGCGGCAGCCAAGAAGGCACTTGTCCTCTCTGTGTCCATCAGGCTCTGGGGGAAGGAAGAAGCGTAGGAAGCTCAGGCAATTCTCTGCCACAGGACAAAGAGCAAAGATTTACAAGAGCAGGCATAAATTATGTTTGTCATCACTTTCCTACTGTATGGAAAAGACATGCAGACCTCAGAAAAAGCACTTTTAATACATACATTATTAATAGAAAGCTAGCACACAGTAATAGCACTTTCTGCTACAACTGTTCTCTGCAGATGGATGGAAGGCCACCAGAGAAGCACTAGCTCTAGATGAGAGGCATGAGTGATTATTATAAACTCATGAATAATTCTGATTTTCATTTGAAAACTGCACTTGTACACTCTCCTCTCCCAACACAGGCATTTTCAAAATGCACAAACTCACTGAGAATCCATGTTTGGATGCTTTCCCCATTGTTTTTATTTAAAAGACATGTAGAACGGGGACTTAGGGACACCTTTTTATGGTGGAGTTGGTAGTGTTAGGTTCACGATTGAACTCAATGATCTTAAGGATCTTTTTCGATCTAAATAATTTTATGATTCTATGATTCTAAAACCAAAGTGGAAATGTAACCTTTGCATATACCAGTCCACCTAAACCTGCCTGTACAAACCTGCAACAACAGTATTGTAAGAAATCTTCTCTCCTAAAGTTTAGTGCTTCCAGATGAGCACAAGAAGAGTGGGGCACAGATGAACTAAAAGAGTAAGGGAATTTGTTTTACACTATTTCTACTTGTTATTTCAATGGCAGTTTAATCCATGGGGACTTAAAGAACAGTTTTTATCCTACCGCAGCAAATTCCAATATCCCAACATGAGCACTCAAGTGAAACAGCAGTTTTACTTAAGCAGTGTACTTCACAGAGGAGAAGCTCGTCAAAAGCAGGTACAACAGTAGTAAGCGAAGAGCTACATGAGCTGATCAGCCAGCTCGGCACACACTGTCCATGCTGGGAAGCTGAGGCACAGAGAGGGGCTGAGACCTGCCCCGTACAAAGCTGGGAATAGCTCCAGCATTAGGTTCATGCACTGACACACCAGTTGCTGCTGCTTCTTCCAGGCCAGGCTTTTTCTGTACAGACTCACCTGGCACTACAGCCTTCAGCCCTTTGGTTTGCTCTGCATCACCTGCTGGTTCTACCTGTGGGTAAGGGAACCACAAAAGCTGTTGTAACCTGCATCCCTGTCGCTGGGTTCGGGTGTGATTCACCAGGAACCAGTTCGCTCCCTCTCCCTCCTGCACCACCTCATTCGTGTTTCCACCATCTAGCCGCAAGGGCAGGGTGCTGCAGGAGCAAAGCTCAATTTAAGCTGTGATTGGCACTCCTTGGGAGCATGCCCCAGAGAAAATCTGGCTGAATCAGGCCACAGAAGAGCAAAGATATTTTTCCTCGCCAAGATCAAGGCTGTCCAAGGGAGCTCATGGCTTGAGGCTTTTGACTCTAACAGTCATTTGGCTATGTTTGGTTTTGGTCATTAACTAAAAGAGCTGAAAAACTACCCAGTTTCCAAACCAACAGCTATGCATCAGCCTTTCAGTCAAAGTGAATAGGCAAAAAACTATTTTGATTTGAATTTTTAGGTCAGGCTGTACCAGGACTTCTTAAACTGCTCACAGGTGCTGAATTTTTTATAGCGGTATTTTCAAGAGAATGGTCATTAGGTTGTGCAGTGTTTGTTCTGGCAGATACTACTGTTTCCATGGCATGCAAGAGAGGAGAAGCTCATTGGAAACTTTTCTTTTTTTTAAGTATAAAGGAGATAAGGCCATTGTAATAACAATCCTCCATCTGCACATCACATGGCCCCTTCCTCCCTTTCTTGCAAGTATTCAGAGCATCCCCTGCTGTATTGATGTCTGGAAGGTATTTTCTTTGCAGAGGAATATTTATTTCTTTATGGACCTACTCAAAGCTTTAGGCAAGTACGCAGCTTAATCTCTAACATCTTGTCAAATGCAAGAGGAAGAAAAAAATTCCAGGAGTTCGTTATAACGATGCCAAATTCTGCCCTTGCACTTTGCCGCTCAGGATGGCAATAGGAAGCGCTCCCGCTCGTCTGGTGGCACAACGAGCCTCTCCCGGGCTTTGCTGCTCTGTCAACAGGGAAAGCAGCTGGCAACCTGCTTGCCTTTCTGCGGAAAGAAAGAGCAAACATCCCTCCTCGAGCCCACCTCCTGGAGAGGCACACGGTGCAACAATGTGCCGCGTTCTGTTTGTTTGTTTTCTAGTTTTCGTTTGAGCATTGAGTCCCAATTTGTGTAACAACTGTTCAGGCTCAGATCTGTTTTGCAAATTGTTGTGAAGTGAGCAGCAGCGGCAGATTTGCCTCAGCTGTTTTTGTTGAGGGTAGCTGAATGCAAAACAGAGGACTTTGAAAAGAAAAGACAGAACGGGAGGGCCTGTGCAAAAAGTAACTCCCATGGAAGCACTTGGTGTATTACTGCACTTATCTAAAAAGGTTGGGAACCCAACTGTCATGGTGGTATAAAACATTTCCTGCAAACATGGTCATTACAAGTCAAACCCACTGGCAGCCCAGTGTCAGCATCCAGAGCAGGTGCCACTCCTGGGACCCGAATCCAGGGCTCCTGTGGGACCTGAGCATCACTCTGGATAGGGGGGACAAGCCAGTTCCGCTTACCCCTCCTGGGCACAACATTGTGAACACGTGGACCACAAGACGAGTTTTTTTCCGCCTGCCTTTTTTTCCTTAATGCCTTTTTTGAGGCTTCCTGCTTGTAAAATTATGACCAAGCCCAATGCCCTCCCCTAGATATAACAGTGACTCTTTCATGATGCCACAGCTGCAGGATACAGGGACCGGCAGACACAGCCCATCTGAAACAATGACCTCAGGACAAATAACAGAGAGTTGTTCTCCAAAGTCTTCTGGCTGGAGCTAGGACTTCTTTGGGTTCAATTACCATAACAGTGAGAATTTCTCTCCCAAAATACAGCCAACAGAAACTGAGAAAGGCCACTTATCTTATCAAGATGTGGCCACTTGCCACATCTTAAAGGTCCCATAACTAGTGAGCAAACAGCTATTCAACTGTCCACACAGTAATGCAGGCACTGAATTGTGATGCCTGAATGTTCCCCTGCTCTTCCAAGATTAGCAGATGAGGGCTGCTACAGAAAAATCAGGAAATACGGGACCTTTCCAAGGACAGCACGAATACACCGCCATTACAGCCCTCCCCATAAGGGAGCTCTTGCATCCTTTCCCTTGCATTTCTTTCACTGCTTGCAAGCACCGGTAAATGCCATCACAACAAAATGATGAGAACAGCCTCGTATCCTCTGGCTTCTGCGGGGAGGGCACCCTCTTTGAAGCCACAGCGTCTGCGGTCACTGCTTGACTTGCATTATTGAAGAACCTCGCAAATGACTGCCAGCCAATGCACGACCCTGCTGCGGTATCAAGCTGTTTCATCTGCACCGAGCGTATGCGTATTTACATAATAAATGAGACATACCAAAGCATAATATATTTATGCTATATCTCAAGCCACCTGCGCATTATCATTCCAGTAACCTCTCCAGCAGGAAATGAATTCCACATCTCCACAGAGCGGAAATATGAAAATTAATTGATAAGCTACAAATGGATCATTGGGAACCCAAGTGTGTGGAGACTTGTTCGGCCAAAATTAAACCTCATATCTCCGGAGAAAAGAGATTTATCATTTTAGGATCTTTAGGACAGGTTTAGGGTTTTGTTAGTGACTGCTCCTTCATCAAATAACTGAAAGAAAGATGTAATAGTCTGTGTGTGAGTGTAGAACTGCAAGTGAACCTAGATACTGTTCTGAGCTATAGCAGTGTATATGCATATATATATACGTGTGTATATAGAACCATAGAATCACGTAGGTTGGAAAAGACCCTTGGGATCATTGAGTCCAACCATCAACACTACTCTATGAAGTTCTTCCCTACACCATATCCCCCAACACCACATCTAAATGATTCTTAAACTCATCCAGGGATGGTGCCTCACCCCCCTCCCGGGGCAGCCTATTCCAGTGTCTGACCACTCTGTCTGTGAAGAATTTCTTCCTAATGTCCAGTCCAAACCTACTCTGTTGCAGCTTGAATCCATGCCCTCTTGTTCTATTGCTAATTACTTGTGAGAAGAGATCAGCACCAACCTCTCTACAATGTCCTTTCAAGCAGCTGTAGAGAGTGATGAGGTCACCCCTCAACCTCCTCTTCCTCAAATGAAACAGTCCCAGCTCCCTCAATCGTTCTTCGTACGATATGTGTGTGTATAGACACATAGAGTCAGAAATATCTTATTGGAAATGTTGAACTCACAAAACAGAGCAATTCTGCCTTTATCTCCTGTTCTCTTTGAAATGGCAGGACTGGCCTACTTTGACCTCTGTATATTATACATTCACTTTTTTGAATGTCAAGAACACAAGAGAAATAAATGCTGCATGAATATTAATATTAATATTAATATCCTCATTCTTGAGCCAGCCCAGGCAGCAAAGAAGCACAGTGCTAGTGCAGGAAGCATAGTAACCCACCGGCTTGTTAATTTGGGAGATGAGGTTCAAAGCCAAAGGCTATGCTGCACCATGCATCACTCTCTGGCTGATCCCCTCCAGAGATGACCCTGGGGTGGGGGGCACACATCCGACAGTGGAGGGTGACCTGGCCAAGCCCGTCTGTGTCTAGCTCAGCGTCTGGTCTGCATCGCAGTGGCATCACCAGCACCTCTCCATCTCTGCCCTATGAACCCGCCGCCTCGCTCGGCTGGAGGGTTGTCAAAAAGCCAAGGGGAGGTGAGCGGGTTCGCCACACTTTTGATCAGAGTTTTTAAATCATCTGTCAATGGGGTCTATCCCCTGCCAAGCAAACAGCTCTTGAAAGCATAAAAAATAGATCTCTGCCCCCAGTGCAGAAAAATTGTCCCTGTTATTGCTTCTGAATTTGAAATTAAAACATAGCGATATCATAACAGCCAAGCAAGACACTCACACCACAGTGTCTCCTTTTGATTGGGTCTTCCTTTTTTTTTAAATGATCACATTTGCTCAGCTAATCTCATGTATAGCCAGAATATTTTTCCTTTACCATCACCAGCATCCGAGCTTTCAGGAAGATTGATAAACAGCGCTTATGTACAGTCAAATCAATGAAATCCAATTATTTTCTCCAATGCTTGTCACTTATAAGTGTCCTGCCCTGCCGCAGCCCTGTAAACCCCTCACGGAGAGGACAGTTCCACTGGAGTCGACAACAGCAAGGTTTGCAGCCATCTAACTCCCATTCAGCCCCTGTGCTTTCCTTTTATTCTCATCACCACCACCACAGCACAAGATGGAGGCTTAGGGCATGTGGAGCCTGCATTGGACCCAAATATTTGATAAATATCACAGTGCTAGTGAGAACAGGATGATTTTTACTCCTTCCCCCAAAGCAACCACATCACAAGTCCCAGGTGTTCTGCTGTCCCACTAAGAGGTTCCCTACCTCAACCACATTTTAATGTCCAGCTAACTAGACTTGGCCACATCTACAAAAACTCCTCTTTGTCTTGTCTATGGAGTGAACCTCCCTGGACTCACCATCCCCAGCCTGCATTTGGGTGGCCACTGCTCCTGGCATGGCCCTTGCCTTGGCAAATATCCGTGCCCAGTCTGTAAGTTCTGTACCGCACAGCACCAAGCACACCTCCGTGCTTAACAAATGCTAATTAATGGGACGTGTAGAATGTCACAGGGATTAAAATGAGGTATTTTCTCTCACTGAAGAATGATTAATATCTTGGACAGATGTGAGTGTTGTGCTTTGTTAGCGGTACATTGCATGGCAGATAGGCACACACACAAACAACACCCCGTCAGAATACTAATTAGTCCTTTTGAATGCAATTCATTAAAAAGACAACGTTCCAAATTCCACACGACTAATGTTACAATTAAAACACTTGAATAGCTCTTATTGTAAATTCCATAGCCAAGTGCTCATCTGTGTCTACACACTCAGAGAAAACAGAGCAGGAGATAAATCCACTTAAGATCTTTTAGATTTTTACCAGAGAAGAACCAAACTGGGAGAATGAACAGAGGACTCACCTCCAAAGCCAGGAACATGTTGTGCCCAGTGGGAGTCTGTCAATTGCATTGACTGTGTTTTCATTTTTTTCCCAGTTGGCTCCTGAAGATGCACGATGGCAGCTGGTAGGATTTTTCAGTATCATGTTGGGGTTAACTCCTGTTAGCACCCAAGTCAGGCACTGAAGCACGTACAGGAATCCCACCAGGTCCTGCATGCTCTCTGTAAAACTTTAAAGTATAGTTCTCAGTAAAAAACTGACCACCCATGCCCCTGTACCTTTGTTGGTTGAGAAGACTGCCACAAGGAGATGTTGGTCACCGCTGCCAATGGAGCCTTTGCACTTGCTAGACCAACCACTCAAGTGATCGTCTTACTTTGTTGGTCATAGGCTGCAGGACAACCCCACAAGTGGCTCCAACAGCTGGTCAATAGCTGCAGAAATCTCCAGGCGAAGAGATGTGACACCTTCAGGTTGCCCAGCCACAGTCCAAAGAGAACATGGACATAGCTACCATCTCTGTGAGAGAGACACATCCCTCCCCCACCCAAGTGGTGCTGCAGCAGAAAGCAACAACCCCAGGCCACACGGTTCTCCCATTTCAAAGACGTACCATCCAGCCATATTTAACCAGGTTCATGAGATGTGTTAATTCAGAGTCCTTGGCTCTATTTAGGCTGTGAACACTTTGGGTAGAAAAATAGCCTTTTTGTTTAAAGGTGAGTTCATCTGCCAGGCACAGTGGTGCCATGCCCTGGTGGGGCCACCCCAGCAGAACCTCAACAGAGCTCCAGCAACTGGTCAGGGACACTTCAGCCACAGGACAAGCCAATGTCATGGGACAGGAGGAGAGACAATGATGAGAGAAGTGCTGACAGGGAAGAGCAGCCAGGAAAGACACAACATATTTCATCTGCCGTTGTCAAACTACATGGAGGATGGCACCCTATAAAGAAGTGTTGTTTCCCAGGAAGAGCTCCCATTTGATATTTTCCATGGAAAAATGTTTCTGAATAATTCAAAATGAAAATTCGTTGTCTTGTTTCATCTCCAGTCACCCTTTCCTCTTCCCGTTGCACTGACAATAGAACAGAACAGGACAGGATGGAGTGGAATATATTTTTCACCTTATTAGATGAAATTGCCTGACGTTCATGACACAGTTTGACACCACTGAAATGCTTCATTTCAAGAAATCTGTCTGATGTTTCCCACCAGAAATATTTCAGCTTTTCTGTTCTGCAAAATATTTCAAAATTCCAACTTTTCACCCCAATTAAAGACAGAGGCAGATTTCATGATGCTGGAACGTCTTGCAAAACTTACTGTTTCAGTGGGCTGCCATTAGGCTGCTGGGTTTGCATACTACCATGCCCAACCTCTAACTCCATCATTCTTATAATAAAATGGAGAATGTCAATGGTCGGTTTAAATACAAAAAGCAAAATTGACTGCTGGCAAATCTGAGCAGGGTTTTCTCTGGGGTTGTGAATTTCACATGATGCTTCTAGAAATAAAAGACATATTGTATAAAAAATTTATAAAACTGGAAAAAAAAATCAACAAAATAAGGGTTATGCATTCAGTATTTACCTTGCTCTAGTCATCCTAAGCTATTTCCAAACACATCAGCCATAAGCCTTTCTCTACCCCATTTAAAGCCATACTTTTTTTGTCAATGCTGGTTTTACATTAATAGATATTAATGGCTTTTTCTCTGATTTTCAAATTGACCCAAGAACTTCAATATCTTGACAGGTTACTTGAAATGACTGTTCAAGTCAGCTCACATTTGTCACACATTTAATTCACAGATATTGGACTTGTCAGCTGAATTTTTCAATTTGGTATCAGAGAAAACCAAATTGCTATTGACACACCACGGGAAACGTCCTGCTCCCAGGACACAAAATGCCAAAGGTTACCACAGGGGGCCCCTGGGGGACTGGAGAGATACAAAAAGGGAAAAATGAGTTGTCATGAAGTTTGCAGGCAGTCCTGAGAAGAAAGAAAACAATCTGCTGCTGCTTTTTGACGCTCACACCAAGCATTTCCTTAGCTGAATCTTTGCTAGTCAAGCAGGGCTGCAGGTTTTCTTTGTGCCCACTACCTTTTCCATTATACTTGAAAGTATTAATTTTGAGCCTCAGGTCTGTGCACCTTAGACATGTTTAGTTTTGCATCTGTTTGGCCTGTTTGCTGGAGCAGAGCACGATAGGACAGGATGGAATAGAATAGAATAGAATAGAATAGAATAGAATAGAATAGAATAGAATAGAATAGATTCAGTTGGAAGGGACCTACAATGATCACCTAGTTCAAGTGCCTGACCACTTCAGGTCTGACCAACACGTGTTATTAAGGGCATTGTCCAAATGCCTCTCAAACACTGGCAGGCTTGGGGTATCGATCACCCCTCCAGGAAGCCTGTTCCAGTGTTTGGCCACCCTCTATTGGAGATGCAAGCTGGTTGACAGCAGCCATTTAATTATAGTCAAAGTCTTAAAAAAACCCAGAATAAATATTTAACCATTAATCTAATCACTAAAGCACACATTATAGTGGTTAATGTACACTTAAAAAACAACAGAGCCTCCAGTGGGAAAAAATTATAAAAAATGAGCTGAGCTCGATGCACAGCTTTTTAAACAAAATTATTGGGTGTAGGACTTGTATATACTTTTGCATTCAGCTATGTATTCATTTATTGAGCTGCCTCTTTGATGGACAGATGGCCACACAGAAGATACACAAAGCAATGTCAGCAATCATTTTTAAATCACATCGTGTCACAGGGAATCATCGCTAATAACAAAGGCTCCATGCGGGATGATGACAGTCCTGAAGAGGATACTGTAATACTGAGCCTGTCATGAGAACACAGCTTCAGGTTTCTTCGTACCCTTTTTTTCCTGCCAGTCAGATACTGAAAGCACCAACCAACAAAGACTGGCAGCAGTGTCCTAGGGAGAGCAGGATGATAACATAAGTTCAATAACCAGGGAGTGTCTCCCAGAGATCAAAGGAAAGCCTGAAAAACTTTCACACACACCATTGGATGGATGAGGATTAGTAACTAGGCTTTCTTCTTGTCTTGGACTTTGAAGATCATATCCTTGCTGCTCTTCCAGCACAGTCAGTCAAAAGAAAATAGCTACCACACTGTGGCAAATCTTTAGGTTGCTTGAGGCATGGTCCCCCTTCTCTTCACCAAGACCCTTACGGAGCTTCGTTCCAGCCCCATCAGTGTGCAACAGGAGCAGTAACTCCACAGAAGTCAATAAACTAATCCTGGAATACAATGGCTGAGTCAGGTGTGTACATTTCTTCATTGATATTGACTAAAGATAATGAGTAACAAATTCCAGGATCCCCTGGCAGCAATGGCTCGAGCAGCTGCCAGCCCCTGCCCTCCACGAGTCCAGCCGAGCCAGCACTCAACGGCTCCCCTCCACCCTGAGCACCTCAGGACCGATTTGAAACTTCATTGTGACATTCGTGGCTCTTTCCTAATCTCTCCTGCTGCCTGGCAGCAGGGTCAGGGGAAACCAATATTGGGGGTAATCCCTGCTGCTCTTCAGGTTTCAGAAGAGACTTAGGCATGAGAGCTAGTGGTCACTGTTAAAAGGCAGAGTGTAATAGGTTATTGCTTCAGTCACTGCCAAAACCCCATCCCTCTCTCCTCCACTTCTGAGCTAAAGTCTCAGCAGCTTATTATTGTAAATACTTTTCCAGGGGATTTAGCTTCCTGATACCATGACACATAGCAGTATGGTGGGATGCCATGGAGGGAGCCCACGCATGGGTGTGTGCAATCCATGGGCTGGGTTGCATTCGCTCAAGGAGGAATTACAGCCGGTGTCTCTGATGAGGAGATTTATTCACGCACAGGATGCAGCCCATCTCCTCAGCTTCCATCCATTTTCTTGTAATTACAGGGACATATGGTTGTGTTTCACAATTAATTTCCACAAATTAGGGGCGTTTGGAGCTAGCTGCTAAGAATGAAACAATCAAGGTCTTATGTGAGTTTGCATTTTCATTCATTGATTTACAAATATTTGTAAGTTCGTTGTCCCAATAGCAGCAAGACGACTTTATACCTTCAAAACCCATTGTCACAAGGGACCCCAGGGCCCTCAGTGAATCTAAAAAAAAAATTGTATTTCCAAACACCATTCCATGGCCAGAATATAATTTTTCTATAGCTGGGGAGACTGAGACAGAAAAAGTAATTGTTTTGATTCAATCTTGTAACAAGAACTCCAGCAGGGAAAATTTAGATCAAAATTCTTTTGCCTGAAGAGCAGAAGAATCCACAGAATGATAAAAATAAGATAAATACTTCAATTCATATTTAGAATTCCCCTTTTAAAATTACAAAACTACTTTTCTTGCTAGCAAATTAGCTATACATAATAGCATTGTACTTTTTAATAAAAAGAAATATTGTGTGCATAGTTGTAACTACTTGGATTTGTGGAGGATCAGTGATTAGACCTTCTCAAGTAACAGAAATCCTGGAAAAACTTATAGATGTCTTAGGCTGTAAAGATTTGCTTTGGTTTTACTTTGTTTTTTCTTCAAGTATATGCTGTTTATGGATATCAATGATTTAGTATGTGATACATATAAATAAATCTGGAAATAACAGGAAGGATTTAAGAGGTGCTGAAATTTCCCTGAATACTCAGAAGAATTCCAGGAGAATGAAGCAGGGGAATAATTCCCTAAGTAAGCAGGAGAATTACATTCCAAATTTAATTACTGCCTTGAATGTAGCACTGGAAAAACAAACAGTAGTGAGAAAAGCCCTGCCCTGTCAATAAGTTGTTTCTACTTCTGACTTGCAGGATTATTAGATAAGTTTTTCTTTTTGATATAGAGACAGAGTAGAAGAGCCCTACACATTGCTACTTTTCAGTGGATTCCCACAAATCTCTTCAGTTTCAAACAGAATATTCTGCTTTCATACCTCAGCATTCAAATACATTCTTTACTGACATTAACCAAAATAGTGCTGCAGAAAAAGAACAAAAAAAGATCTGCTCTAGGAAACTAACAAAACCTTGTTTTAATTACTGTAGAATCCAAAGAAAATTCCAGATGTTTTTAAAGATGGGGGGGGTTCCCCTCTCCCTACAGCCAATTGTTCAGTACAGTTAGCAGCCAAAGGAATTATTCAGGAAAAACAAAACAAAACAAAATAATAATAGTTTAGGAAGTTGTTTAAATAAATATGTAAAGCAGATTATCTTATTCTATTAATCTATTTAGAGGAAAAATCCAGTGGAATTTGTTTGACATTTCTGATGATTGTCCTTGTTAATACAAATATTAAGGGGCTAATTCCACTTAATATATTCTCTGGCTGCAGAATCAAGCTGGAAGGGACTCCTAGAGGTCCCCAGTCCAACCTCCCACTCAAAGCAGGACTAGCTTCAAAGTCCTTCATATTTAAGGTTTCGTTGGCTTATATATCAGCTCTAGACCAGTAAGAGATAATTATGTGGTGCTTCGCCTGTAACATTTTGAGCAGAAACAGAGTGGCCAAAGATTCCATTTTGGGGCAGCCTCCTCCATTACAACCTGAAGGTAGACTGAATAAATCCATCCTAGGCATGAATTTTGCTCTTCTCAGGGCCCTGATCCTCCTCCAGTGGGACTCCCAGGTGATGCTCTCAGTCTGAGCTTGCTCTTGAGACCCACCTTAGAATCAAAGAATCATAGTTTCATTCCAGTTGGAAAAGACCCTTGGGATCATCGAGTCCAACCATCAACCCTCCTCTACAAAGTTCTCCCCTACACCATATTCCCCAACACCACATCTAAATGACTCTTAAACACATTCAGGGATGGTGACTCAATTACCTCCCTGGGCAGCCTATTCCAGTGTCTGACCACTCCTTCTGTGAAGAATTTTTTCTTAAGGTCCAGTCTAAACCTACCCTGTTTCACCTTGAAGCCATTCTCTCTTGTTCTATTGCTAATTACCTGTGAGAAGAGACCAGCACCAGCCTCTCTACACCGTCCTTTGACCTTGACACTGTTGGATGGCCATGGGACACATGAAGGCCAGATAGAGCTCATAGCAGCCCAAGTCACCACCAGCTGCCCTGAATCCAACTAGCCCAAGGACATGTTTAGCCCAACATACAGCCAAGGTACCAGGCAGCAGCAAGCCTGGGGACCCGGCCTGTGTGTGCTTGCTCCTAGACCTGCTCTTTACTCCTCTGCAGGAGCACAGCCACGGGACGTGGACCAGTGCTCCTCAAGGCAGGATTTCACCCTCACTGACTGCCTGAATTGCATCCAGACCTATTAAATTCGACTTATTGTTCTTAATACTGCGGCAGAGTGAGACGATGCAGGCAGTACTACAGAGGCGAGACTAACAGCATCAGATCTCCCAGTCTCCAGTGGGATTTATTATGGCCATTTACTCTGGCCTCTCTGAGGCCAGCTCTAATTTGCTCCTTTCTGTGGTTAAACAAACCGCACTCCCCCAGCACAGGCAGAAACACATTTTCACAAGCAGCGAGTACCGCGAAAGCAAAGCAATCCCAGCACTAGCAGCAGAAAGGGATTATGTAGCTATACAGACAACAGCGTAACAGAAATTTAATTCTGCTGTTCTAAGGATTTGCACAGATCATCTGTCCGTGGAGAAAAATAATGTCAGAGAGTAAAAGCATGAGCGACTGGGCGCGATGGCTTCTGCACGTCCCTCCCTCTTCCTCTAACAGATGTGGCTTGGAAATTCCACACACCTCTCCCCGCGCTGCGGCTTTCTCCTGACGCCCAGCAATGCCGGGCAGGTAAGCAAACAGAGGAAATAATGACAAGATGGAAAAGTAAATGAGAGAGAGAGGATCCCACATTATGTAACACTGCATTTAGAGGATTAATTGGGACAGGCTGATAAGGATGAATTGGATGTGTGAGAGCTACAGTTGTTTTAATTGAGCAGCTTTTCTCCAGGGAAGAGAGCTAAGTTTAAACCATCTGTCCAATTTCAGTGTCATTTGCCAAGGAAATGATTAAATATTTTAAGATTAAATCAAAACTCTGGGAATCAAGGCAGAAGCCTAGAAATAAATGATTTGGGGGTTTGCTTTGCATGCAGTAATTTGAAGTTGAAGGTTGGTGAATTTTAAATACCATTTCTCCCTCCTGTGTGCACATACACACACGCACACTTGTCCACAGCAGCTAAGTGAAACACTGGGACACGAGGCACTTTGCAGCAATTGATTGAGCCAAAGGCCAGTGTGCAGCAAGGGACCAGACAAAACCCCAGTGAGAAAGGTTGGGACAGCATCTGCCATGCAGGGAGAACCCAAAAAGGCACCTGGGGTGAGGGCTCCTCTCACGGGTGCTTAAACAACAGCCTCAGCAGGAGAGTGAACATGGCTGCACAGACCCCACAAACTCATTTGCTAGGAGGCTAAGAGCATTTCTGAAGTCTAATAAAGCATCTGAGTTATAGCTACTAATCACAAAGCTAGTTTGTGGAAAAAAACAAGATTTGTTGCCCCAAGGCGGCTGAGGAAATAAGGGATTTCAGATGATGGCTCATCCACAAAGCAACTCTTTCGCTGCCCCTACATGTTCTACTCACCCTATGGTGTCCATCCACCCCTTCTGTCAGGTTTTGACCGAGGCAAGGGTGCAGTGAGGGCAGAGCAGAACAGACCTACTGTGTCTTCAAGTCCCCTAGCATATGCTGGGGTAAGCAAAGTGACCAGAGTTCACGCTTCTGTGCCTGTTCAGGGCATAGTAGAAAGATTTTCCCTTTGCCACCTTACATCTGAAAAACATCCATCAGTTGGGGCTGGCAGTAGGCTGGTTGAAAGGATTGCCTGCTCAGAGCAGAGAAAGATTTGTCTGGAAAGTCACTTAGCTACCCTGACAAATGCAGGACATTTCACTTAAACACAGCAGTCATATTGTGCCCATCTCTGAGTGATTCTGGTGAGAGCTTGGTTATGATTCAATTTAGATTAAGAAGCCTAAATTTTAGATGTCTGCATTTGCACTGAGTGTATAAACTCCCATCATAGTCAGTGGAGTTTTAGGGTCATTTTGGTTCTCTAATCAGAGGTGCTGAGTGCCATTTGAGAGCCCTCAGGGCATTTGCAGAGGGCTAGTGTGTACACCACCCTGTCTGCAGAGACCTGTGTTCTTCTGGAGACCCATGGGGCCTCCTAGGACCTCTGAAATGGTGAAAGAACCCTGTGTTTAGGACACTGCATCCCACCCCTAGCCAGTGTAGTCTATGTGGCCTAAGGAGGCATTCAGCTGAGCAGCCAGCTTTAGAGTGAGCAACCCCATTCTCCAGGTTCCATCGACCTGATCTCCATTGACTATAATGTGAGTTTACACACCAAGTGTACATGTAGGCAACTAAATTCAGGGGTCTTACTCTTGACCTGAATCCCACACCTTATACCTAGTTTCTAGAGATCCTCCTTTTCATTTTCAAAATACCTGTGGTATGACCCAAAAATATCTCCGAGCCCTCAGGTCCTAAATGCTCTAACAACAGCCATGAGGAAAGCCACTTGTCTCCCTACATGTTCTGGCCAGTTTTAGAGAAGGGAAAGGCACAGGCACTTCTTCATGACCACACAGACTTCCCTGCTACAGCTCTGAGTGCTGGAGCAGGGCTCAGGACATGATGCAGGCAGTGTCCCAGCACCCAAACACTATTGCTGGCAGCAGGACACCAGCCCATGGTGTCACCTTTTCCCGTATACTCCTGAACCACTCCATCTTCAATATGTAAAGCCCTGTGCTCTCACTTGTCACACCAGGGTAGACATTACCACTAACAGAGACTTTATTCATACCTCAGTCACCCTTAGGACACTCTCACTGTGGGCACACAGAGAGGCATTATGGTTGCATTGCAATTAAATCAGGGGCCACGTGATGGCAGAGATTTTTCCATAGACCCTCAAGTTGTAGCTCCAAGCACTGAAGGGAGAATCCCTGCTTTTATTTCTTGTTATTGTCGAGGATGTTTCTACCCTTTCTGCCTATGGAAGAAACCTGGACAACATGAGCAGAGCAAAACAAGCCAACGAGCCCTAGGTGAGCATCATTATTATTTTCCCCTAAAATCTGATGGATTTTAAGCCAAATTCATAATGGTAGGGCAACCAACTCCTTAACCTCATTGGTTACTGATTTTTTTAACTTTTAACTTCCCTCAACAACAGGCTGCATTTCATAATGTCCTGTTAATTACTTCCATCAGCTTCCCTTTCACCTTTATTAAATATTGATTTTCTTATGGAAGTTTTCACACCACCTCTTAATCAGAACTACTTTATTACCAAACATAACTTTTATCGATGAGCAAAGTACTGTTACTCTTTGACAATCCAAAATATTTTTTTCACATTATTATTTTTACTTCCTTGATAAACAGCCATTTACCAAGTATCCAGAATATGCAACCACTTGTTGGACTTTCCTCCTGGTTGCACAAAATGTATCCAACTGGGGCATCCAGACAAAGACTCACTATCTGTTCAGAGGTGAGTTTCGCTACCCTTAAAACAACTCCACTATTGACCTTCTCTGTAGAACAAGTGAAAGGCTGACCTTCCCCTATGGAAGGTGTATTCTTAACTTATAAAAGTATACTGTAAAATTTTATAACACACCATAATTTTCAGGACTGCCAAGGTTATTTTATTACTAGTAGCATGAGCTCTCGAGCATCTTGATTGGAATGGTGAGGCATGAGAGAGTACAGACAAGATAACTGAATTCTTAGCATAACCAATTTGGTGAAGAAAATATATTTGCAAAATACATTTGCAAATATAGGAATTCTTAATGTGAGAGTATCTAATATTTCTCTTATTCTTATTAAAAAAAAAAAAGTAGGTATTATTTTGTATGCTGGAAAACATTTTTTGTGATAGCTAAGTCCTTTAACCATTGAATTTTTCTTCCCTTCTGACAATATTATTTATTTCTGGACTGGACTTTCAATTCAATGAAGGAAACAAAGGCTGTATTTCTTCCTGGTAAATTTAAAATAAATGAGAAATGTTCTGATGAAAACAATCTTCATAGAATTATAGATCATATTTTCTTCTCCCATTACAAAATGTGTTGAAAAATACAGTCTAAAATAACCCAGGCACAACCAGTCTGTGTGTCTATTTTAAAACAGGATTATTGGATATTTTTTCCTCTCTGCTGGGTTATACTTTCAACTCGAAACAGTAGCTTGTGCAGGCTAAGATTAAATTTTTGCTAGAGCTATTTCAGGGGAAAACTATAGAAAGAGGAAGAAAGATATAACCCAACTGGATTTTGGACTTCTTTTTTTTTCCAGCAATTTCTATTTCATCTTTAGAGAACTTTGTTTTTGGAAGACAACAAAACGACAGAAACTCTATGTCTGTGGGGAGACCCCTCTGAACTGCTGGGCACCAAGAGAGCACAAAAGTGACAACACAAACCCTGGCGCAGTCAGTGAGGACCAAGAAGGTTTCTGCAAGTTTTCCATCAGGGCATGGGATGGGAGCACATCTTTGGTGGTGCAGCCTAAGGGGAACAGGCACCTCTTCCCAATGCTTCCTCATTAGCCACAACCTTCACTTTTTTTGTACCAGTTCTGCTTAAATAATTACAGCCTGTCCCAGACTGGACCATTACTGATGCCAGACTGGGGTAGGAGGGTGCAGGAAGGCTACAAGCAAGGGAAAATAAAAGGGAACTAAGAGCCCGGGACACACATCACAAAACCACCTTATCTACCACAAAAAAAAGCTCTGTTTTACATAGTTGGCTTGATTGATTGTTTTAATTCACTTTTCCAGCTCCAACTGCAAATAGTTTCAGGGCGCAGTTGGTGGAAAATTTCTCAACCCTGCCAGGCCTCCCTGGGACATGGTGCCGGGCAGCCTCACAAAGAAAACAGGGCTGTAGCTGGGGTTTGACAATCCACCACCCATTAGCTGCTACATGAGGTGCTGCCAAGAAAAATCCAAGGCTTCTCTATTTCCCCATGATAGAAGAGACATTGCGGTCCCACAGAAGTGAGACTGGAAAGGACGGGGTCAGGGACGCATCACAACGGAAGCCCTGCACTATAAGCTGAGTTCACTAGTCCCACAGCTCAGGGGTTTTATTGAAATACCTTTTTTGGGTGACCATCAGCACAGAAGGGGAAGGAGTAACATTATCTCTTAGCAGCTCAACCAGAGAGCAGTTTCCCTGGCTCCTGCTGCAGCAGCTGGATACCACATGGCTGGAGGGACCTTCTGTGTGTCTGTGGGCTGTGGACCCCACCAGCATCTCCAAAAGGAGTTTGGTGGTGAAGTTCTGGGTACAGCTTTCTCTGAACTCCATGTCCCAACTCCCAAAGGAGTTGGTTAGTCCAACCAAGAGCCCATGTGTGTCCTAAAACATCCCCTCATTGCTTGTCAGGTTATACCATACGAGACCACAAATGAATCCAGTCCCACCACGGAACAGAGGGAGCACAGGCCGCCTAACTAAAGGCTGCTTTCACTTGTTAAAGTAGGTTAAGCATCTGTTCTCCAAGGCGAGAGGGGATTCGTGACTATGAAATCTGTAGTGTTGCTGGTGTTACTGTCCCTTGTCATATGCATGTGTGTCAAACAGGCAGAACTCCTCAGATCTTATTCTTCTGTGGTGCAAATGTGTGATTTTGCAGTTTGTGCAGACCGTTGTAGAGCTGCAGGTTAAGCAACTGAAGGGAACTCAAACTGAGGAGCTCTGACACCGTGCTGCAGAGGAACCTGCACCAGATGAGACACACCTCGTTGGACTCTGGAAGCTCACACCTCCCCTGGCACAAGCATGCAGGGATCACGCTGAAGCTCACCAAAATACCTGCCCACCTCCCCCCTGCTAGTACATGCCTCTGCATCACTGAGCTTAGATCACTTTTGACCTGAGAATGCCGTCCTCTACCCATTTCTATAAACACCCGCACACTTCAGCCGCTTTCAGGCAGGACACGTACTCTGGCAGCTTTTTAGGTAACGACTGAAAATCATGAAAAGCTCTGCTAACCTGAGAAGCATCAGAGATACAGAGAAGGGAAATGAATTTAAGTAAGGAGATGTTCTGCACGACTTCAATACAAAAAATGGACGGGGAAATACAGAAGACTGAAAAAGAGACACAGCCAATGCAACAGTCTTGAAAGAAAAGCAGAAATGGAGGCAAAAACTTAGCATGAGTTGGAGAAGTTGTAAGTCTGGGAATTAGCAATTGTGGTTGAATCTCAACACTAACAGGCACTTTTACTGGAAAAACTGAGACAGAAATACGTACTGCAACTTAATTTCAGTGCCCCAGAAAGCCAGTGGCAGAACCAGGACTAAATCTCCCTAGTTCCAATCCACTGGTTTTCACGGTGAGCCTGCTACATTTGAAAGGTGAACCCTAACTCCTCATACTCCTGCCCAAAACAGAGAGGGGTAAGACTGCCTTCACTGAAATCAAGGAATATTATATAAATAACTTTGGTAAGGACCCAACTCCATCCCTAACATCTGCCTTGAAGACAATAGATGCCCACTTGATCAGCTCATTAAATTGTCCCTGACCTGAACATGTCATCAGAGGAGGACCCTCAGAATCCACGTGGTGGAAGAACTGGTGTCTGCTGCCTCCCTCACGTAGTTAACACATCCTCTGTGGGGGATGTTTGAAAGGAAGAAGGTCGTCCTCCTCCAGGAAAGAAGCGGTATGACTGAGGCACCTTGCTCAAGGTACGAAAGGCACCCAAGGTTCTACCACAATGACAACCTCATCTATGTCTTCCAAAGACCTGCAAATGAAATGGGTTTTGAAGAGATCTGAAAATTATCCACTCTTCCCCCAGTATTAGGGAGGAACATTGCAGCTGAGAACAAGCTTTAGCAATACTACCTTAAATAAAAGAGATCAGGCAAATGAAAATGATAATGAAAAAAATAATCAGCATATAATGCTCCCTTTTATGTACTATTTTTTGAGTAAAGTTTTATGTGATGGCTTTGAAACTAAATCTAGAGTGTGTCTCTCATGCATCAGACAAGCTAACTATAAGATACCAAGACACTTGAAAGTCAGAAATGTAGGTGATGTTGATAACATCTTCGCATAGTGCAATAATAACATTCAGTCACTCAAGGTCTTTCATTTTTGGAACTGCCCCATATGAGTGTGACATTCATTAGTTCAAACCTGTACCGTGCTACAGCGGTTTGAAGAAAAAAAAAGTCACTAGGAAGAGTATTAAAAATTGCACGAAGGAGTCTTTCCCTCGAGCATTTCTTTTCAAGGTCAGAAAGCCTCACTCTTGTTTTTTCTGCTGACATGAAAACATTTGGAGAGATGACGTGACATGGAGACCCACACCTAATCCAGCTCTTTAATTTTGAAAAAACCTTCATCTTCACACAGTGTTTCAGATGTGACTTTGTTTGATCTCCATGAAATTAAAAAAAAATATGTGCCATGTTCCCTGACATGTCTGCTATAGGATGTACACCTAGAAAACCGCAGGGGGATCAGCAGAGCCTCATGAATAAAGAAAACCTACTCCAAACCCTCTTTTACCCAAACCAGAAGCAAACATTTATGACAGTTGAAAGGCATGATGGGGGCTGCATCTCAGTTTTTCTTTTATGGTCCGCTTTGCTTGCAGCAAAGCAAAGTTCACTAGGACCCTCTCTCCCCCAGAGGCTGCCAGGCAGTGGCAGATCCCAGGGAACACAGGCTGCCAGGAGCAGGTGCTCCTCTCTGCACCCCAAATCCCCAGCCCCTGCTTCCCTCATCATCTAGTGCCCACATTTCACAGCATCCGTTCCTGAAGATCGTTGGCAACATCAAGAGGAGAAACACGCCCATTTGGGTTCCCCCATCGGATAAAGCGTGGCCATTCACAATGTGCCACCAAACTTTCAAAAGCCAAGACTTTCAAAATTCTGTGAAAATAGTTTATCAACCTGTGTAGGGGCAATTGCATTAGCATTAAAAACAGAGCTTGTCAATATTTTATGGACTTTCCCTTCCTCTCATCTCCAGCCTTTCTTGCAGTAATAAAGGGCCTTTTTTTAAGTTCAGACATACTTTTTCATAAACAGTTCTGTTTTCTAGTGACTAAGTTTATCGAAATCACACAGTAAACAGGAATAACATTTTGAAAGTATCGATGTGATTTAGGTACTTAAATCCTCTTTTGTCGTAATGATGAAGACCCTGCTCTGCCAATTCAGTAAACCTGGCTTTGTTAGACTGGAGCTGGGTACCACCTGCCCCAACCACACTCAGTTTAGACCAAGAGCGGTCTTTTCCTGAAGGCAGCATAAAAGCGTGAAGCTGGTGTAGCCTCTGTGCTCTGGTTAGTGTGAGAGTGTGGCTGTGTTCCTGCTGTGCTCTGCTGGGTGACCCGCAGTGTCCAGTGCCCACTCCCCTCCGCTGTCCCCAACTTCTCCTGTTCGCAGTGTGATGTCCCCTTGGGTTGTACAGATGCAAGTCTTCAGAGGGCTAAGATAGAGTTAGAATCATCGAAATGATCTGGGCTTTGAGAAACAGAAAAGCTGAGGTTCTCCAAGAAAAAAAAAGAAAAAGAAGATATATTTATTCTGGCTTACTAGAGCTGATGGCATAGCCCTACAAATAACAAGAGCAGCAAGGAGAAGCAAATGACAGCAGTGTTTTCTAGGGGAAAAAGAAAAGAAAAAAAAAAGCTGTACATGGCAATCCAACCTGAGCTCACTGAAAATCAGGAGGACCTAGGCTCCTCTAAGACTTCTGGCACCTCCATCAGGTGCACACCCCTCGTTACCCTTGGTGCTGCCTGTGCCCAGAGCTCCAGCCCCACTACCCCTCCAAGAGAGGGCCAGCTCTTCCCTGCAGGCTGGCCCCAGCACAGGCAGCCGGAGCTCAGCACACGCTGCCACTGGCATTTGGACTTATGTAGGGAAGAAAGGAAAAACACCACAGAGCAAAGCCCCAAACCAGTGGAGCTTTGTTTCTGTGCTCTGGCAGGCTTCCCTCATGGCTCAGCAACGTGCAAGTTCAAACTGAAGCTTTCTGCAATGTTGGGAAATTCATAACCGCTCACTCATGCACGGACTGGGGTATCCAACAGAACTGAGCTCCCAACACAGTCTTACCCTCATGGGAGCATAGCAGAGTGACTGTCCCACAACCACCTGGCAGAACACCGCATCTTTGAGACCACTGCCCCTCTGTAAAATTTTGCTATGACTGGCTTTTGCCTGCGTGGAGAGCTTCTTCTCTTCAAGCAGGAAGACAGATGCCCCCATACAGACTGCAACTCTGAGCGTCATTGCTGTAGGAAGACAGCATAAAATCTTGTGTAGAACAGTCCAGCTTCTGGCCATGCACAGAAAAGAGACATATGGTCATAGACAGTGCAGCAGGCAGCTGGGCAGCCAAGATCAGCCCAAGGAGCTCACCCCCATCTTTCCATAATTTGGAAAGTTTCCTTGGCCAAATCAGAGCTGCATCCAAGCTCAGTGGTCCCCAAGGATCATGAGCAAGACCAAAAGGAGCTGCTTCTAAAGTGAGAGTAATTGCCGTGGCCAGATAAGCTGATGGACATGAACAGAGGTCCCAAGGTGCTCCACGCAAACCATGTGGACCCTGAGCAGCTCAGGGCCCCATACATGCTGCACATGAGGAGGAAGGACACGCAGGGGTGGCAGATGACGAGCAGCCTGACAGCACACGATGCCATGCCCCAGGATAGCTTGGCACTGCTCAGACTCAAGTCTCAGCTTTACTGTTTTGCTGAGCCCAGTCCAGCAAATCCATTTGCTCTCGTGCTAATGCTCGTTTTTTCAGTCTCTAATTTTACAAGAGCTTTCTAACACAGATAGCCTCTGCACTGTGTATACGGAAGGCTTCAGTGTTGACCTTTAAAGCTAATGGCTCTGTCTACATTTGAGATATTTGCACTTGTACACATAGAGCCAGCTCTTGGGCTGATAAGCACAGCAAGCCAAATTGCTGGCACTCCTGGCAGGCCCACCAGAGCTACGGCCATACGTGTGCAGAGGGTCTGCCGTGCCGATGGATCCATGGGAGCTACCCTGCCGGGGGATCAGGATGCTTCTCACAGTTTGGTAGAACTAGTTTATGGACAGCAGCAGATTTCCAGCTACAGCAGCAATATCTGGAAGGCAAAAGGACCACAGGATGTGCACTGGCTCAGCGCTCACAGCTGGTTTCATCTCCTTCCTCGTGACATGCAGGCAAGATGCTGAAGTAAACAGCTCAGTTGCCCGCATGATGCTTTCCTGTCCAGAATATATTTCACCAACGCAAAGCCACCTTGGGATAAGGTACCATAACACTGAGGTTAGTGTCATTGACACGACCAGCCTAATCTCCAGTGGCAGTTCATCACCTGTAGTGTTTTCTTATCTCAGTAGAGTCGGGAAGCACTCTGAGCACTGTCTGCCGAACACAAGAAACTGATGCTCCAGTTCCTTTCATCACAGAAAAAACACTCAAGAGAGGAAAATAACATTAAATGACTCTCCTTGTCCACAGTCAGCCTGGCTTCTGAGCACAGCACTCAGCATCAAGTTCTGTTCATGTGCCTTGCAGAATGTCACAGTCTTATGAAAGTCAATGTCTTAAAAATGCTTCATATTTTTATAATCTTACTAGTAAGATATATGAGCGCTAATACCCTCTGCTAGACCAACATAACCTTGTCTGTTAGGTGACTACATAGCTGAAGGTAAAAGGAAACTTTCATTACCTGAAAGGAGGGTCACCAGTGTTCCTGAAGCAGAAAAGTTTACTTCAAAGTCCTGAAGTGACAAAAGCAGAATTTTGGTCTTACGGTTGTTAACGTATTCTTCACCAGACGTTCATGCAGTTGCAAGGCTTCATATTGCATAAACCTGAGTTAGAGACAGACACAGAACAGAAAAAAATTTAAATACTTAGAAGCAACAAATACATGGTCAAAGGGGAAAAAAAAAAAAAAAAGACATTTTCTGACATGAAGAGCTAGGAATCCAGAAAGCTATTTTCAAGTAATTTCATGGAAATTTTTGTTGCCTCTAGTAAAGTATTTGCAGACAGTGCAACCTGGAATGGCTAGTATGCACTTGTCCATGATCTGCATCTAAGAAGTTGCCTATAATTAGTTAATGAGTAGAAAGCGGTTAGGAGTTCTTATTTTAGTACCAACACATGCCAGCAACTGGAAACAAAAACAGAAAAAAAAAAACCAAAAAAACAAAAAAACAAGCCAAGGGC
>VXAK01015944.1:176458-201417 GCA_013399435.1 Arenaria interpres
AAAAAAAAGGAAGTTCTGCTGCATTTCCAGCAGCTGTAGAAAGTGATCCAAGCACCACATCTCTAACAGCGATTTAGTCTCCCGTGGTGCAGTATAGAAACGTAGACATGGCAGCGACCCAGAGATCAGCTAGTCTGTCTCCCTCTCCCTCCTCAAGGCAGGCTCAGGTCTCCTCCAGCAGGTCCTGACCCATCTCTAAGCTGTGCAAAAGCAACATTGCTAGTAGAGGTTCTCCAGGGCTGGGGCCGTGCCTTCAAGCATCAGTTCCTCTGCCAGACTAGGACATCCTCCAAGAGTGAAGAACTGCACCGGGAGTCTGGGAAGACCCAGCAACACAGTCCTAGTGAGATGTATAGGACATCTGTGAAGAAATGGCTTTGTTGCTCAAAACCAGTGGAAGGCTTAGTGCTGCAAGGACTTTATGCACCCGGCAGGTAACTAGTACCCAGCAGTGTTAGTCATGGTCAAGCCCCTACAAACACGAGGCAGGTCTTAAACACTGAACCATAATAGCACAGCTTTGGCTCCTCAAAGTGCTTGGCAAACATCACCCACCTTCAGCTTCACAAACACGGGCAAGCCCTTGACTGGGTGTCCAGAGCAACTGTCCCCTTTGCAACTGAAAGTAGAGCACGGCACTGTGACATTGCAACTTTTCACTTAGCAGGCAGGCAATTATTCCTCTTGTTTAATTGTATCTGATGAATGACACACACAGACCCCATGCGGTTTAAAATTTGACGTATCATTTTATTTATCGTAGCAGCTTCTACAGTTCTACAAATGGATGACACACAATCCATTATCATTTTGGAAGCATTATTATTCATGCAAACATGTCCCAGAAACTTGGACTTTTTTAAATTCCTCTTTTTTTTTCCACATTCCTTTTACATTCAGATTGCAAATTCCCTATCTCGCCAATGAGATTTCCTCCTCCTCACCAACCCAAAATAAATTAGAGAACAAGCTGCTATCTCTAAAAGCTTTATAAATAAAACATACAGCACATACACACACAAAAGCTACAATTTTAGAGTACTTTTGTATCCTGGATGGATTTAGAGATGTCATTGCAAATGCACAGATGCTGTCAGTCACAGGAGCTTAACAAGTGCTATGCAGTTTGACATCCCATTAGATTGTGGCCCTTTGTGGCAGTTAAGGCTTCCCAGGGCAGAAAGTAACACACCAATTGCTTCTGTCAAGGAGAGAAAAGAATGGTAACCACATTGGCGTATTCATCAAAGGACAGAACTAAAATTACTCTTTCTTGACTCAACTAAATAAAAATTATGACAGTTCAAAAGCATGTTAAAAGTTTTCTGAAAGTAGATAAATCACATCATTCAAAGTAGTTAGTGGAAATATTTGCTTTTTTCTTTACTTCACAAAGGAAATATTTTTCCTTTAAAAAACCCACAGTTTGAGGTTTTATTTTATTTTATTTTCCAACAGAAACATGTAAAATATGAAAAGAGGAAAAAAAAAAAAAAAAAGAAAGTAGCTCCAGAGCTGAGAAAGAATTGTGCTGATTTTTAACTCAATTAACACAAAGCTGCTGTTCAGGCATCACCCATCTGTTGGAGATGCTGCAGGGGACGGCTGCTGGTGGTGGCCTGGCGGAGGGACAGGCTGCAGCAAGGTTTCCTTCCCACAGCTTCTAAAACAGCCCAAACACCGACTCAAAGCTTTCTGTGGCTTCCAGCCCTCCACACGGAGACTTAAAAAGGCAGAAAAGATGAAGGAAAGGAAAGAAAATTGGAGCTGGAGAAAAAGACTCTGATCCAAACTGAATGGCCTGAAACTTTTCAGGTTACCCCATGTTTTGAAAAATAAGATTTCATCTGTAAAAAGCAGCCACATATCCCCCTACACCACCAGAACCCACCAGAGGTGAGGAGGAGGCCAGCTCTCTCCCCGTCTGCCCAGGGATCACAGGGACCGGCCAGAGGATGCTCTGTCTGATCCCAGCACAGGACAGGATGGGAAGCATGTGGTTCCTCTAACTGACCTCTCTGGGAAGGGAGGTCGCCCTGTATCAAGCCTCAAGCAGGGGGGTCTGAGGCTGCAAAAATCTCTGTCTGTCCATCTACCTCAGAAAATAAGTGTCCAAATAATCACCTTGCTATTTTAAGGGCTTAAAAGTATCCTGAGGGATCAAAGGGTCAGATTCAATAGCCAAAACAGGTTCTGCAGAGCTGTGCCCATGACAAAAGCTGCCATCCTGAGCCAGGTCGCAGATATGTTTAGCTTCAAGTGCCATAAAATGGTTAGAGTTGGAACAGACTTTAAAATCATCTAGTTCCAACTCGGCTGCCGTGAGCAGGGACCACTTCCACTAGACCAGGTTGCTCAAAAGGCATGGAGGCCACTAAAAAGCTGATAGAGAAAGAGAGCCTTGCTGGAAATTTTAAAAGGAGTGATGTATTTTAAACATTTTTGAGGTCAGGTTCACCCTGCAGGACTTGAATGGCTCTGCACCTACAGAAAGCTCTATGAGACTTCCACTTAACCAGGTGACACAGGCTAGTGCCTTAACCTGGCTCTCCGCAGTGAAAGCAAACACAGAAACCCTGCATGTCTCTGCCTGCCCTGGGGGGTGTCTGACCTCCCCTCCCAGCAGCTTGCCAAGGCAGGGTGGGCTGGGAGGATGTCTGGAAAGCCCCAGCCCTGGGGCACCTGGCCTCACCGGCACCTCCTATGAAACAGCACACACACAAACTCCGTACCATCTTTGTCTGCCCCGAAACAGGGGATTTCACCACCCATGTGGGTGTCTAGTTTTTTGGACAATGCTAAGCTCCTGGCCCCAGTGAAGGCCCGCAGCAACCAGAGCTAACAAACACCTCCTTCCACTCCTGTTAGACTCATTAACCTCTGTTTTCACTGCATTTCTCCCGTTCCTGGGATAGGAGGAAGAGTAAAGGACATCGAGCCCATGCACGGGCTCATCCTGCACCTCCAAATCCATTACATGAGCTGAGCCCATGGCCAAGCTCCCCACAGCACACAGCGAGGCACCACCACCCAGCCCTCCAACCCAGGCAAGCCCCAGCATCCACCCAGGGCAGCCACGAGGAGGTGGGAGGCTCAGACGAAGGGAGCAGCAAGATGAGGTCCATATGGGACAGAACGCTCCTGCTGGTTTCAGGAGCTGCCTCTCACCACCTCTCCAAACCCAGTTTTTCCTACCTGTTGTTCACTGCTGCTCAGCAGAGTGTCGCTGGGACACAGCTGGGGCTCACGTCAAGCAGGGGAGGCTGCCACGCACGGGCAGAGAGCTACAGCACCAAGGCTTAAAGCCAGAGTCCGAGGGAAGTTGGCAACAGGCAAGGCACAAAGGAGAAAAACAAGCTGCCATCTCAAATGTGATTTCAGCCATTCAAAGGAGTCATTTTAGTCAATCCACTGGTTAACGAGTTAGTGGCACTGGCCCAAGGTCTAATCACAAAGGGGTGAGAGCATTTCTCCAATGCAATCATTTATTTTCCCATTTCCAGTCCTCCATTTCAACTCGAAGAGCAGCACTAAAAAGGAGAGAGAAATCAGCTTTCCATCTTTATCAGAGAAAACTACTTGTAGGAAATCACAGATGCCAAGCATACCTCCTCTCCATCCTTGTCTTTCTTCCTACCAGCCCTGTTCCCTCGTCTGCTGCAGCTGACAGCCCTTTAAGTGGAGAGAAATATTTGTAATAGGCATCGCTGAATGTTACAGAAACACTGAAGAGCAACTGGAGATCAATTAAACAGCCTTATCCCCAAGCAGCAACACGTTGAAATGCAGGAAAGAAGAGTGATAGCCAGCAATGGGTCAATGCAATGAACCAGCTTCATTAAAATTGATCTACCCGTAAAAATAAATCCTGCTGAAGTACAGCCAGGGTTTCATCTTATTTGCATGCGATCTTCAGCATCTGCTGGTGGTAACAAGATGACTAGATGAAGGCAACAGAAAAACATGATATTAATTATGTAAAGCTCCTCAGTTCTAGGTACTAAAGTACATCAAAATCTTCACACCTTCAGAGTTCAGGAGAATTCAAAGTCAGCTTTTTGGCTCATGTTCCTCCCTCCCTTTCAGAGGGCAGGAGACAGCAACTGAAGCAGTACACTGTGATCAGTCCCTCTGGTCCTCTGACCATGATGCCCTAGAGGGGTCATCCTTCTCTTTGAAATCATCTTCAGCCATCTCTCTGCCATCAGACATAATTTAGTTTATTAAAAGACATAGCAGAGGGAGACTGAAATGGCCATAAGACAGGAAGAAGGCGTATAGGAGCCCAGACATTAATCTTAGCTTTGACAGGTCTGTGGGGACATCTCTAGGTGGGACTCTGAAGTAGACAAAGCAGCAGATGGTGATGGCAGCAGATGAGAGACTTACCTCATCACTGCCGTTCTCCACATTTGGAGAAGGCATTTAGTGAGCACCCGTCCCAGCCACCCTCGATGTTATTTCCACATGTCCTCCCAGCTGTTTCCATCAGACCTGAAGGTTGAACATCCCTCAAGTATTTTGTATATTTTGCTGAGACTGGGGCAGCTGCTTTCAAAAGCAAACAGGGCTGAGACTGTATCCTTTGTCAAAACCATCTCACTGATGCTGTTACAGCCACCCCAATTTACTGATCTTCACTCCACTAGAGGTACCCTAAGAAGGGCTGGGACCAGAAACAGGCCTACATCTGTAATGAGGCACGACAACACTCTACATCTGAAATTTTTTTGACCCTGGGGGATAGTTTCAATCCAGGACAGAATTTCACAGACTTATTTTCCCACATAACTTTTTCCAGTTTCCACAAGAAAGAGTTCTCTTTCATGCTGTCTTTTATTATATATTTTTTGGTGAGATGAAACTGAACAAATCTGAGTGATTGGGACATACTACATGACAAGAAAATAAAGAACATTTCAGATGAGTATTTTTCATTTATACTACTCTATCTTATTACACTGTTGTAAGACTGCTGACCTTATTAAGAACATCAGTTTAACAGCCCTTTCACTTCAGAAAGATCTACGTATGCACCCGAGTGTCAAACTGAGTGCTTGAAAGACATGTTAAATCAAATAAAGATTTATGGCTTACTGTTTCTATCCTACCAGTCAAGCATTGCTTACTTCAGCATCTACATGAAATATAGAAGACCTACAATGGTATATCTCATGGTCTCTGTATCTCTCCAAAGCACGCATGTCTTTGCATAGACACCTCGGTTGCACTGCCACCTTTTTATTCTTTGCTTACACAGCATCTAGCACAATGATGCTTTAGCTCATGACAGAGCTCCAAGGCATTGTCACAAGGAAAAAAGCCCCACAGTAATAGCCATACAAATGGTCTTTAACACATATCAAAACTTTACTAACATCCATAAATTGATTCTTAGAAATCTTGGAATTTCTTTTCAGTGTAAAGCCTGTGGCAATATGACTTGTGCATCATCTACCTCAAGCCAGAAGCAAACCTGGGCTTGAACTCAAATCAGACCCATTGCTTGGCCTAGGAATCAAGGTTGAAAGAGGATCCATGATTTAAGAAATGGAAGCTCTGAACTAGGCACCCATCAAGGACAATCTGAATTTATTTTCCATAGTGTGACCAGTCACAGCCCATTTAGAGGGTGTACATGTGGGAACCCCTATAAATCCCTTCCCACCTGGTACCAGAAATTCCATGGGAGTGAAAGGAGCCTAAAGATACTCCACTCTTCCTCCTCTGTGCACTCCTTGTGAACCAGGGGCAATGGCATGAAGCAGGCTTTATGAGGACAGACATTTTACTGCGTCAGTAGTCAAAAGATTGCCTAAACCTCAGTTCAAATCTTCCTCCTTAAACCTAGTCACACCCTATGAGTAGAGATCATCACCATTTCTGGTTCTCCTTCTCAACATCCGAAGTAGCAGAAATGAACTCAGGGCAAAACCAAAAAGGTTGCCTTGTTTGAGGTTGTCTTCCTAGAGCTCTCATGTCTAATGATTTAGTTTCCTGATTACAGGAGGAAAGAAGATATTTATTACAGCTTACTCTGTTAATGGCTGAATCAGTCACTGAAAAGGTCTCAAAAAATCATCTAAGTAACCCCACCAAGACAGAGAAGCAAAGGATCCTAGCCTGTCTCTGGCATGTGTTCACATAGCTTGTTCTTGAAAACACTGGTGATGGCTGTTTATAAACTTCCTAGATGATCTATCAGTGCCTTCTTCCCTTTCTAGTTAAAATGCTTTTTCTTCACCACTGTAAGAATTACCACCACCCACATTGAGGTGCTCACAGACAACACCTGAAGCAAGTGCTAAGGGAAGCAGTATTTTCACCATGACCTTGTGACTACTGTCTTGCCCTCATTCACTCCAGAAGTTTTCTGAATGCCTTACTACAGCAGCCTCTTTCTCCATCTGGCACTTACCCAATGGATCCTTTCTTCCAACATGTTATACCAAAAGCATAAATTGTTTGTCTTCACTTTTTTTAGTGCTTCTTTGTCTATCCTGCTTCTCCCCTACTGCCTCTTAGACACAGACAGAGTTCCCAGTAAAACTTTCAAGACCCTACATTACCCTCTCCTTGAAAGTCTCTCGTGTCCCAGGACAGAGGGATTATCCTGGCAGGGATCTGGCAGCTGGTGTTAATTCAATAACATCACTCTTGCCTTCCACCCTTCTTTTGTTACACCCACCTGCCACATCCCATCTTAAAACAAGCATTAGGGTCATGATCCAATTGCTGTGCTTAATGAGCCTCCTCCAGGTCCCAGAGATGGTCTCCAAGCCTCTGGGACAAATGATGCAATTAGACTTCATGTGTCCCTCTAAACTAAGCTGAATTAGTCCATGTTTGCCATGGCTAAAAACAAATACGTGGGCAGCAACCAGAGGAAAAAGAGCAAAAACTTGTTATGTAGCAGTCACTTGAGCCTGAGACCTTGATCATGGACAAAAGAGGTCACAAGCTCTTTCTCCCTTGTTCATGTAGCACCTCACAAATGGGATCCAGCTCCCTCAAAGCAGCTGCAATTAAATAGAACTCTCAGGAGGAGCAGATTTCCTCTGACAAAGTATTTCTGTGTTCCTCTATATTAACTTCTTATCCATGAATAAATGCAGCAGGCTTATCTCTGCTACTCTCTGTTTGCTTTAATAACTAGCATGAAGCCTGTATTTATTACCCAAATCCTGGTTTTAAATCTCACTCCTAGATAAAGCAGTAATGACATGGCTGCTCTGCTCACATAACCCCGTAGCTCTTCTTCCTTTCACAAGACAAAAAACCACGTACCTCCGCCATGCCTGGATGGACCTGCTGTCATCGTGCCATCTAATGTTGTTGCCAGAAACGTCCTGGGTTGTCCCAAGTTTCTATCCTTCCTGGAAAACAAACACAAAGATCGCAGTGACTTTCGAAAGCAGATGCACACAGGGCATGTCTGTATTTACTCAAAGAGTGGAAAAGACTGCGGTTCATCCCCCAAAAATGGCAAAGCAGCTCCTGGATTCTCACTGAGAGAGACACTCGGAAGTGACAGAAAGCAGTCTCAGAGTGGGTATGTGAGGTGCTCGGGTTTGCATATGCTCTGAATGTTTCAAGTAGAATAGGAGTCTGGTAATCTCAGCAGAATAAGCTCAAGACTTGCCTTCGCCAGGAAACTACTTGGCTGAGGGAGTGATGCTCTCCCAGCCATCCTCCTGTGCTTCCTTCCAAACCCTGGAAAAGCAGTGCTATCTATAACCAAAAGAGACATTTTGCTCAAGGAAAGACATAGGAAAGTTGTTGAGGTGAAGAAGGAAATCTTAGAAAGTGAAAAATACATAAAAAGGGAGAGAAGCAGGGAGGTTTTCAACAGGTAGAGCCTCAAATGGCTTTTAAAGCAATTCAAAATTGTCCTCTCCTGGCTCTAATGGCCCTGGCAGCAGAGATTACAGTTCCCAGCTGCTCCCCAGATTACTTCTACTTCCTCAGTGAGCAGAGCAGTCCGAAGGAAGGGCAAAATCTGCTTCATACAACAACCACCCGGCTATGTCAGATCAGGGGACCTCAGCAGGAACACGCAGCCACGTGAGCAGCAAAGCTGTCCCCCGTCCTCATCCACCCACAGCCATGGACTGCTGCAGCAGCAGCGCTGGTGGGTGTACTGGGTCACAGATCCAGTCCACCGCCATGGCTGCCCCAGGAAGAGCATCTCACCTGGTCCCCAAAGCCTCTGGGTCTGGCCAGAGCCACCTCCAGTGAACATCACCCCCCACCCAGCCCTATCCCTTACCCTCTCTGAAGATGAACGGTTCCCTCCGATCCACCAGCATAAGAACTCATGTAATCAGTCCCTAAACCTGGTTTAGTCAAGTGATATTGATTAGCTTTAAAAAGTAAAAATAAAAAATTTCCTGGCATTGTGTGGGTTTGGTTTTGTGTTTTGTTTTTTTTTCTTGTAACCCAGTTCATTTTGACCCCCCAAAGCTGCTGGACAATCATACATGCAACGAGATGGGCAGGCCTGGGACAGCTGGGAACTTCTGGGAGGAGACCAGGGATGCAAAAGGACCCCAATGACAGCTGGAAGCATGTCAGCGCCTCCCCCGGAACAGGGCTTTGGGCCACAGGGATCTCAGATGCAACACACCAAAGCGGTTGTGTTGGAAGCTGTTAATTAAATATAGCTTATTTTGGCTTTTGTTGATTTACGCTAAAACAGATTTAAAGCCAGACTGGATTAAAGAAGTGGGATTGCACTTTGCAAGAGCTGTGCCATCCCTGTCACTGTGTTTAATTACAACCAAGACCAAAGAAGCCCTTTTCCCCTATTGGTTTTCGCATTGGTCCTACTTTGGGTAATAATATTTAATGAAAAACAACTGCATTATGAGAAACAGATTTTGTGGAGATTTTCAGACCAAATGCTTGGATGTTTCTAGAATCCCAGCTTGGTACCAATTAAAAAAAGTGGGCAGTGTGACCTAGAGACTGCAAGGAAATGACATTGCCTACTGTGAGCTCCCGGGCAGCAGCTCCATGTGCTAAAATTAGAGGAGCAGGAATCTTCATTTTTAAATATGCCAGACTATCATCTTTTAAGTAAATCCTCAGATGTTTCAACCTAGTTCATACTAAATTAGGAAAAACTAACAATTTTTGCGTAGGTGGTTCTGACAGAGCCTGGCACGTGCTGAATTTCCCAGTTAAGGTGTTTTGTTGAGTAAGTGATGAAAACAATTTTTCAGAAGTGAAACCCCGGAACCTGCAAGTTGAAAACTTTTACTGAAATCAGGTCACTGTCTCTATGGACAGAAACTCACAGTCTGCATTCTCCTACTAGCCACTGTCCGTTTCGTGCCAAGAACACAACAGGCACTGTCTGAGACAACAAAAAGACAATCTCTCCCCTAAGGAAACCTAAAACCCACCAGATGACGTGTTCTGGAGGCCTTTTAGGTGTTCAGCTTCGTGCATTAGTAAAGTCACTACAGTTCACAAGAAATAAACTGGAGTATTTGAAAGGGAGAAGTCAAAGCTTTGATGTCTTGGATAATTTTGCATCGGCCCAGATTAAATCTTCAAACCAGAAGTGGTTGTACAGCAAATCCCTGCAGGCTGCAGAGGGAACCAGCTTCTGCTCCAGGCTCCCGTGATCCTGCAGGAGAGCTACCAGCTGCCTTCAGCAGAGCATGTCCGTGGACGTTACACTTCACATCTAAGGTGTAATACTCTTTAGATTTTAACTGAGAACTAGTTCTTCTTTAGGTTGATCTAGCAACCACATACAAAGGACAAAATTGCTGCAGAATTTAGGTAATGACATTTAGTTTCTCCATTCCTTTCATCTCTATTGAAGCCAGCCAGACTTGGTCATGGAAGATATAAACCCAGGGAGTTCATTTATTCAGCTGACATCCTCTTACCCGTGAGCCTTCCTCTCACGCTGCAGAGGCCTTTGCAAAGGGCATCACTTCAGTGCACACGCTTTCATACCCGTGTGACAGTCCATGGACAGCTACACAAAAAGACGCGGGGACAACTTATAGGTCTAATCCTACCAGATGACTGATTGTTGTGTCGTAAGCGAAATTCAATTAGGAGAGCTTGCAAGATCAGCCTCGGTGCTTGTTAGCATCCAGCACAGGGCAGCTATGTTTTGGCTGCCTATTGACTGAGCAATTGAAAGACAATTGCTGCATCCGGCCAGGGAAACATCCGAAGAGCTGTACAGTTCAGGAAGGGAGGAGGTTTCCAAATAAAATCAGCCTGAGAAGGCTTGATCCACAAGATAATTACCAGATTCCGAGTTTGCCAGCAAAACTTCAGCATTACCCTTACAAGAAATGTTTCATACATGACATTTTGTTTGCCTGCCTCTTAACAATAAACAACTTAACCATCAATTTTTGCAGCTCTCGCAGCTGTAGACTCCACAGATCAGGATCTGGCTTCTATGATTATATTTAAGCTCCTGATATGAACCAACTGCACCAAAATGTCTGGGGGAGGCCTCAGAAGTACCCCACACAAGTCACCAAAAAAACCCCATGGACTTATGCATATCCCTGGTCCTCTGCTCCCCAATCCATCAACTCTTACCCAAAAAGTTCTTTGCTTTACAAGGGAGAGGGGTCTAATAATCTAAGGTTCTTCCAGAGGGGGAATTATTAGAAGTGTCTAAGAGAGGTGGATGAACCTGAAGGTGTGTTACTTGTTCTATCTCCCCCCTGTCTGCAACAAGTGTTTAAACTAAACCTAATTTTTAGATTGATCGGAGTTGGGTAATTTTCTTCCAAGTAACTAGGACCTGTCACAACTGTTAAGTGACTCAACATCATATAGGCCCCAGGACAGTCTGGGGATGGACCTAACTCAGAGGGGGACACTTTGGTCAGTGAAACATAGGAGTCCAGGGCAAGACTTCTAAATTTTTCCTGTCTGAGCTCCAATGGGCAGTTTCCTGGCTGGGAGTAAAACCCATGCCAGTGACCTGGCATGTCCAGGCCTGGTCTGGGCAAGATTATTCAGCACTGAGTTTAATATATATAGTCCTTGCTTACACCAACTTCCCACCTGTCACATGGAGGCTTTTATCAAAATCACTAAGATCTGACAGCTCAGATGCACAAGTTTGCAGTAAATCTTGGTGCTGCATTGCCAGATAACTTCAAAACAAACAATTATTGAAATAGTCCCAAATCAGTTTGCCACTATTGTGAAGGGACTGATGGGTTACAGGGAGAGGAGCAGAAAGTACAAGGCAGAAAAACTGAAGCATTGTAGCTAGAAGCTTCCTGGAGTCTTCTCCAGGCTCGGGTTTTGCTGCTCCCAGCCCTTGTTTTCCCTGCATGCAGGAGCCAGCAAGTTAAGACTTAAGCCATAGTAAAAATCTGCATCACATCAGAAGCATTTGGTGCTCTGAGGATGATGTATTCAGCACAGTCTGACAGCCAGCACTAAATGATGGCAGGGATTTCCAGGGGGAGCAGAGCTGGACACAGCTTAAGATCCAGAGGCACCACCAAGACGAGAGCCTCAGCGCTGGCCACTTTGGAGTCCTGCATTTTAGTCAGCAAATGGAAAGTTTCCTTGGCATTTGCAAGAGATAATCAGAGCAGGAGAAGTAATCAGATTAAACAGGCACTCTCCAACCACTGCAACTAATACGTTATAGCTGCACTTTGGACTGATGCTGCGTGGGTACTTTGCTTAGAAAATTAAAGGATTTGCATCTTTACAGAGTCTTGTAGCTTCCAAATAGTTAAATGATCATCACTTTTCATCTTCTGGAAGGGGGAACTGAGGAACGATTCCCAGTCACAGAGGGTCTGGACAAGCGATGACGCACACACAAGTCCCAGCTCTGTGTCCACAGGAGAAAGTTTATCCTCCCCTGGGCTTCTGACTTGCCTAACAAAACCAAATAAACATCAGCTGCTCACAATTGTGTACACATAATGGAGTTATTTACTGACTAAACTGCTCCATGAACAATATTCAAGCACTTGCTTCTCTCCATCTGCTTCACTGTTTTATCCAATGTGATGAACAGGTGAGGTTCCTTCCTCATTTTTTTTGTTCACTTCCTTCTTATAATTAACCATATCAGCTTCTTCAGCAGCCTGAGAAACACACCATTCCCTGTTGAAACTGCCAGTAAATTCAACAACAATAAAATCACCAAATCCTGCTGGAATCGCACCAGCTCTGGAGATACAATGTGGATAAAACATCTTTCTCCAACAGCTTCTGTTACAACTTAACTTTTTGGGAGGGGTCAAAGATACGAGGTGAAAATATACAACATCTTTTTCACCTTCCATACACCTAAAAAAATGAAAAGAAAGAATACAATCAGCAAACACAGAGAACTTCTCTGTGGGTCGATAGCTGGTAAAACAATCTGCAGAGAGTCCCTGACCTCCATTGACTGACCTCTGAAATGATGCACGATCCTAAGATCTGCCATTTGACCAGAGCACGTCCACCCCCCAAAAAAAAGCCATCACAAGCAACTGCAACCAGAATTGGGTTTGAACTCAAAGGCAAGGAACTAGACTTTATTGATCTTGTTATCTGGAATTCAATGACTCAGTGGGTGTCCCAGAGACCTGAAATTATGGGCTGACTGTAAAATTCTCCTCTTCTACTATTTCCAGGCAGTGTCCCTTACAAAAAGCCAACCTACTACTTTTAATTTGTTGTCTGGCTCTGCAGCTTTCTTTAGAAAGCTTCACATAAATGATTAACTGGTAAATATACAATTAAATCTGAATCTTTACTGTTCCAATTATTGAAAAAAACTATGTTTGTTAAAAATTTATTCTTTTACTCACACTCATTAATGGTATTTAAATGTCAAGCAAAAAGCATCTTTGTGTGTATGTTCATCTCACTGTCTAAATTTATTCACTGAGCAAAGGTCAGGAATTTGCTGAATTACAAATGCAATTGTTTAGAGCAACTTAGTACAACTTCATGAAAGCTGCACTCAATTTGTTCAGCCCAGCATCCTGGAAGTTCCCACGGAAAAATATTGTGCCAGACGTATTAAGTGTAAATTGCATTATAAATTCATTTATAATTAAAACTGCCATTTCTGTGCCTCCTGCCAGATCCCACATTCTGCTGAACAGACACATTACTAACCCTTGCTGCCTCTGCATGGGTTTTACTCTTCATAACAGTTGGGTCTCTCTACACCCCTGGGAAATGCACGTGCTTGAGAAACCGAGGCAGGAGTTAAGCAGCATTTCCAGGACCCTGAAATGATCAGTGTGGGAGCATGGGAGGTGCCACCTCTCCACCCACCACATCTCTTCCCTTCCCTGAGGCTGCACTAAGCACACCGGCCTCCAAAGCAAACGTGGGGTGTCTCTGCAGGCTGCAGTGCTGCTCGGAAGACTCTGCCTGTCTCACTCACAGTGATGATATAAGAGACACCAGGGATTTGGTCCCCTCTGCTAAATGCCCAGAGACACTGAAGAAGGAGCCACCAAGGGCACCCAACTCCTTGCACTGCTCAGCGCCCATCTCTTCACATGCTTCTGCTCTCCTCTGCTGCAAGAGACATCCATACCTGTCTTACTGTCTTCCCTGGGACAATGAGGCCCCAGTCAACATGGTTTCATCTCCAAACCACCCCCCCTTGGCAGCTCTTCAGCTACCCCCTCACCTTGCTGGCAGTGGTACCGCAGCCCCTTGGCAAGCCCGTACACTGCACAGGGTGGACGCTGGCATATGGGATGTGCAGCCTGCTGGTCCGTACCTTTCTCTGCCCCCACCTGCTTGTGTGGCAAACAGCTCATTATGGGCTGGAGCAGCCTAAATCATTGCTTCAGCACAGGTAAATCATTTGAAGAAAAAAAAACCCACAAAACCTAAAGAGCATCCACTAAGGGAGAAAAGCAAAAAAGTATGGCATGTGCTATAAACCACTGTGTCACTGGGAAGACACCTCTGATGCTGGAGTCAGCTCCATAGTGAAACAAGTATTTATCACCACAAGAACACAAACACAGACCCAGGAGTCTGCAGAGCCAACACTTCTCCCTCTCGCGTGGTACACAGCTCAAGGTTGATCCGTCTACACTGAGCATCCCTTTATTTATCTCCCTCACCACAGCAGAATTTATGGCACATCCTCCATGGGACCGTGCTGGTCCCAGTATCAGTACATCACAGCAGCGCCTTGCCTGGGATCCTGCCAGGCCAGGACACAGGTATAAGCTTTCCTTGTGAGTTTTCAGTTTAAAACAAGGTTATGGTACCCTTGGCTAAAAGGGCAATAGAAGTGCAACTTAATTACCCAGTATTATAACACAGCTATTCTGAGAGACTGCAGAAGGAAATTGGCACCGTTCTGATGGAATATTCCATGTGGTTAGCAGCAATTTCATGCAGCCTCAGAGAAGACAGGCAGTTATCTAGATCTGCTGAAAGGTAAGAGTGACACACAAAGTGTTATTCTTCCCTTACATAAAATAAAGCCATATATTTTCAGGCTATATAGCTTATATTTTTAGATTAGAAGAAAGCAAAGCAAGAAAAAAGACTAAAGTCAAGCTGAAAACAAATTGGATGCAATTCAAAGGACAGTGGAAAAATACAGGATGAGAAGGAGATGGTAAAGCAACAAGTTAATAGAAAAGGATCAGGGCATCACCACGAATGTCAGGAGTGCCCTGCAAGCACTGTGTACATCCATGCCACGCAGAATGAACAACATCCTACAACACCTGGGAGGGCTGGAGGTAAGGACCACCCAAGAATCGACAGCTCCAAGATCTCATCAGGAAAACCAAGTGTAGCCTTGGACATGTGTTTCAGATGGATACCAGCTGCAGAGACACCCCAGGAGACCAACAGCCATCATCAGTGACCATGAAAACATGGCCTTAGAGGAAAGGTTGGATTAGCTGGTGGTTAGGCAGGTAAGAGGGGGAGAACCCCGAGGAGAGACTTGATAATTCCCTTTAAAGATGCAAAAAGTAGCCACTAAGTATAAAATACTAGTTGTTTCTTTGACAGGTTTAAATCAGAAAGAGACTTAAGGTGCACGAGAGGAAGATAACTAAAGCAACAGTCATTAATTTAAACAGTGAAGGAGACCAAAAATATACAACCAGAGGTTGCAAAACAGTCACTGCTATTTTATTTGAAATGCCTACGGTGGGCCTAAGCCAAAAATACCTAACCTCTGCCTGTAAAATTTGTAAACACTCTTCTGCGTATGCTGTCTACACAACACAATTCCTTTCCTGCTGAGGAAAGTTGCACCAAAGCAGAAAATGCAATTCTAAAATTTTCCAGGACCGATATATCCAGAAAGATGTTTTATAACTGGTACTATGAAACCCAGGGCTATGCTAAAGCAAATGATACAGGTGCAATATCTCCAAAGAGACCAAGAACCAGAAAGCCCACCAGTTTCTTCAGCACTATAGCAGTAGCTTATGCCTGGAATTCAATTCAAAATTATGGTTTAGTACAGAGAAAATATGCTTTGCTGGGCTTTTTCTTTACAATCGGTCACTTGACGTCCCCTTGCCAGTAATGAAAATTGGTTGCATGCTTAACCTCTTTCCTTGATGAGTCTAGCTCCAAAAAGGGGAGCAGGAGGTAGACGTGGTGGATGACACCCCGGTGACTGTGAAGCCCTGGGAGCACACCTGTCTGTGTGAGCTTCTGCTGCAGCAGTGAAAGACCCAATTACGCTCGTCATTTTTTAATTAGGAAATGACGTGTGATTTACCAGCCTTATTGCAATGTGGTATTTTAACAGCCAGGAGTGACATTTCAGAACAACAGTAGAGTAACTTTTTCTTCCCCTGCCCCCCTTCCCACCAAGTCATTCAAGCAAGTCATTCAGACAAAGAGCAAAAGTCCTTTGTCTGAGTTTTAATCCAAACCAGCAGAGTCATGTATGCGTTCTTTTTATTCTTTTTTATCTTTTTTTCCCCTCTTTTAATTTAATAAGGATACAGTTTCTTCCCTGCAGCAAGCGGTGACAACTGTGAGTGTACCTGTCTGAATCCCAGCACACATAATCAGGATCTGAGTTTCTTTTGAAAGAAAGGAAGTTCACAAAGCCTGGAAGAGGAGAATTCTGCATGCCAGCCGTGTTAGAGACCTTGTCTCCAACCTGCATGAAGGGCCATGGCTGGCACGGACCCAGCATCACCCACCAGCAGCATGATCTAGCATCCTGGCTTGTATCAGGAATAGCGTGGCCAGCAGGAGTAGGGAAGTCATCGTGCCTCTGTACTCGGCACTGGTGAGGCCTCACCTCGAGTACTGTGTTCAGTTCTGGGCCCCTCACTACAGGAAGGACATTGAGCTGCTGGAGCGTGTCCAGAGGAAAGCCACCAAGCTGGTGAGGGGTCTGGAGAACAAGTCCTATGAGGAGAGGCTGAGGGAACTGGGCATGTTTAGTTTGGAGAAGAGGAGGCTGAGGGGAGACCTCATTGCCCTCTACAACTACCTGAAAGGAGACTGTAGAGAGGCGGCGGTTGGCCTCTTCTCCCAAGGGAATAATGACAGGACCAGAGGAAATGGTCTGAAGCTGCGGCAGGGGAGGTTTAGATTAGATATTGGGAAGAATTACTTTACTGAGAGAGTGGTCAGGCACTNTTTTAATGTGGTTGGACTCGATGATCTCAGAGGTCCCTTCCAACCGCTAAGATTCTGTGATTCTGTGATTCTGTGATCCTGCAGCCCCCTCCTCAGCTACATCCACCGCTCACTGCTGGTCAGGGCCATGCCCACCATGTGAGGCCCCAGAGTGGTGGGGAGGTGAGGATGGCACTGATATACAGTGTATGAGAGAAAAACCTCCCTGAGAAATTGTGTGTAAGGAGCTCACCCTCAGCACACAAAGCTTGATGTGTCTGAAGAGGAGGAAGCTTTGCCCGTATCTCCTGCTGCTGCAGAAACTACAGCACTTCAGCCACTCAGCTTACAGGCAAATATCCAACCTCATGGTTATGTCCCCTGACCAGAGCTGCAACAAGGAGAGGCACATGGTCCCCCAGGTCTGGTAACACTTTTAAATTAAGTCATCATCAACCATGGAAAGGCCAGGAAGAAGGTCACAGAATCACAGAATCGCCTAGGTTGAAAGGGACCTTTAAGATCATCTAGTCCAACCATAAAAAAAACAAAACAAAACAAAACAAAAAAAACCCAAAACAACAAAAAACTCAACCAACAAACCACACCAAAACCAAACAAAACACACACACCAACACTAAACCATATTTCTGAGCACCATGTCAATTTGTCCTTTGAATATCTCCAGCAATGGTGCCTCAACCACTTCCCTGGGCAACCCAATCCAATGCCTGCATCTTAAGAAACTTCATGACATCTTAAGAAACTCGCTCTCCAAGTACCCAGCCAGGTTATTGGGGATCACAGCCCCGTGGTGCACACATTCCAGTGGCAGCTCAGAGGACTGTTGCAGTGCCCCTTCATTACTGGTGGACACTCTGAAAGCAACCCAGAGCGTGCAAAACTAAAGCTCTGAAATGACAACTGTCTGTTTGGGACATAGTTGGAGCCTGCAACTTCATATAGAGCTCTTGCTACAAAAGTAAATCCCTCCCCACAAGCAGATGAGTCCTAAGCATAATGCAGAGTCTCCAGAAGAAACACAGCTGCTCACTGGTACACACGGGCATAAGGAAAATAGTGAGAGAGAGTAATAGAAGACACTAAAACCACAGGTGGAAACGTCCCTGGCGAGAGCAGCATAATCTCAAAAACAAGAGGACTGAAAGATTAATACTACCCTTGCCTGCTGGGAGGAGCACAGGAGGAGAAATGCTGGCATAGAGTGTTTCAGAGGAGAAAGGCTGGCATACGGTGCCTCTTTAGATGCTTTAGACGGATAGTGGAGGTGTTTCTCCATCAGCAAAGTTGTAAGTGGATGTGAGCAGACCAGGAATTAAAAGAGCCGTTTTAGCTGCACCACCCCATTGTGCATGAGGACTCACATGTCTGAATAGGCTAGCAAGAGTGTGGCCACCAGTTTCAACTGGAAGACAATCACTTCCTCCCGCACACCACCTCCATTGAAGAGGTAAGTATAAACCTAAGAGCGATGTGTGGACACGAACCACACTACTGTGATCCCTGATCAAGTGCAACCCGAGGAACCCCCTGGATCATCAGAAAGCCTCGATGAATTTAACAAGCCCTGGAGCATTGCACAGGGAAGTAAGCGAGTGTCCAAAGGGAAAATGCCCAACAATCTACCTACTGGAATGGAAAGCAATCATGAAGAGGTAGCTGCTAAAATTGAAATTGCATTGCTAGAAACAATACTTCAACATAATCATTATATTTATATACTTAAATAAAAAACATTTCTTACTGTTAAGACTTCATCAGACAACTCACACTTCAAATAACTGCTAAACCTTGCATATTCAAAAACAGATATTTTTTTTCGGTCTTCTATCTGTTCTTCCATAACAACCAAAACATTAAGGTTTCGCTACCTTGGGATTTGACCTTATCTTGAAAAAGATGACTTAGATAATCTGAATTAAAAAATACCGCCTGTGGACTGCAAGCACTTAAATATCATTAAATGATGATATAGCACTAAATTATGCCATCCTTGGAACCTGCAGCTCCCAGGTTCAGATTCAGAATCCAAGCCCGTGTAATTTAAATCTTGCTTCTCCTTAAACTGAATAAAACATAACCTGTGTTTGTTTATATTATACATATTTCATTCACTATAGCTCTTTTCCATGCAAGTCTCAAAGGCAAACTTGGTAAAATACAGAGGACAATCATGAGATATTTGTCTTCCAGACTTGCCTTTCACCTCTTTTAGTTAATTTCACTGTTAATCTCATTACTAAAACACTCCAGAACAACTCAGTATTTTTAGTAATTCTTCATTTTTGTTTGGTTTATATCCATTAATCCACCTAATTCCAGGTGCTTCTGTTCATTTCAATAATCACAACAGAATTGGCGCCGTCCTGTAACTAATTCAGCTTTTGTTTTCTCTTCCACTGCGGTATCAGATGGGCTTTGCAAGGGAGTCACCTGCTGGGGTGAGGAGGAGGCAGGAGGAGCAGCGAGACTCAGCTACGAGAGAGCCAGGAAGAACTGCTGTAATATGAAATACGTTGTACATCCTACCTGAGTGTGGTTTTCCAAACAGTGGTATAACGAAGCACTGACTGAACGCAGATGGAAGGCTCTAAATAGGACAGGCACTGGGGGAGAGGACACACAACTTAAATATTCCCCCCTTTCCCAGCCGGAGGTGAGGAAAGAGAATATCTCATACAGCAGTAGCTGGAAGCTTTATTGGGAGCACAAGAGAGTCTGGTCCAATTCCTTCAGCTGCCTCAGCTGGCGTCTGAATTTAGCCGCTTAAATTAACCCCAGGCTCCAGGGTCCCTCAGGGCTGGGCTAACTCAGTCACTTCCCTGCTCTGGTCACCCCTTTCTCAGGTGGGAATGGGTGACCCCCACCAGGATTTTAACTCTCCAGGAGCAACTGGTTTCCCTCACCCTAAAAAACTTCTGCTTCCAGGTAGCCAAGCCACCAAATACACACCGTATGCCTTAGAATGCCAAAAAGTAGGGATGAGAGGGGGCATCACCAGGGATGAGAAGGGGCACCAGCTCCCGAAGGCCACCGTGCTGGGTTGCTGAAAGCAGCTGAGCAAAGCCAGGCTGCCTTCAAGGGATTTGGCAGCTCCAGCATCAGCAGCCCCTACTCTCCCCACACGCTCAAGTCCCTCACAAGCTGCAAGCCGGCCACCCTCACACTGAAGTATGGGTGCATATTCAGAGGCTCTTCCCTGGCCCAGCAAACACGCAGTTATTGAACCTAACAGGGAACAGGTTTGACAGGCAGAGGACAAAATCCCTGGGGAGCACATCACCTGCACCCCGTGAAGGGAGCTGGCAGGGGGAGAAGGAGGGGGACACTTCTTGTGGGGACCGGCAGAGCTGGGTACCAGCTTCTCACTGCTGCTGCAACCAGCCTGGCAAACCTTGAGGAAGTCTGGCTGGTAGAAAGGACGGATATCCTGGGATTTTAGGCTCAATCTGAGGACCAGCTCCAGCAGAGGTTGGCCTCTGGATGATTTGTAGCAGAGGGGGTAAAACATGGGTGGTGGGGAGTAATTTCCAGCCCCTTTTGCTGATTGCAAACAGCTTTTTCAGCAGCTGGACTAAGCAGAAGGGCATTTCCCCTATACCAGGGCACTCTGGTGTTGCCAAGCAGCTACAGCACAGCACAGCCAGGCCAGCTTGGTCCTTTAATGTATGAGGGAAGCATGTTAATTTTGCAAGATAGAAAAGATGTGCTTGATTGGTTTTCTAACTCACACCCTAGGGAAGGCTGTGCATCACCATTCTGTTTCTTCACAGACCTAATCATCTGCTTCATCTCTTCACCCTGCAAAACCTTGTTGTGAGGAACTGCCTGGTAATAAATTTGCTGCATCTTACATTTTAGATCCTCAACATTGTCAGCAAATCACTACTCCCTCCACACATCAGGCTGCCCAGAACCTTTTCCAAGCAGCCCAGGCTGCACCTGCAACACTCCTTAGAAGATGCTGTCCCACAGTCCTGGGCAAGCCTGGGCATCTCTGTAAACATGGAGCTTGTTAATGAATGGCCCACAGTTGTCTGAGGTCCAACTCTGGGGTGAGGTGCAGCAGAAAGGAAGCCCAGTTTTGGAAGCAGGACCATCTCTGAGCAGCAGATGGGATCAGAGGGACAGTCTTTGTCCTCATCACTGGTCCCGTCAGTGGAAGGAAAAAAAAAATGATCAAAATTTCAGAGTTTCTTTCCTCCAAGGATCTGTCAAATACATTAGCAGCCAAGGAACAGAGGGAATTCTCCGTTTGAGGTCTTGTCATAGAAGTGAGTGAAGAATAAAAAACCAGCAAAAGCAGAGAATGATAGACAGTACAACACTGTTAATGCAGGAAAGCACAGAAAACACATTTTTCTGCAAGCAACAGGCCACTGTTAGACTGCAGGAATGTTTATATGAAGAGTCTGTTTAGAGTCTTCACATAAAAGGCTAATAATGATCACAAAATACATAAATGTTTGTGTATGTCAGTAAATACATAAGCTAACATGTAAATTATGTGCGTCCATAATACCTACTACTTTCATCTGATTTTATTACACGCTCCTCACATTCATGACACGCTTATGAAGAGCCATTCAACAAGTTAATCTTTGATACAGATTAAGCATGATCTAAGTTTTGCCTCTCTCATGTGCTCTTGCAGGACAATGGTTTTGTTCAGAGAGCTATAGTTCCTATAGGTGTTCTCTGTGCCCGAAGGAGCCGGTGCACAGGGCGGGTACCAGCCTGCACGAACGCAGACACAGCCTGAGGGTCAGCTCCCTGTGAGCTCAGGACTGCCTGCACCCACCTGGGCAGAGATGTTCCAGCACCATTTTTCTTCTCCTCTTTCAGCCACATTTTGCAGACACAAGCATCAAATGAAAAAAAAAAAAAAAAAAAAAAAGAAAAAAAGAAAAATCAAGGTGAACACCACGCCACTTGCAGTCTTCATTTCAGCTGCCTTGACGCCACGTCAAGCAGAACATCAGGGCGAGGTGGGAGGGAGGAAGCGCAGGGGAGAGACAGAAGGAAAACAAGATGAAATAAAAAATACAAAACAAGAAGCGTAACAGATGAGATCAGCAACAAAAGAGGCAAATTCAGGAGACAGGCACTCATGAACTTGACAGGTGAAGTGATGCGAGGAGCCCGTATACAACCGTGGGTTTCAGTAGATATTATGATGCTCTCGTTCCTATCCAAATGGCTGTTGCATGAATGCCTTCTCTCTGCCTCTCTGTTTACTTTTGCTGAAGCCAGGCTGTGGCAGCTCCCAGCCCAGGACAACAGGTGGCCTTTCAAAACTCAACGGTAGCCCGTGAATCTATGGAGAGCAGCCCTGACAGATGGAGAGGGCTGGATTTGTCTGGAAGGGCTTGCACCTTGCCTGCCTGCCACGCACAGAATTAGCGTAAGCCACCCTCCTTGGGTTCACCACTCTTTAGCAATAACATAGCGCTGGGGATTAAGCAGCAAACAGAGTGCCTGCTCAGAAAAGGTCTAGAAAAGGTTGTGGGGCACAAAAGAGGGAACCAGAGGAGGACAGGCTGGACCCCAGCATGATGCAAAGCACCAGCAGCTGGGCAGCACTGAGAATCCCATTTACAGAGCCCACAAGCTTCAGAGGCGTGAGGGAGATTATGTGATTCCAGCTCTTTAAAGCGGGAATTCATCTGACCAGATGTACATGCCAAAGCAGGAGTTAATCACCAAGATCACCTGTGCCACCCATGGAAAGAAATGAGCACTTGCCAGGCACCTTCCATCCCCCTGGAAGCTGGTGTCCGACACCAGGCAGATAAAGTCCCCCTTTCTCTTCATCAACTCTAATGGGAGCCTGGGGTTACCGGCCCAGATACGAATTTCTCTGCCATGGGCATGGAAATTTAGATTAAATTAATCCCAGGACAACTGACACATGGCGCTTGCTTGTCATGCTGCCACATGCCTGCTCCATGCCAGCAGCTCTTTGCCCAAGATGAATAAATATCCCTTTGACAGTCCGATATTTTAAAATATGCATGTTCTGTACCACGTCAATGAAGACCGAGGGCAGTGGCTTTGTGTGATAATTAACAACTGTTTGGGGAAATTATTCATTAAGTTTTAAGGGCAGCATTATTTGTCATATACTTGTTCCAATTAAGATCAACACCAAGGAAATGTGGCTGCCTTGTGGGAAATTACTCTTCTTACAGAGAGTACAGGAAGCCTCTTGAAAAGTGAAGACTTAGAGACAAGTACCTGATTTTTAGAAAAGGTTTAGAAGATGCTGGAGGGCTGGGGAGGAGAGGGAGGAGCGTTTATGGGCTTCCAGGGAAGAAAAACAACCCACCCTTTCAGGAATCTGTACCCAAAGGATCCTCCAGAGATGCTGTACCCACACTGAAACCCCAGCTAAGGGCACACCATCCTTCAGCGCTGCCCTGCTGCTTCCACACCTCAAGTCCTGTTCCAAGACACCAGCACCACAAGCAAAGCTAAGGACAGAACCACGCGTTCACAGCCTTCAGCTCCCTGGAGCAAGCCACAGCCCTGTAATGCAAGACGAGGCTAATAATATCTTTTGGACACATGGGTCTGGGTAACACAAATGACACGGTGGTGATTCAGTTTAATTATAGACTTCCTGTTAGAAATATCAAGGTTCCTCTGATGGCACTGGCAATTGTTCTTCTGACTCATCCAGCTGTTGCTATAACTAGGCAAAACAAAACCTTTGATCCTTAAGGAATAAATAATTAAAGAAACCATTATTTTTGAAAGAGTACCTGGCATTTCACAGTTGCTGGAACATCATCAAAATGAATAGCGACATGCAGAGAGAAATACGGCGTTCTGCTGAGGGACAGTGGCTTTTATTACAATCTCCACTCCCTGAAAGACAGTGATAAAACACCCATCCCTCATGTGGAAGAAGCAGATTAACTCCCCTATACATGCTTCCAGCAAGGATGTCCTACATGGCCGGGTGGATCACTGCTAGTCAAGTGTGAATCAGAAGTCCATACCCTCTATACCACTCTTTCAGGGTCAGGACTCCAGAAAGTCTTGCTCGTTTGACACACAGGCTTGAATTTTCCTGCAAGTTAGTACTGTCTTGAAGCATAGATCTGGACGCCCAGACCTCAGGAGCCAAGGAGCTCCAGAAACCACTGCTAAGGTTGCTAAATGTCCCACAAAGCATGCTATTTACCATCCCATGTCTCAGACCACTGCTGTCGTAGCTCCCCCACCTATTTGGGAAGAGCCTCCTGCAGATGGGTGGGATGATCTCCAGTCCTCTATACTGGTGACCTACATGTGCAGAGCAGCCCATGTAACGTGCCTGGCCAAGTGGGACATGCATTTGAAGATGGAGCTCCACAGACCTTCAGGCCAGAACATGGGACCATCTGCTGGTGTACACCCCTGCATCTCCCAAACCTGCATCCCATGTCCATCCAGGCAGATGACCTCAAACCTTCATTGCCTGAACTTCTCTCACCATTTGCTTGGCTCCTGGATCTGAGGAACTAAAGTTTTCACCCCCAATAGAAAAAATTCAGGATGCTACACCTCTTTCCAGCTCAAAGTCTGACCTTCCCTCATGAGAACAGGGCCCTTGTCCACAGGCCCAGAGGGAGAAGATATTTGCAGTAAACAGACAGACAGGAGGACAGATCAGCTCTCACCAACTCACAGCAAAATGATGCTGAGCCTCTTCTCTGCCTCAGCAGAACCTCCAGCACAAAGTGAGAAGCAGCCTCCTTACCACAAGGCTCTCAGGGCTCCCAAAGCAAAAAAAAGGTGTTGTGTTTTTTTTTAAGAAAAAAAAAAAAAGTGCTGTTTTTAACTCGCCTCTCAGGAGGTCTCAAACAGGATTTGCAAAGGCTCAGGACCAAGTGGGCTCCCGCAGCACATAACAGAGCACCACCCCGAGCTCCCAGGAAACATTAAGGCAGCGGTTAGTTAATTAGAGTAGGGTTTGCAGGAGCCTCACAGCCTGCTCTCACCCTCATTACAGACAATACTGAGTTGTGCCATTCACTTCAGCAAGGGCAGGATCAAGTCATTTGTGGTTCACAGTAGCCCACTTGTTCCTCTTGATGAGTCTCTTGTCTCTCTTTGGCACAAACAACTTGAAAAGCCCGTGAACCTACTTCCCAAGTTCTACACAAAGGTGAGACATCTTTTCCAATCTTCCTTCAGTGAACTCTAAGAAGAAGCATGGGGCATAACAGCCCCCATAATAGTACCCTTACTTTTATGACTTCAGGGTCTATTTTTTTTTCATTGTTCTGTCTTCTATTTTGTTTAAGAGCTTGATTTTGGGAGGCACAAAAGGCCTGATTTGCAAAGATGCTGTGATTGAA
>VXAK01015944.1:201465-216163 GCA_013399435.1 Arenaria interpres
GGGGGGGCGGGGAGGGAAGACAGATGTACAGCTCTTCTGAAAAATCACATCTCACGCTGTGAAAACCAAAGACCGAAAAATTACCAGTGAGAGCTCTATTTTTAGCGATCCTGTGTCACAATATTCACCATTCCCAAGCAAACTTTCGGGCAAATATTTAGAATGAGACGCGGAGCCCCATGCTTTGTCAACAAAGCACAGCGATTACCTGGGGCGGCTGTAGGCGCAGCACCTGCAGCACGGCAGACTATATTGCTTCAGACTGTTTCCATGGCGCTTTTTAGTTGGATTTTGCCCGTTTGCACGTGGAAGGTGCAAGATAGACCTTTTATGCTTTTAATATGAGATGAGGAGGTCACAGCTGACCCCAAATAAAAAGATTTAAAGGGCTCACCTAAGGCAGGGGAAACTCTTTCCGAGTTCTCACAGCCAGGCGTTGGTGGCAGCTCTGGACCACACTCGCTGGCTGCTGGAGAGCTTTTCCTGGGTGGGTGTAGGTACAAGCCACGTTCGGAGGCAGGTGCTGCTCTCCCCAGGTGTGGTGGGGCTGCAGCAGGAAGAGCTGAGGTCGGGCACCTCGCTGCAGCCGGCTCCATCCCTTGCTAGCAGCCACATCTCCAGCATCACCCTGTGCCAACACCTGTACCAACACAGGCTCGGTCCTCGAAGCCACCTGGGTAACCACGTCGTAGGGAACCCCCTGCAGTTGTTCAGAAGACATGACATCTCAGTTTATAGCATGGTACCTTTTAAATGTACTACCAGCACAGCAATACATGGTTTTCTCAGCAAGAAAACCCTTCAGGTGAAGCCACTGGAAACAAAACCACCTTCCACCTGGGCTAAATATCAGCTTGTGCTTTGTTCAGCAGCAGAGGGAAGGCATGCACCAATGTTCGGACCAACTAAACCCACCTTTGACACCGCATCCTCAATTCACTGTGTGATTGCACCTGATATAAATTATTCCCAGACTAACACTACCCTGAGTTGAAAACCAACCCCAATTAGAGGATTTGCAGGATAAAATGAAGAACCTGTCTCTGCTCTCTCCTCATCACACCCTCCCAACCACCCCATTAAATCCACCTTTCTGCTTGGATTGTTTTATCTGCTGAAGGCTGGAAGGAGAGACAAGACTCTGATTCCTGAGGGAAGAAATCAAAATTAACAGACACTATCTCTCCCTGCCGAGACTGCTCGTGGCTGCATCCTGAGAAATCCTTCTCTACAGCAGCAGCTATACTGCTTGCTTGCAAGTCCCCAGCATCTCAAAAAAGAGCTCAGCACCATCCATAAAGGACACCCACAGCAGTGGGTGCAAGAGAGCGCTAACAAAGTTCTAACATTCCCTAAAATGCATGGCACATGTACTAGAAAACCATCCCCATCCTCAGCTGTCATGTTGCCCGGTGAATTAAGCACATATGATGCACTTCCATGTGGTCCCATGTCCGGGAGGTTACATGAGAAGCACCCATAGAATCATCTAGGTTGGAAGGGACCTTCAAGATCAGCTAGTCCAACCATCAACCCAACTCTGACAAAAAAAAAAAAAAAACCCAATACCAAANGAGAGATAAGGTCTCATCTCAGCCTCCTTTTCTCCAGGCTGAACAACCCCAGCTCCCTCAGCCTCTCCTCAGAAGATTTGTGCTCCAGACCCCTCACCAGCTTCGTTGCCTTTCTCTGGACCCGCTCCAGCACCTCAATGTCTTTTTTGTGGTAAGGGGCCCAGAACTGGACACAGTACTCGAGATGGGGCCGTGCTGCAGAACAGGCAGCTCCCTCCCAAAAAAACCCATCAGCCTGGAACATGGAAGGAGACAGTCTGCTACAAAATCTCGTGGAGGGCAGGATTTGCGCCTGTAACCTCTCGCCCGGCACTCAGTACGCAAACGAATACCGACCACACTTACATTGCCCATAGGGAGGGAGAGCCCCAGTGTCCCCGCTGTGCCCCCAGATGTGACAGTCACCTGGCACTTCACCAAGAGCCGGTGCTTGGCACTTGCCACCTGAACTGCCGGAGCGGCTGTTGCTTTCTTTACCAAGGAGCCCCCCTGGTGACAGCCAGACGTAGTGCGTGCAATAAGGTAGGATGCGATCCGGCACAAATTACTGCGAAATAAGATTTTAGATTAACTGCTGTGGCAGGGGCCTAACTCGAGGAGAAAGAAGGTTTGAGCTGAGAGAAGCCATGTGCCTATGGGCAAGAGGAGAGGATGGAGCACCCGTCTGCCCGCAGACCTCCTCCAGAACCAGATGTGCCACCCCAAGGGGCACAGCAGCACCCTGTTGCATGATGATCATTTTTGGAAAGCCCATACCTAAATGGCTCCTTCAGGCAAAATTACTCCATCAGGAACAATTTTCCCTAAGCCGCACAAAATTCACTCCCCCCCTGGGGAGCCTGAAGAGCAACGCTTGAGTGCATATGCATATTTAAATGCGTTTCAATCTGGTTTTGCGTGTGTTATTTGGGGATGTAAGTGGTGAAATCGCATCTGCTTCTTGAGTATCTACACAGCAATATTTAACATTTTATTTGAAACATTTTTGCTTTAATTAATTTAAATGCAACCCAGCCATCCTACTATTTCATATATAATCCTGGGGATTTAGTAGTGAGAAATGCAGTATCTCAGCTAAATAATGGAAAGGTAGCAAGATTAAGAACTTATCATAAAATTAGCTTACTTAGCATAGTAAATAGCTTTTCAATTTGACAAGGGATAACCATTTTATGGAAATGTGTATTAAAAAATAATCCTGTTAAGTTACCCAATGTTTGCCAGTGTTAGTTCACACATGGAAATAAACCCAGGTCAGAGTAACTTTTCCAAAGTCTGTATATCCGCACGTATTTACAGTATTATTAAGAGCAACTGTAATAGTTATATCAATAGAATGAGACACAATTTTCAGAAGCAGTAATTGAAACAGCAAAGTTATTACTAAGCCTTCAATAAAGATACAGGCTGTTCTGCTTAAAGTTATTACAGAATCCAATATACAATTAATATTTCTATTCCTTTTACGAGCGAATTGCATTTCACCCCTCCTTATAGCTGAGATTGCATTTAAGTGGTGTCGCAGAAATTTACAGCCAGGATACTTGGCCCAGCTAACATTTCTGTGTTCTGAAAAAGCTCGTTTCTGGAACAATCTCTGCCTCTTGCATTCATCCAATGACTGCTCATTGCTCCACAGCTTCCCAGCCAACCCACTGCTGTCTGCTCAACCTTAACTTCTAAAGCAGGGAAATGTAGGGGTTTGGGGCTTTATTTCGGAGGGTCGTGTTAAGATCACCCTGAAAATAAATTCAAAGAAGTGATAAATCATTCTATTCAATACCAAGGAGAGAGAGAGGTATATGGAAATCCAGCTGTTGGCATATTCTCTGCTACGTACGGAACCGAGGTTAAATTAAAGAAGGGGCAACTTGAGAGTGCTGTTTATTTGTGTCCCGAATTGGGAGAACACATTTCAGTGTCTCCCAGAGCAGAGATCCAGGGCTGGGAGGATGGAGATCTGTTCTGAAGCACTGACACTAACACACTTACTGAAAGCTCCTGGATCACATCAAAACAAAAGCATTACATAAAAAAGGGCAAAGGGAGTGAGAAGGTCACCACAAGAAACGCTGCTGAAGCCACATGCTTCATCTTGATTTTGAATCACATCAGGATTTTGCTGGTTGAATATTTCAGAGATAAATTTTGACAAAATATTTTCATTTTAATGAGGCAGCATCTTCCGAAGGGAAGCAGGAAAGCTTTGGCCAGCACTGGTCACAAGGCCCACACGCTGCAGTCCCTGGCAGTAGAGCTGTGTGTGAAGCTGCAGAAGGATGATAACACCAGCAAAGCAGGGCTTGGTGTTTGCTGCTGCCTGACCAAGACCTACATGAGCTTGCAACTGCCTCTGAGCTAGATCATTGGGGTAACACCTTGGAGAACATCAAGCAGCCGGCTTAATATGAGCCAGCAGTGTGCCCAGGTGGCCAAGAAGGCCAACAGCATCCTGGCCTGTATCAGGAACAGTGTGGTGAACAGGACCAGGGAAGTGATTGTCCCCCTGGACCCGGCAGTGGTGAGGCCCCGCCTCAAGTATTGCATCCAGTTCTGGGCCCCTCACTACAAGAAAGACATTCGGGTGCTGGAGCCTGTCCAGAGAAGGACTGCAAAGTTGCTGAGGGGTCTGGAGAACAAGTCTTATGAGGAGTGACTGAGAGAGCTGGGGTTGTTCAGCCTGGAGAAAAGGAGGCTGAGGGGAGACCTTATCTCTCTCTACAACTACCTGAAAGGAGGCTGCAGTGAGGTGGGAGTCGGTCTCTTCTCCCAAGGAACAGGCGACAGCAGAGGAGGAAACAGCCTCAAGTTGTGCCAGGGGAGGTTTAGAATGGATATTAGGAAAAATTTCTTCACTGAAAGAAGTATTGTCAAGCATTGGGAAAAGGTTATCCAGGTGGAGTCATCATCCCTCAAGGTATTTAAAAGACATGTAAATGCTTAGAGACATGGTTTAGTAGTGAATTTGGCAGCGCTAAGTTAGCAGTTGGACTTGATTGTCTTAAAGGTCTCTTCCAACTAAAACAGCTCTGTGATTCTGATAGCCAACTAGAAGGATAAGCAAGGTGGGCGGCTCCCTACCTGAGAGAACAAAAGGAAAAACTCCTGGCAGTGTGGCTAAAGGTGTCAGAGAAGACCAGCAAAATATGAAATAAAGTGCTGTGTAAGTGATCAAAGATCCATAAGAGCATCAAGTGGGACTTTGAAATGAGTGGAAGAGAGTCACTCCGCTGTTCTTCCCTGGTGCTCTAGCTCAAGCAGCACCTATGGAGATGGGGATCTGGAGGTACATGTTCTCTGGGAACACATCCAGGACATACTAACACTGCAAGAACTGGTTTGCCTAAACATCTACCTGCAAAAAAAATACCTTAAAGCATCCTCCTTGGGGGCAGATGTATCAGTTTTTAAATTACTGATTTAGCAGACTGGCTTAGTTACCCGATAATCCATTTTGCTAGATTCTCATTAAAGTGAGAATCTAGCAAAATAAACTCTACTGCACTGCTAGGCCTGACCCAAGGTGGAGCAAAGACCACACAAGCCATCCTGGATTATATCAGCAGCACTCGACACTATGAGAAGCTGTAGCAGGAGTAGCAGCACCCCCTAAACCCAAAGAGAAGAGAAACACACAGCTCAAAAGATCTCCTAGTAATTCACTGGAGTCTTCATCTGGTGAACACAGCAATGTTGCCTGTGGCATGAACTACACACTGTATTATAACAAGGGAAAAAGCAGAAGATGGATTTGGTTATTGGAAAGAATTGTAAAATTGTCCCACTAGGGTATTTTTCTCTATATACTTGAAGTTTTAAAAAATTGCTAGCAGCAGGGGGAAGAAAAGGTACTAATTTTAAATTCCTTCACCCCTAATGCATCTCAGAATTCATACTTGCAGAAAAAGGATAAGCATCCACAGCAGGGAGAGCTTTAACACAACCCATTCTTCTGGAGCATGAAGCTCACATCCAACCTCTTTTCTCCAGCAGACTCAGAAGCCCAGTGTGGCGTGGGAGAACCTTAAAGTCAGGAGCCAAAGCCACAGCTCTGGTGAGCAGTCAATGTCCTGGGATTTGCTGTTGACTTGGTTAATCCTCTGGACCATGATGGTAGCACATCCGATACCCAGGGGTGCACCAGTAATGCCCAGATGTGGAACAAAGACTAATGTTCCTTCTTCATCCCACCCAGTGTCCCACAGCTACAGTCAAGTGCAGATGCCCAAACACTAACACTTTTCTGCTGATTGATGATGTAAGATGTCATCACTGAAGTCCACGAGAGACTCTAAAGGGATAAAAAGTTTCCCTCCCATTTCTCTGCAGGCTCAGGAAGTTGCAGTATCATCATTACTGCAGAGATCAATTGGGCATAACTTTAAAAGTAAAACCACTGTCTGACACAAGGACCTAACACGTATCAGACTACGTTCCCCTTTTAGCTTAAACTTTCAGCCATTCTTCATGTAAAGACCGTTTTACCACAGGAACCAAACCACTGCCTGTGCTGTGCAGATCATAGGATCTTGGTAATGCTCCCTGGGGACGAATTCCTAACAAAAAAACGAGTGTCCATCAACGAACAGGATCCGGGATTTACCTCTCCATAATTCTCAAACCCTTCCTGGTGAAAGCACTTACTTCTCATAACTCATTACGCACAAGAAGAGAAGCCGAAGCGCCGAGAGGTAATCAGCAGCTTGAAACAAAAGGAGCCGTGGCTGCCTGTGACAAGCTGGCTTTGAAAGGGCACAACTCTCTTCATTTACCGCTTTCTGCCCAGCAAGGCCCCTGGTTGTTGACTGGTGTGGAGGAAGCCGTGACACCAGGCTGTCCATCTGCCTTCCGAGGGGCAGGATGGCTGTGCCCTGCTGCAGGCACCAGCGCCTGCAACCCCTCTCCGGCCTCTTCTGGGCAAAAAACAATAAAAAAAAAAAATTTAAAAAATTGCTGTCATCGCTCCAGGAAATTTGAGAAATCCGGGGATTTTCTTTGTGTCGTTACACCCTGATGCTGCAGTCACTTCCCGAGGACAAGGCTGACGTGAAGGCGCTGCTCTTGCTCCTCTGCATCGCCTAAAATTTTCAATGTTTGACGTGAAACCTAAAGCGGAAGTGTGTCAATGAGAGCTGTGGAAGCTTTCTGACCTGAGCCCATGCAGTTCATTATTTTTAACAAATTACAGTAGGAAACAAATATAACAAGAGGAACTAGGCTTGAGGTTACTCTTCTTCCATTTTACCTGCTGCTATTTAAAGCCATCAATTTGAACAGCAATAAGAAACACGGGGGATAGCCAGGGATCAGTTCTGCATAAATTAACGGCAGACATCAGAGTATTGCACCACCAAACATATCCGGTTTTACTTATCCCTCGGGGGTTTTTTTTTCCCCCTCTACTAGCCTAATCGCTTTTCACTTGCGGCAATTACTGTGCCAGAACCCCTACTAGACAGCTGTTCTGATTCACACAGGGATAAAAAAATAAAAAAAATCAGGGCTTTCATCACTTTGCTTTAAATCTCTCCTGGTTCCCCAGACTCCATTCCGAAACATATTCCAAAGGGTCAGTTAAATTTTTTACTGAAACTTATTTCTCAGAGTTTATCTTTTGGAAAGAAATGAAAGATTGTTATCTCCTCAATGCTTAAGAGGATCAAGCATCAAAACAACTGGCATCTCGGTCGAATTGGAAAGTAATCCGGTTGCAGTGAGCATTTTACCAAGACTTGGATGTGATTTATGCAAACCAAGGGTTAACAGCAAGACTCTTAAATCTTTGTGAGAACTGAGAATTAAAATAGGTGGGAGCAGATGCATAGCTTTTCTCCAGACTACACATTAAAAACTGACTTGCTTTACAGCAAGTACGTAAACCAAAACTAAGTAGGCATTTGGACATCAGCAGCACCAGGATAAGATTAATACCAGCCACAGCAAGTCTCATTCTCGCGTTGAGTCACTTCTAATTCCTATCTAATCTCTCTCTAATGCGTCCATTTCCACAGTATCTATTACCCTACAAGAGCACCGCTCGGCCAACAGGGACATTCTTCCTACCTGCCATTACCAGTGATTACTTGGCCATCGCACATCCATTCCAAGCAGCCCTGCTGTATTATGAACTGAAACTGTGTTTTCAACATATCTCCCAGAATTAAGGATAACAAACTAAAGCTTTCTGCCCTAATCATTCCCTTCTATTGACCCTTGGCACATACCAAGAATCAGGTGGGAAGATATAATAGAGCTAGGCCCCACTAGGATTAGAGAGTTTTATCCTTTTTCTAGGTTAAAGTATATAAATTCACAGATTTGAATATAAATTGAATGCTGCTAAATCATACTTAGGCCCAGACTGGTCTCAGTACGTTGTTGCTGTCTCATTTATGCTCTGAACACAGTCCTACACCAGGAGTTCTGGTGGTTTGCATCAGATTTCGTCAGATCAAAGCTTTGCTAAGGGAAGCCAAGCAGCAGCAGCACAAAGCCCAATTTGCTGAGAACAAAATGCTGATGCTTCACCAGAAACCTGTCTAACTTTCAGTGCTTCAAAAATGTCTGGCTATCCAATCTAACATATCCCTACTCCAGTCCCTAATACATTCTTCCCAGACCACTGCAGTCACCAACCTGCTCCCAACATCAGTGGGGCAGGGGCATGAGAGAGCCATCTCTGAACTGTCTCATGTCTTCTACTTGGAATCCCAGACTTTGGGGCTTAGCGTTTTTAGCAGAGGGAAGTAAACTCCAGCATTCTTTCTTTCAAGGAAATGCTTTAAGTTCTGTAAAGTTTATTTTCAATATCAACTGCACTCAAAGAGAGAACTGCAGGACAATCCTCCTCAGGAGTTAGATTAGATCATGGAATAAACTCCTTGAACATCAATGCAGTGGGTAACTTCAGTGTATCCTGTTGCCACCTAATCTCACAGTAGATCATTTGCAGGAACTCCACAAGCCCTCCAAGTTATATTAACTATACCCATTCCTGACACAAGGAACACAGCTCCAGGCTGCATTTACCCTGAAACACCATCCCTTGCCACCCGAAAGCCAGAGCTCAGCATAACCATTTCACTCAACATCTACCAACCACATGACTTCAGCAGCTATTTCCTGCAGAACTCACATTTCCTCAGAAAATCTGCAATTCAGAAGGAAATTAACACACAGCTTTGCCTGTTGAAGCACCAAAGCCAGTACAACGCTGAGTCCAGATAGCTCTTTATTACTGTTACATGAAATACTGTTCCAGATATTAAAGAAAAAACAATTAAATCCAGAAGCCAGCTGCATGTAGTCTTTCAGTACCCAGAATATTCAGCTTCATCTTCCACAGTTTCTTCCTGTTTTTCCATAAGATTTTAAAATCTAGTTTGATTCGCAGCACCCTTTTTAAGTTACATACCCGGAAAGAAGCACAAGTCATTAAAGGTTTGGTTTCAAAAAGTCTAATTAGACTTGCATTATACCATTGTTGAGTGTTACAAAACAGTTCTTTAAACATTAAAGTGCCAGGTTTTTGTACAAACTATCAAAACAACAATAAAAAAAAGGTAAACTTAAAACCTGCTAAGAAAGCAGTGAGGTCTTGTAGTTGCCTCCAGAGTTTTCTGCAGAGTATTCAGCCAATTTAAGACTAGAGTTTCCCAAATGTTCCTCTGTTTGTGGGGACAACAGCAGAAGTTAGTGGTCGCTGCCCTTAACCTCCCATCTTGCAGAAGGAAAATGCCCTTATCTTTCACAAAATGGAGTAGTACATGTTGTAAGAGACACATCTAAACACTCTATGAATTAATACCATTGGCAAAGTCTAATAAAAAGGGATTTTTTTACTGCTGGAGCTACACTAGCCTCCTAAAATGTACCAAAATCACCACACTTTTCAAGAGGGGGATTTTAGCACAAGAATCAAGTCACACTGTGACTCAGTGTATTTAATGTTTCCCTGTCAAGACGGGAGCATACCCATTAGCTCATATTGCCTCAGTTCATTTAAAATTCCGCATCCAGGGTGAAAGAGTTGTCCGCGGGCTTCGACATGACTCCCATCCTCTGGTATTCACCTACTCGCTTCTCAAAGAAATTGGTCTTGCCTTCCAGAGAGATGTTTTCCATGAAGTCAAAAGGATTCTCCACTCTGTATATCTGAAATGCAAAGGTGATTCTACGGTCACTACAGGTGCTCGCATCTTGAATATGTGACAGCACTCGAGATCAGCTGGAAGGAGTCTGAAATATCAACAGGCTTACTATGTAGTAAGTAAAAATCTCTGCCCTGAGCCTTCTCTACTGGGTTTGTTCCTGTCTTTTAGCTGCAGTAGATGGAACCACAGCAACTCTCATAGTTGCCTATAACTCATCCTTTTGCTCATCCTTCTGTGGGTGTCCGAATAGGAAAGCTAGATGGTTGCACAAGTTGCACCAATATTGCTGCAGCCATTTTAGGATCGGGGTTTCTGGAGGAAATTAAACTTAATACTGTCTTTTCCCATGAAAGATTTGGGTGTACCAGAGCCTTACCTTTTTAAAGCCCAGTTCCAACATGAGCCGGTCTGCTACAAACTCTATGTACTGTTTCATTAAAGTGCAGTTCATGCCAATCAGGTTCACAGGCAGCGCCTCCGTCAAGAATTCCTGCAGATACCAGAAGCACTTTATGTACAGACACTGGCAGTCGCTCTGTACCGCCTGGGTTAATTTTAGTCCCACCAGCTCCCCAGTTTGTTTTACTTAATTGCGATCAAGTTCCCAAACAAGCAGCAGACAGTTACCTGTTCGATGAGAACGGCGTTCATGATGATTTCCTTTACTCTTTCCTCTGATGGCTTGCGTATCAAGTGCTTGAACATGAGGCAGGCAAAATCGCAGTGCAAGCCCTGGAAAGGAGTCGCAGAAAATGATTTCGGGAACGCTGATTTAAAAGAGCCACTCGAATCAGCAGCAGAGAACGACTAGCCCGATACCTAGGCCCTGTCTTTGCACTTGCCAGGTCAGTGTTACCTACAGACAACTTTCTGCCTCACCAGGAGGAGACACAAGGAAGGTCAAGCCAACACCAGCTGCTCTCGCTCCCAATGGCAAGGGGTATTGAGTGCAAGAGTTAACTCCCTTACACTGCCTTAAAGGAAGTAAAATGCTAAGTTCATTCATTCCCTGCTGCAAGATCCACAGTGACACATGTTTACACACTTCAGTGAGCTTTATAGACTGCCTGTTTCTAAACATACTCCCCTTTTAAAATACAGGCTCCAACTGAATATCATTACTTTGAGCTGCTACGGCGTATTACCATCTTGACTGCCAGAATTTGATTCATACCTCGTCTCTGCTGATGAGTTCGTTAGAAAAAGTGAGTCCAGGCATTAATCCTCTTTTCTTCAGCCAAAAAATTGATGCAAAAGAGCCAGAAAAGAAGATTCCTTCCACCGCTGCAAAAGCTACTACACGTTCCCCTGTTAAGACAAGATTGATTGATATTGCATGGAAGACTTAACAGGATTAATACCCCAAAGTTGCAAGTAGACCCGTGCACTGCATCCTCCAAGGAGAATGAAGAAGTTTCCGCTCGAGTGTGCGATAGCCTGTCCTTAAGAACTATTACAGTAAAGGCTTCTAGTCAGCAAGCAAAACTTTTAAACATGAGAAGTAAAATCTAATTAGAGTAGCTACTAAGCAGCTGAAGCCAAGGCTCCTTCCCCCAGGTTAACTATCAATACCATCCTGTTTCAAAGATTACACACTGAAAGAGAGCTGTCATTTTAGCAGCTGATTTTAGTCAGTGTCTGCTCATCTTTGATTAAGTTGATTAAAGAACTTCAGCCATGAAAAATGCTTTCATACTAGTGAAATAATGACCTGTACTATCTCATCTCACCTTTGAGGCAAGATATCAAGAATCAGTAAGGCAGAGGAGCTACAGGCTCTGAATGCAGATGCCTGCTGGAGACAGATGGCCAGTTTAGCTCTGGGCACGTGACAGCCATTTGCAACAGGATCCTATAGCCAGGCACACGAAGATTGACACAGGAGCTACCATTATCCAAACTGCCAGCAATTTTACAGACATTCGTGTCAGCAGTTCATTTGCAAGATGAACATTTCCATCATCTCTGGAATTATACCAATGTCTTACACCAGAGAGCACATACTGCCCCTGTGATAGCGACGATCCCCTGTGAAGTCTGGGGTAACGGTAGTTCCTCTGCCTTTTTCAGGGAAGGGATTTCACTTCGCTACCAATAGATGTACTCACCATAGGTGGCTTTCTTGTCCCCAATCCAGCACATGGCCCAGTCAGCCTTCTTTTTAACACATGGCAATGTTTCAATAGCATTAAAAAGAAATTCCCTGGAAAGGATAAAACTTATTAGGATTGGACATAAGCACAACTAGTGTAATAAGAACTCACTGCCATAGATGGTCTCCTTCACTTGCAAGTGCTCTACACCTTCACTGCAATCATCAAGTCTCATCCCTCTCATTATTTTGCAGTCTAGCTCTATTTTTACTGATCAACCATCTTCTCATCACCTACCTGTCACACCAACACCAGTTCACATGATTTCCCATGACAATATCAAGAGGAGAACTATTTCATCAAGTGATGTGCCTGAACAAGACTTTCAAAGCTACAAATCAACCAGCCTCTCCTCCCCAGTGGCAGGAAGGAAGTGACAACTGCTCAGGTAAGCAGTTCTTCCTCAAACTTACTAGAATTTAGCATCTAAATGTAGATGAGTAGAAATGACATGGTCAGCCTTCTACAAAGTAGCAGTAATTAAATCCATCTAGACTGCAAACAGCACTGCAATACCACATGACATTTTATTTAACAGGGTGGTGGTCTGACACCATCAGAGCAACTCAGTAGGGACTCCTCAAAGCTCTGCATTTAGGTTTACACCACCATTCTTGAATTGATTAATCTTGTTATGAACACAGTACACTTTGGTTTTATTTTTAATTAAGACCAAATGCCACTTATCAGCAAATGGGACATGCTTTCTTCTCCCCAAACAAAGTAGTCAAGTGAGTAAGGGCAGCACATGCTACGTAAAAGTTAGTTAACTTTTTAACTATGGCTGTTAACTAAATGCACTGAGTTTTAGAGATGACATTTTACTAAAAGTGTTACCATTCTCAGAGAAACATTCCTACCTAGCTTTCTAGTAGGTGCAGGGGTCCTCCATATGAACGCTTACTGTCATTTAATATACTCCCCTTATTTAACTGCTCCGCCTTCCACATAGTTGCAGTCCTTTATTTCAGTTTTAAGTGGTTTCAGTTTCACTCCTAATCTAAGTTCTTGCTCATACACTCTAGAGGAGAAATATTCTGAAATAAAGCTGCTCTTAAACAGCAGTGGTATTTTATATAGATATAGTTTAAACCTTAAAATTAACTCTAAAGCCAGAGAGTGACTGATATGCATCATTTAGATCTCCACACTTAGGAGTTTCAAACCCTTCATCACCAGGCAATACAAACCTCTCTTTAGAATCTTTGATGTAGGTGTCAATAAGAAGACTGTACATTTCTGAATGTATATTTTCCATGGCAATCTGGAAGCCATAGAAACAACGAGCTTCTGTGATTTGTACTTCCTGACTGAACCGCTCCACCTAGAGGAAATAAATGAGCATTTGCAAAGAATTTATAAACAAGCTGCAGATTGGGGGCATTGATACTGTCTATAACAGCTCTTGCTCAGCCCAAAGAATCCTCTTAGCATTAATAATTCCAGACGCGTGGATTAACAACAGCAATGTAAAGAGGAGCAGCCTCTTACAGCTCCAAGTTGAGTTATTCTTTGGCCCCAAGAGAAATGGGAAAACTTCTTAGTTTTACTTATCCCTCATTAGGGAGCAGAGCACTGAGAGGGCAGAAGCAGAACAAGAGCTCTGAACCAGCCAAGTGTCACCGTAAGGCAACACTCAGTGCCCCATGGGGCATGGGCAAGCTTGGGGATTACAAAAGCAACCCCAATTTGCTAATTAGCATAAAACAGCATTATATGTTCTAAGACTGCAACACTATATAATCAAGCAAACAAACCAGATCAGCCTGCAAGCATCTCAAGTGTGCACTTATCTGGTTATCTTCACAAAGCAGTGTTGTTGTCAGGACTGTTTCTACACACTTACCAAGTTTTCGTTGACGATGCCGTCGCTGGCAGCAAAGAAGGCAAGGACATGAGAAATGAAGTACTTCTCCTCAGGCTTCAGGGACTCCCAGTGCTGGAGATCTTTGGAAAGGTCCACCTGAAACATTGTGGAAAGAATCATAGAATGGTTAGAGTTGGAAGGGGCCTTAAAAATCAATCAAGTTCCAACCCCCCTGCCCTGGGCAGGGACACCTCCCACCAGATCAGGTTGCCCAAAGCCCCACCCAGCCTGACTTTGAACCCTTCCAGGGATGGGGCATCCACAGCTTCTCTGGGCAACCTGTTCCAGTGCCTCACCACCCTCACAGGAAAGAATTTCTTCCTGATATCTAATCTAAATCTCCCCTCTTTCTGTTTAAAACTGTTATGCCTCATCCTATGACGACACTCCCTGACAAAGCGTGTCCCATCACTCCTGTAGGTCCCCTTTAAGTACTGGAAGGGGCTCTAAGGTCTCCCCGGAGCCTTCTCTTCTCCAGACTGAACAACCCCAGCTCTCTCAGCCTGCCCTCATAGCCGGGGTGCTCCAACCCTCTGATCATCTCGGTGGCCCTCCTCTGGACTCGGTCCAACAGGTCCACGTCCTTCTTGTGCTGAGAGCATGGAGTGGTTTAGGTTGGAAGGGACCTTAGAGATCACCGGGTTCCACGCCCCCCCGCCACGCAGTAACCGCAGGAAGGCGGGGGTTTGAGGTAGGAGGCCCCCACCGTCCCGCCCCCCCCTCACCTCTTCCGCCGTCCAGAAGGAGGCCTCGGCCTTCTTGTACATCTGCCAGATGTCGTGGTACTGGATGGGGAAGATGACGAACCGGCGGGGGTTCTCCCGCAGCAGCGGCTCCTCCTCCTCCTGCTCCGCGCCCCGCGGCCCCTGCGGCGGCGGGAGAGCGGCTGGGGCCGGGCTCGCCAGGGAGGCGGGACCGGCTGAGGGGGGCTTTGGCGGGAAACCGGGGGTG
>VXAK01015945.1:0-10292 GCA_013399435.1 Arenaria interpres
TTATGAGAATATTTCTGCATATAGTCTACCTGTGATGTTATCAATGAGACCCTGAGCTGAAGTATGGCTCCCAGGAAATTTAACACAGGACTGGGAAGGAGAATCAGGATTGGGCCAATTAGCACATGTCTTAAAGCAACAGCGGACTAGAAGCAAGAGATCAGTAGGTTGGCTTATAGCTTTTATTGTATCTGCAATAATTATATTAGCCACTGCAGCCATAGCAACCACAATATTGACTAAATCTGTACAGGTTGAAGTAGCTTCAGTGTTAAGCAAGGTACACAAAATCTTGCTGTGAAGACAAGTATTGATCGGCAAATTTTGGCCCATTTAGATGCTCTAGAAGCGGCGGTAATTTGGTTAGGGGATAGGCCGAGTGCTCTAACCACACGCACACGATTGCATTGTGATTGGGAACATACAGAGAACAATTTACGTGTTACTGCCCTGCAGTGGAATCAAAGTATTTGAGTGGCATCAAATTAAGCAACATATACTGGGAGCCTTCTCGACTAATGTTAACGGGATGGTTCAAGATCTAAACAAAGCCTTACAAGGACAATTGATGGAATTACAAAAATTGGCACAGAAAAATGTTTTAGATAAATTATCGGGCAGTGTAAAATGGTTACATCCAAAAAAAGGGGTTTACAGGCCTTAATCTGAGAATATGGATTTTCATGGGGTTGCATTGCACTTGTGTTGTTTTTATTCTTGCAGTTATCAGAGTCACCTGGGAAATAGTGCACAGCCTCTAAAGAACCAAAGTCAAAGTACTCGCCGTCCTCGCTGTGAGAACCCTATCTTCATAAACAATAAAGGGGGAAATGTTGGGGCCATGCAGAACACCTGGAAGATCAATCAAGACTAATTTTAGAACCCTTCTGAACATATGGCTGATCAAACAAAACTTCATCAGAACTAAGACTGTATTGCTTTAAGAATAAGATCGTTTCGAGCTGGCCGGACAGAAAAAAAGAAAAACCAACAAGAAAAAAACCCACTATTGTGTATGTCTGTGAAGGTCAGGCTGGAAAACCGCCTGGAGGAGTGTATGTAGAGAGATGTGGCTGAAAACAGTCGCATTCTGTGAGAATGGGAGTGCTCACCCTGTTTGGCAAAACAGCTCAGAAACTAGCTCTATATATATAGTTTTGTGTATGTGAATAAAGGCTGCTGCTGCTTATAGCATACAGTTGCATCCTCATCAATCATCGCCGCACTCCTTCCACAGGCAAACCATCTGGGCTTCTTCTCAGGTGGCCTTCCTTCAAATCTTGGTCCAGTTAAAATGCAGCTCATGCCATGGTTTTTACACCAGCATTTTGCTTACAGATTCTTAGCAGATGGGGAAAATAATACCTTTTTAAAAAAAGGAATTATAGTTAAGGAGTAACTGAAAAATATAGAGGGGAGGAGTTAGTTGCCATTGTTTCCAGACTGAGAAAGACAGAGATATGATAACTAAGCATTTGAATCAGAAAAGATAAACATGGATATTAAAAAGCACTATCATGGGCATTTTAAACGTAAATTTAGGCTGAATAAAATGTTCAGTACAGTTCTGTTAATTAATAACCACCCTTGTGTTTTTACCATTTGGGAGCAGAGAAGTGCAGGATTTTCCAAACCATAAAAACTGATTTAGAAACTCAAATACCACTAATTTTCAGCCCCTTCAGTGGGGAGTGAACATGTAGGTAATAATGTGATGCTGACGTGTATCTTCTCAGCATTCAGCAGATCCCGCAAGAAGATTCAAATTTTCAGTACAGCAAGATAGGGAGCAAGTACAAAAAAAAGCACAATATGATGAGATTATCTTTTCATTGCATGGGTTCATAGTAACCAGAAACAGCCAAAATCTATTTTGTCCGCATTTCTGCTCCCCAGATTACTCTGAGATGCAGTCTACATCAGAAGTGACGCTACTGAGCTAAAATCTCATACTGAGCTCAGCAACAGTTGGATGAGGCCACACAGGTCTTGGATGTGAGTAGATGCAGCTGCACAACGCTGAGCCAGGACCCATGCGTGGGCTTACCAGATGAGTTTCAGCTCTGTATTTCTGTACTTGTGTGCTGCAAGCACAGCCGTCCCAGGGACATGGGCAGGTTTTCCCACTAAAATTAGACTTCGTGGACTTGAAAAGAAGCAATGAGCTGCTACTATAAAGTGTCAGGTAGTGGAAAAGTGTTTCAAGAGCATCAGAGATGACTTACCCCTCTAAATGGACTGACCTGAAAACTGCGTGGACACACAGACAAAGCGTTTCAATAGCAGTTCCTCAGGAAACTGAGAATAACTATTATTCACGACTGCCTTATTCATAAATCTCTCGAGTGCTGGTGAGAGAGCGTAGCCAGCTCTGCCGCTGATGCAGGCTGCCAGCCTTGCGTCCAAGCCACCGAGCTGTGACAGTCTGCACCTGCAGAGGCACCCACACCACATAACCTCAGACAGCTCATACCTTCCCACAGCCTCTGTGTGCAGTACGTCATGACTGGGCAGCTTGGGCTCATCTCCTTACATCCCCCAAGGAGTTGAAGATGGCATTCTCCCCTGCTTTCCCCATCCTGCGCAGCCCAGCAGAAGGGCAGCCCCTGCTCCTTCCCAGGGATGACAAGGTGTGCCAGGGAGCAGGTTTGGGCTGACATCAGAGAAATAGAAACAGGGAAATTCTTTGGCCCATCCTTTCTTCTCCTGGGAACTGTGTCCCCTGCAGCCTGTCCTCTGGTTTGCAGGCTTGAGGAGATTTCTGTGAGCCACTGTGAGCCACGCTGGGGTCAAACCTCCAGCTCTTGCCTTGGGCTCAAAGACTTTAGATGATACTTAGAGAGGCAGGGATGAATCTGGGCATCACCACAATGTCCTGACTGGAAGAAAAATTACCTTTGTCTACAAAACAAATGCATGGAGATTTTCTCCTGCTTCAGGTCAGTCTCTCAGCCACCTCTTAGGTGTCCCTTTTCTCTGCAGGCTGTATCTGGCAGGTGGGGCTTTTCAGGATGAGACAGCTCTGCCTATCCAGCCAAGTAAGTGAAGGTCCACAAATGATTCCAGGCTCTAAGGTGTCAATTCCCTTGTTTCCACAGTGTATGGGGCTGGCTCCATCTAGAGCTGACCAGCTGTGTCATGGCACACAGTCCTTGACTCTGAGCCTTGAGGGTCACAGGGATATGGGGATATTAAGACATAATTACATTGTTTCTCTGCTTTTCAGTTCAAAGCACTACCATGTGACGGGTTTGCCAGAAGCTACCAGAATAGTTTTCATTCAGCAGCAGCCTGAGATAGGGCTCAGGGATAAACTAACATTTGAACAATGAGGAAAGCAGTGACCAAAACCTTCAGTTTTGTTTGGCAGTGTAAACTCACTCTTATTTCACAGTGTAAACTCATCCCCAGATGTCAAACAGACAAGTAGCCCTCAGGTCTGTTTCTCATCCTCCAGCTCAGACTCCCAGCACAGAGGCATTGTTCTGCACAACTAAGAGAGAAAAAAACCAAACAAAACCCCCAATTCTTTTGCTTTCACAGAATCACAGAATCAGAGAATGACAGAACAATACAGGGTTGGAAAGGACCTTTGAAGATCTGGAGATCATCTAGTTCAACCCCCCTGCCAAAGCAGGTCCACCTAGAGCAGGCTGCACAGGAACGTGCCCAGGCAGGGTTTGAATGTCTCCAGAGAAGAAGACTCCACCACCTCCCTGGGCAGCCTATTCCAGTGCTCTGCCACCCTCAAGGTAAAGAAGTTCCTCTTCATGTTTAGGTAGAAAATCTAATATTCAAGTTTGTGCCCATTTCCTCTTGTCCTGTCACTGGGCACCACTGAAAAAAAGACTGGCCCCATCCTCTTGACACCCACCCTTTAAGTATTTTCAGGTGTTGATCAGATCCCCCCTCAGCCTTCTCTTCTCCAGACTAAAAAGACCCAAGTCCCTCAGTCTTTTCTCATAAGAGAGATGGTCCAGGCCCCTAATCATCCTTGTAGTCCTTGCTGTACCTTCTCCAGAACTTGCCTGTCCTTCTTGAACTGGGGAGCCCAGAGCTGGACACAGTACTCCAGATGGGGCCTCACCAGGGCAGAGTAGAGGGGCAGGATAACCTCTCTCGACCTGCTGGTCACACTCTTCCTGATGCACCCCAGGATGCCATTGGCCTTCTTGGCCACAAGGGCACATTGCTGGCTCATGGTCATCCTATTGTCCACCAGGATTCCTAGCTCTTTCTCCTCAGAGGTGCTCTCCAGCAGGCCAGCTCCCAATTCACTTCCATTGCTTTAGGTACCTGAGGTTTTTAAGTGTGCAAGAGCTAAAGCACTCAAAACCACAGCTGTGAGCCCAGGCTGTTTTCTTCCTTGGGCTGGTTACACAAATACCTTCAAAGGCATCTACTGCTTTCCCTGGACTATGTGTGACTTTAGAGGGCTAATTCAGCAGGCACCTGAGTTGGGTGGGAGTTCATTTATAGACAAGAAATTTTGTTTACATGAAAGTGTTTGGTTAATATTAAGGGTATGAAGAGTTTGTAAACAGGTGCAGCAACTCACATCAAAAAATCTGCAGAAATAAAAGAGAGGACATAAATTTTACTTCCTAAAAAATTAAATGAAGTGTTATTACATAAGTTGTGAGTTACTGTCCCTCAGGGGAGGGTTGACAACGTGAAAACATTTTGAAGTAAATGAATGTGTGAATATTTAACATTGTAAAACTGTAATAGATTTATTCTTTTCATTGCATTGTGTCACTTCAGAAATACACTTGTTTAGTGTTTAGTAGAGTAATTAATTTCTAAAATTATACTAGCAATTAGTATATTTGGTAAACTCAGCAATCTAATACTTTGATAACTTCTCTCTCAGCCACCTGGTTGGCTGTGATGTGAGTGCTTTACAAGTGCTGCAATGTCCAGAAGATCTCTGCTTCCTTTAAGCTATCTAGTATCATCTTCACTATTATGTTCCTCTACAGAGCATGCTTTGTTTTCCAAGTTCTGCCCAAAACCTGCTCAGTTCTTTCCCAAAGAGCATCTCTCCCTAGAGGAAATACGAGAGAAATAACTAAATTTTGGACAGCCTTACCCCGAGCAATTGCATTTCCACGTTATGGTCTTGGTACCTCATTGTAGCAGTGGCTTGATCAAATAACTCCTCGGGCTGCAAACTTGCCAAACCAGATAATCTCCTGAGAGGTGAAAAAGTGTCAGTCACTCCACAGAGCAACATTAAAACAGTAAGGAAAGCATTTGTGTGCAAGGATAACGATCCTCAAAACACTTCAAGCAATCTGCTAGGAAACAGTAGTTAAACAATAACCAGGATTTTACCTGCCATGCGAAAAACACAATGTTGCAGGTGTTCTGGAGGAACCACAGACCAAGCTTCAGAATTCACCACATGACTTTAAGCAGCATTTGCCCTTAGAGCAGACCAACGCTCCCCAGAAGCATCCAGCTGCAGGAAGGAAAGCAAATCTGAAGGGCTGAGGTATTTATTGTTTTGAATGATCTGCACCCAGCCCTTTTCTTTCCTTCTTCCCACTTTGGAGAGCCTCAGAGTAGTGACTTCCAGGGCAACCAGCCTGCAGGAGAGCCAGCCTGCGTGGGAAGGGGCTGCTTACCACTGCTAGCGCGTAAGTGTCAACTCTTCACAGTGTGTGGATTAATCCCCAAGTTGACAAGCTGCAGAAAGGAGATGTGTGTAGCATAAAACACCGTGGAAATCAAATCAGTAAAATGATAGCCTTACTGACCTCATGATTTTTTAATTTGCTTTTCTGTGCATCTGTGCCCCTGTCTGCAGCACATCATAGCCCAGGCCGGCTGTTTGATCTGCTGCTGCCTGCAGTGCAAAATAAACAAACAGGATATTCCTCAAAAGAGGACAGTGAACCTGCAGTCATGTTTCTCCAGGCTGGTTGGCCTTGGAGGTCTCTCAACTTTTTTTCAGAAGAATATCGTACAAAGAAAAAGACACCTTTCACCTTCTATTTTCTGTTTTTACACAGTTGAAAAAATCTCTTAGCTACTCAAATATGTGAAATTTTAAAAGCAGAAGGGTTTTTTTTGTTGTTTTTTTCTTTTTTTTTAATTGGCTTTTGAAACATACACTAAAGTTGCCTGGGTTTATAACAGTGCTGGTGTATTCTGAGAAAAACCTCATGGATTAAAACTTTTAGAAAATTTCCATGCAGGAAACTTATGTCTCATCTTAAAATTCAAATAAATTTTGGGCAACTGTAGCCTGCTTGAAATCTCATGCTCTGATACAGTTCACCATTACTTTAATACAAGGTTAGAAAAATGACCATTGCTCTCATTATGTTTCTCTGGAGTAAATATTTGTCTAACAGTGATGGAAAGCTAATGTCCTGTTACATTATAATAAACACAGCCTTTAAAAGAACAGTAATATCACCAAATGAAAATACCATTCCACTCTTAATTTTATTTCCCATTGTGTACATGAATGACAAAACTTTCAGTTACGGGATTACATGTTATTTTTTTATGATTCCCTGCCTTATCTGGTTCACAGGAGGACAGTGTTCAAAAGCAGTTACTTAATATTTTCTTTCTCCTTTCTCTCAATTATGGGTAGGTATCTTTTTCAAACCCTGTTCTGAATAGGGAATTAATTTCTTCAGAGCACTTTCTTCAGAGTGCTTTTTGTAGCACTCAATGACATTGAAGAAGCATTTGCATATTTTGACACTTAACGTTTTTTAGATGCCCCCATTTGATGAAGTGGTGTTATCACCCCTATTTTATGAAACAGGAACTGAGACAGAGAGAGAAGAGCAAATGCATCTTGTGTTCAGGATGCCTGTAACCAAGGGTCTGAGAGAAGTATGGTTCAAAAACAAGTAAAAATTCTATTTGTGTTTCAATTTAACAATGTCTGGATATGTCCTCAGAAAGACTGGAAAAGTTTATTCATTATAATTACTTCTTCTGATAACAATGGCAGGATGACGTGCTTCATATGAAGTTAACAAAAAGGGCAAAAATAGAGTATTTTGCTTATGTATTTGGACATTGTGTAATGGCAGAGAAAGGATGAGACTTAGGACTCTCCCAGTACTTGGAAGTTGTCACACCTTTCCCATCTTCTCCTGCAAGCACTGTCTTCTCCCAAGTTTTGGCCTCTCATTCCAAGCCAATTCTTCCTTCTTCTGACTCTTTATTGCAGTCATTTTGCCCTAATCCATCAAAGGCTGCTTTTTTTCCCCCTAGAATTTCTTCATCTGCTTCCCCAACATCCTGTGCACAAGAGAAGTATAATCTTTTGAAAAGGCTTAGAAACACAGCCCTTGCACAAAGCCCATTCCCGAGTCTATACCCAATTTCATTTTCAAAGTAATGGGTAGAACAATTTGAGCTTTTAAAATAGAAATGTGCCAGAATATCTCCCAGGTCTCCTCTATTGTCCTCCAAATGGTTGTCATCTCCTTGCTTAAGGGTTGCTTATATCAGCAGCTTAATAACATTAATCTCAAGGAGCATGAGAACAGTACAGGTGACCTTGTCTTCTTTGAACTAGAAAGCCCTGTTTTGAGGTGGGTTTTTCTGCAAAATACAAAATCTCTTCAAAGGTTTCTCTGTAAAATTAAGAGCTGATAGTGGCTCCCAGATCCTACCATAACTCTTCTTCAGTGGAGCATCTTCCTTAAAGAAAAGGCTGTATCACAGAATCACAGAATGATATGGGGTTGGAAGGAACCTCTGGAGATCATCTAGTCCAACCCCCCTGCCAAAGCAGGTCCGCCTAGAGCAGGTGGCATAGGAATGTGTCCAGGCGGGGTTTGAATGTCTCCAGAGAAGGAGACTCCACCACCTCCCTGGGCTCCACCACCTCCAGTGCTCTGCCACTCTCGAAGTAAAGAAGTTCCTCCTCATGTTTAGGTAGAAAATCTTATATTCAAGTTTGTGCCCATTTCCTCTTGTCCTGTCACTGGGCACCACTGAAAAGAAGACTGGCCCCATCCTCTTGACACCCACCCTTTAAGTATTTTCAGGTATTGATCAGATCCCCCCTCAGCCTTCTCTTCTCCAGACTAAAAAGACCCAAGTCCCTCAGTCTTTTCTCATAAGAGAGATGGTCCAGGCCCCTAATCATCCTTGTAGTCCTTGCTGTACCCTCTCCAGAACTTGCCTGTCCTTCTTGAACTGGGGAGCCCAGAGCTGGACACAGTGCTCCAGATGGGACCTCACCAGGGCAGAGCAGAGGGGGAGGGTAATCTCCCTCGACCTGCTGGTCACACTCTTCCTGATGCACCCCAGGATGCCATTGGCCTTCTTGGCCACAAGGGCACATTGCTGGCTCATGGTCATCCTATAGTCCACCAGGATTCCCAGGTCTTTTTCCTCAGAGAGTGAAGATGAAGAGGTGATGTCACACAGTCTCTGATGGCTGGTTCCACCTGACCCTTTGCCTCAGGCTTTCTCCTGTTCATTGTTTTCTTTCATGGTTCTTTTTAGGGTGTAGCAGAAGAATTAAGATGAGCTTCTAGTGACATCCTGCAGTCTCTGGCCTTCTGTCACTTTAACTATGTCATTTGTGACTTGCAAGGTCATCTGAAGCCCCAAGAGGAAATCTCTGAGGAGTTTCACTTTATTACCCTCACTACACTCGCTACCAACAATGGCCCAGCAGCCTCCACCTCTTGTTTTGCTGTTACACTCTCTGAGAACAGAAGGTACCCTCCATGCCCCCTGAGGTGCTCAGTGCTGAATCGAAGGACTGCGAGATCATGGCTGCCTCATCATTCGCATCAGTCTTGACAACATAGAGACAATATCTGAAGCTCAGGAGGTTGCTGTGGTCGGAAGAACATCAGTGGCCATCTACCACTCAGCCTCCTGCAATAAAACTTGGGGGAGGAGAAGGTGCAGTCTGGAAGAAGAGGAGGAAGAAAAAAACAGCTCAACATTTCAACAAAGTTATTTCAGGACATTTCATACCTTACCCTTGAATTCCAAACTGATCCCTGATTAAACCCTAAGGAGCATGATGCTGTAGCTTGGGATGACTCCATTTGTTGCTAATGCCAGATAGCCTCCTGGGCATGTATTTCTTACACTACCTTTCCCCTCATCTTTTGATGCAGCTCTAAAGATAAATATTTCATTCAGAGTGTGGGAACAATACTCCTTCCCTCAAATGCAGGAAGCTCAGTTTTGTGGCAGTTCACTCTCTGATCCGTGAAGAGGAAGAGGTGAGATCTGCTGACGTTGCGGACCTTGGGTAGCAGCTCTGTTGGATCTCATCTGTCTTTGTCCGTGATAACGACGTGTGAGGGGACATGCTTTAGCAGGAAGTGGTTTGTCTGAGGAAGTATCTAAAGCTGGAAACCTGTCACTGCTGCTGTGAGAGTATCAAAAGCCAGCGGGTTGGTAGACAGAGTGCCTGGATTCCAGCTTTTCATCCCTCCCATGAGCCCAGGCACAGCCTGGGAAATTCATGCTGAGATGCAACTCATCTATGAGTTGAAATGAAACTATGAAAGCAGGGAGGTATTCTCTCTCCCCTAGACAAAGACCTGTTCCTCCAGAGGAAAGGGGGAAATCTCTCTTCAGGAAGAGGCAAGTTGTGTCTGGAGGATGCTACATATGAAGGAGGAACTGCAGTCTGAGCAAGAGAACTTGTCCCTTTCTTCTCTGCAGCTCATTGTCAGGGCTGTGGCGGTTGTGATGGACCTCTATCATCACAAGGAATTGTATTGACCGGCAGAAGTATTTGACCAGCAGTCAAATCTGGGGACGAAGAGCTGTTCTCTGCAGAGAAACAGCCCCGGCCCAGTCTGTCTGAAGGACAGACTTACTGGAATCACCATTGTCTCTCAGATGCTCCTCCTGAGGCACACGGAGAGCACAGTGTGAGTCTGAGGGGTCAGATGCAGGACCTGGGAAGGGGTCAGACAGGCATGGGACCTGGGAGTGATCCAGGAACAGGGTACATAGCTCTGGAAGCAGACACACGTAAGCACTTTCACCACCGAAGCCCCTATTCAGAGGTTACTTGTCAGTACTTGCCAAGTACTACAAGGGCTGGTTGTTTGAACTGGCAGGTGCTGCTGTATGTCAGGCTTCATAAAAGGGCAGGGCCAGAATGGGGAGTGCAAGGTTTTACTAGTGTTTGTAACTGAAGAAATGAAATGAAACTTTTGGGAACACCTGGAAGTACAAGATGGGAGAGCTCTGTTCTTTTGCAGCACTCTTCCAGAGCTTCCAGCCTTGCAGCCTGCAGGAGAGAAACGAAGGGAAGGGAAGAGAAGGGAAGG